>OZ026603.1:14907897-14932897 GCA_964020085.1 Micromussa lordhowensis
AACATGGTGGACTAACAAAATAACCTATGACGGCGTATAGATTATCTTGATATATATCTAGTCCTAAAATATCTGTGACGATGTCAAGTGGCACGTTTTATAACATGAATATATTCTCAATATGTAATCATTAATCATGAATCTCTTTGCGAGATCTTTAATTAGCAATATGTTCGCTACGATTTACAATGCGTATTTAAATGAGGCACAATGTAGAAAGAAATAAAAAAGCAAGTTTCAAATTAAACATTAAATCAATAGCGATCTTTTTTAAACGAATTATATCTTATACTTAAGTTTACAAATCTTTAAGCCGGACACATTTTAATGCGGGACTAAAAATTCTGAAAAACGTTCGAAGTTTTGTTTTTCACTGAATTTGAATCTTAAGGTATTGAAATTTTTTTGACAATTACTGTTACTGTAAGCTTAAAGCTCGCTTTCTCAAAACGAGTTATTTTCGCCTTTGAGAAAATTTATTTTCAGAAGAGTTTGTCCAATTGAGCTGAAATTTTCAGGATTTGTTGTTCTGAGTAAGTTCTGTGGGATAAGCAGGGAACTTTTCCATCCACTGCATTTTGTCGAAGTTATGCATTGAAATGTATTTCAAGATTTTCTGTATCAGATTTAACTGGTCACCATTTGATGTGTTTTTAACTTTTCAAAAATCTTTATGCAAATCACAGCAAGCTATTTGCCTTCTTTAATAAAATGTAGAAAATGATTCCCTTAGATCAGTTCTTGTAAGAGTTATCTTTTCTGAAGTAAGCACTGGCATTCCCCAGCAGGTGGCAGATTTTATCAACCGGTTTCAGGTTACTTAACAATTAGACCCGTAGCCCGAAAGGGCTACGGGTCAATAGCCCATGAGGCGAAACCGAATGGGCTATTGACCCGTGGCCCTTGAGGGCGAAGGGTCTAATTGTTTTAGTATCACCCAACTAGTCGGACAGAAATGGCAATAAGAAAGTTAACAAATGTAAGTTGAAGAAATAGTTTTTTGGGACTAGAACGAAAGAAAGCGTCACGCTCGATGGCGCTCGAGGACTATTGCTAATAGTCCTCGAGTAGCGTAGCCAATTAAAATGTAGGATTTGCATTAGTCCACTAGTGATACTAAAATACAATAGCCAAGTTTCGAATTGTTTGTGCGTTAAAGCGTGGTAACTATTTTAGAGCATCAAGACGAGGCTCGGGGGAATAACTCATCAAGGTGGCGGACAATGAAAGTTGTTCGTTCGTAAGTATGAAAGTCCCAGAGCTACAGAACTTCCTAAATTCAAGAGACATTCAAATAGCTGTGGATGGAAAGAAAAGAAAAAGGGTTGAACTGCTGGAGCTTTGCAAAAATGCAGCCAACATGAAGGTGCAGCCTTTATTACTGTCCCAGTACTTCAGTTTCTCAGCCAAAGATTTCAAAATAAAGAATATTACCATCAGACAAGTTAAAGTTGGAAGTCCTGTATAAAATTTCACGGACTCGTCATTGTTTAACACGTTGTCTATGAAAAGTTCGTTTTTCATCGCTGCCTTGTTGTTGACTTTGTTTCGAAGAACAAAAAAAGTCTGCAGAATTGTGCAATATGAATCAAAGACCAAGCACTAAGAGATTGACCGAGTCACACAACAGGGAGCCCTCCCTGCTCGTGAGGAAAAAGTATCCCTTTATTATCTCGTGATGCCAGGAGGTAGCGAGGTGGCATCAGACGGATTATGTAAGGCCCTTCATAGTACTATAACTATTTTTTTATTTTTTTATTTTGACCATTCATTTACACTGTTACAATTTTACATTCACAGAATAGGTTAAAAAAGATATTAACTCGATATATTAACAATCTTACGCAGTTACACTATTGTTAGCTTAAGAAACTAAACAAATTACTATAACTATTTGCCCAACACCTTTGTATGGAAGTACTTGCAAGGCAATGCTAAAAAGTCTGCGTTTGGCTGCCGGACTAGTTGCGTTGTTTGGTGTAATACCATTCAACCTGCTCTCAGGCAATGTTCCCAGTAACAAGCAACAACGTACAAATAAGCCGCACTCCTCGATCTCTCCGCGTCTCTTACTTGCATATTGCCCAGCAAACGTTTTTGCACACAGGTCTCGTTCCATTCCCCTTTAGGCTAAAGCTTCTCGCCTCATAATCCCTGCTGAATTTCGACAGAAAAACAGACTGCCAGCATTCTATTGATAGGCTTCGTGCCTTTGAGCTCCTTTGGGGTGGTCTGTATCAGGATCAGTGATCCAAGAAACGGTGACCAGAGCGGATATTCATCGGTTCGTTTGATGCACCATGATCCAGACAGATCTTGGATCACTGATCCTGATCCAGATCCCCCCAAAGGAACGCAGCCATATAACTTGGTAATCCTGACGTTTCGAACTGAAGTAAAATGCCGATACAGTGATAATACTTTTGGTTCGATAGCTGCTGGCAAGATTTTGTGTCTTTTGTAAACGATTTTGAATAATTTTTGGACGAGTGCCTAATTATTTGCCCAAACTAAACTTTACATATATTGAAAGACCTATCCTAGTACAGGCCTTCTCTGGGACCTTAAGTCGCCTTTAGTCGCCTTTAGTCGCCTTAAGTCGCGCAAAGTCGCGCAAAGTCGCCTAAAGTCACCTTAAGTCGTATTAAGTAACTTAGAGTCACCCAAGTTACATAACATTTATATAACATATTAAAGCCTTTTGTATCTGCATATATTGTCCTGGGAGGGTGCATTTGATTATTTTCAAAGTATTACCCCTTATTCAGTATTTATTCTTTATGGGTGACCTGTAACAAGTAGTTAGTAGTAGGGTTAACAGTAATGGTAACAGGTAATTGTTTCGAGATCATTATAATTATTATGTTACCATCGCAATAGATGAGAGCTACCAGTATTCGCAAACAGGCTAACCATTTTCCTATTATGGCTACGGCTGGAGTGCCTTCAGATCAACCTGTTACAATGAATAGCACTTCACTTTGGGTAAAGAGCATCGAGCCTGTTTACTATTAGCTCTCACTTATAGTAATGGTAATACAATCAATTGTTTAAATAAACTGTTACCCATTGCCCAGCTTTGCTTATTCCCATTACCTGTTGTGCCATGGGTTGGTTTACATTGTGGGTCTTAGACACGGGTGAGGCATGGAGGGTAAAAGTTTGGGGAGGAAGGGGTGTTTCCATTGCTGTTATGGAGAGCTAACCGTAAGGAGGCTAACTTGAGTGTTTTGGGGGCTAAGTGAGTGCTCTAAAGGCTATCTAGAGTGTTATTCAGGCTCTCTCCAACTTTCACCCCATGCCCCTCACTCCTAATTAAACCTGCCCACAACAGATAAAGTGTAAGGAAGGAGACATGTTGCATCCTGGAGTAATTGCAACTTCAAATCACTACTATCGATAAAATAACGCGAAGAGATATAGAGTGTTGTAGTTTGGATTATAATCGTTAAACCTACATGGTATTGTAAGCTCATATATTAAACTCAACGAATCAAGTCTGATCTCACAATCGATATCTCTAAATTCCAGTGCAGTCCTTTACCAGAAGTCATGTTATTTGGTTCGATTTATACAGATCCTTGAGCTCGGGAGAGTGATCTTCATGACAACCAAACGAAGTTTTTTTGCCGCACATGATGTGCACCAGTGGTAAAACACTTCATATCCACCTAACCTCTTAAGCATGGTTTAAGCTTTATCTGATTTATCAACTCCTACACGGCTCAAATAAAATCTTCTCTCAATGTATGTACCATCCATGACTAGTTTCGTTTGACCAAACCATAAGGTGCATTATGTCAGCTGCAGTACATGTACACGAAGCTGTTGGACGCCTTCCTCTCTCGAGTCTCGACTGTATCCAAATTACTCAAATTGCATTGAACAGGATGGAAAAGCGTAGTCATTTTGCCTCTAACTCCACCAGCCTTTCTTGATCTCTTATGTAGAGCTGCCTCGTCATTAAATTTAAAGAGTCGGTGGTTTTTGGATACAAAAATTTCGAGGCAACATGGCTGCCAAAAGTTCGAAATTGTTTTGATCACATGACTTGACTCATGCGCTCTTCCCTCGTGGAGTTGATTATCAGGCTGGCCTGCAATCCAACAGAAACAGTCCGCCTCCTGTCTATTGATTGGCTACCTGCTTGTTTCGCAGAAAGAAAACTAATCCCGACCAGCCAATTGGAGGTAAGGTAAACGCATTTTGGTATAGCAGCTAGCGCTTTGTGGGGCGCGAATTTTCGGGGCACTGGCGTGAACAAGGGAAACCCGCGAGTTGTCCCTTTCCTCGCGGCTCGTGCATGTGCTCGTCGAAGAATGGACACTAGATATCTGTTGCGAGGGTTTCTGGGAAGATCAAAATGGCGGATTGCATTAAGTAATTTATTTTCCTTTGACTGATAATTTTCTGGGCACTTGTAAGGTAATTTATAAACACTTTCAGAGTTATTGCACTGTCATCAGCCCAAATGTAAAACGTATTTTATTTTGACAGGTTAAACGCTGCCAGCTGGAAAGCAGTACTAGTCAAAGCTGGCTAAGCACAAGTTCTGGTGTTCCGCTCGACGGTATTGGAAAATCTCCCAAAAGGTTTTTGTTCAACATCAGTGAGACATCGAAGTTTTCTGGAGCCAGAGAAGTCCTTAGAAAAAGTGGAAAGGAAGTACTGCTAAGAAAGACCTTAGCGTATGGCACCCATCATGGAATTAGGTTTTTTTTGTCTGACTGAGGCAGGAGAGTCACAAAATTAATTGGTTGGGTACCTGAAAAGATCGAGGCAAATTTGAATGCCATTGAAAACGCACTGCATTTGCCAAACTTTCGTGCTAAAATTAACAGAGCAAGTGCAAAAAAACTGGGAGACAAATTTACAAAAATAACAATTTCTATTCTTTGCGAAATAGATGAGTAGTTATTATTGTTTATATCACCTTGTTTGAATTATGCAAAAAGTATAATAGTGTTATTTAAATCAGGTCACGTTTCTTAAGAAATAATCATGGCATTATTTAAAGTTCTTGAAACAGATTTCTCTCAACGTTTTATGTCACACTATCTTTTTTAGTAAATTCTCAGCTCCGACTATTGCATTTCTAGCTTTTTGATTGGCTAAAAAACTCCGACTATGAGCCAATAGTCGGAGTTTTACGTCATATGGAAAATAGTGCGCGAAGTTTAAAAATTTTCCGCACGAGGTTTCGACTTCAGCCCTCTATAATGGCCGAAATAAAACTCGGCGGCAAAACCCGGTTTGAGAATTTACTAAAACAATTATTCCATTCGCCCATGTTGGATATGAAGTTATTATAACCAACTCGAGCTACGCGCTCGTTGGTTATTTTATCACTTCATATCGAACGCGGGCTCATGGAATAATTGTTATATAGTTTTGTTAGATGTCAATTGTTATGATTCACATCATAAACATTTGCAACTTCAATGGACTTTATTATTACTTGAAATATATATGTAATGTATGCAGTAATAAGTCCAAGCTATTTATTGACTAATTAAATGTTTGCAATATAATTCAACTTTACTATTATATTCTTGTATTGAGCTTGCTTCTATTTCTAATTCGAATTTGAACTGAAATGGCTTTGCCCGGCTTTGGGTATCTGAGACTGAGGTGACTTAAGTAAATCCAAAATGAAACAAAATAATAATGATAATAGTGGTTCAGCGAATGAGATATGTATACATGAATAATGGTTTTGGGGAGACTGTTGATAACTTAAGGTTTTATCAATCAAGTGAAATAAAATCGGCTTAAGTCGCCTTAAGTTGCCTAAAGTCGCCTTAAGTCGCCTAAAGTCGCCTAAAATCGCCATGTTTTTTCTGCCAATTTTGCTTAAGTCGCCTTAAGTCGCCCAAAGTCGCCTTAAGTTGCGACTTAAAGTCCCAGAGTAATGAGGCCTTAGTACTGTCAGAATCTAAAATCGTTTGGAATTCTGAGATATGGCACATGGTGAAAATAACAATTCTTTTCACCGACTGACTAACTCAACGTTGGAGAACACTCCGGTTTTGTTTACCGGAAATAATTAGATTAATCTTATATTCTTGTACTGCAATACGCTGGTTGTATCATAACTTTTCTGCGCTCAGCAGTTGCGAAATGCAAATCGAATGAAAATCGTCCATTTTCAGCCCAGTTGGAACTCGCTAAATCGAGTCTAAAGGTTTAATCGAAAATGTCGCTTTTCTCGGAAACACAAAACTATTGCAAGGACGTCAAAACTACACCCTGTTTGTATTTTCGTTTTGGGCTAGCTATATGCAAACGACGAGCGAATTTGAGTTTCTAGCCTTGCCTGCCAAATTTGATTTTGATTGATTTTTCTGGACATCGTCGTGAACAAAGGTCGCAAAAGCTTGCAGCGGTATGTTAATTATGCACAGCATCCAACTGCCCTACGGAATGAGAGATACATGCCTAGACAAGAACGTAAAGCTTTAGGTAGGTTGGCGGCTTTGTGAAGACTAGCAATAGTGAATATTGTTTCCTTTCTATTGGTGAGGTAAGCTGTGTAATTTACTGTTAGGTGTCAAAACTTCTGTACATCATATGCTAGTCGAAAAATTACAACTTTCTACGCGAAAAATATCAATCGAACGCGCTGTACTGGAGATCTCCTCAACTAGCCAGTCGTGAAAGATCAAACGGGCCAAATGACGCAAGCTACTATATCTGAACTTAACATGTACTCAAACGGGAGTCTGAAAAGCGCATTTCAAAATCCCTTTACGGTGCTCTATTCCTTCCACAGTAAAACGAAAATAGATCTCCTGATTGAGTTGTAAATCACCTTCGAACGCAGACAGTTTTCCGCAGATGGATTTCAGTGTGTTGTAAAACAAATAGATCTTAATCTTTTTTCTTTGTGAGTTACGTTATCAAATCAAGATTTAGCTCGGTATATACCTTGGCTGTTTTACACTGTCATTTTGCGATATTTTGCCGGCATAGCAAATCGTAGCAAGTTAAAGGGCCGGAATGAAGCAACACAGGAAAGCGGTTGATAAATTTTGGCTAGGGTTTCACAGATTATGCCGGTATTATTTCGAGGATTATAGTGAGGCAAAAGAATCGCGCATAGTGACTTATTGCTGCTATGTACTGCAGTAGGCCACCAGAGTTAGGGTTGTACATATCATGCACACATGTTACAATGTTATGCTAATGCTCAAAACAGTCGCACTACTGTGCTAAAAAGGCGCTACTATTATGGTATATACCTGGCTGTTTTACACTGTCATTTTGCGATAGCAGAGTTAAAGGGGAATGATGCAACACAGGGAAGTGGTTCTGAATATTCTGACTAGGGTTTTCCAGATTATGCCGGTATTATTTCGAGCATAATAGTGAGGCAAAAGAATCGCGCATAGTGACTTATTGCCACTATGTAATGGGGTAGGCCACCAGAGTTAGGGTTGTACATATCATGCATACATTTTACATTATTATGCTAATGCTCAATGCTCAAACAGTCGCACTACTTTGCTAAAAAGGCGCCACTTTATGCTCCATTATGCTTACATAAAAACATATATTGTTAAATCCTCAACCTCGGATAATGCAATTCTAGCTTTCTGATTGGTTCATGAGATCTCGGTTACCAGCCATTATACCTGCGTTTGACCTTATATGGAAATCAATGCGGCAAATGTCGCTCAGCATAAAGTTTTCAGCATTTCGTTTTGGCACCCGGAAGTCACATCACTTTCCGGTTGTTTCTTAGACTTAAATAAAATTTAGCAAAACCGAAGGTTTAGAATTTAATAAAACAATTATTCCATTCGCGCTTGTTGGATATGAGATTGGTTATGGCCAAACCGGCCCTACGGGCCTCGTTGGCTATTTACCATCTCATATCCAACGCGCGCTCATGGAATAATTGTATGATGCGACACCTTAATGTTATGCTCCGTTACTACTATTGCTCTGGCTTGACAAATACGAAATGAGTATTAAACTAGTATTCTAGTAATGAAAAACTCGCTCGGGTCCAGCAGAAGAGGATTGAATTACAAAAACCTTCTAGCATGCTGAAGCTCAATTTGGAGGCTATTGTTCACATGCTGTGACCAATACTAGTCTGTTCAAGTCCCCATTCTCTTCAGAAAGTCTGTTTGTTAGAAGTCTGATAACTGTCGATAATATTAGACCTTGAGGTCTTGTCTATAGAGGGTATTTAACATTGAGTGCCAGCAGTAATTAAATGGTTAAAGGTTAAATCGAAAATGTCGTTTTTCTCGGAAAGACAAAACTATTTCAAGGACGTCAAAACTACAGCCTCTTTGTATTTTTGCTTTGGCCTAGCTATATGCAAACGACGAGCGAATTTGAGTTTTCTAGCCTTGCCTGCCAAATTTGATTTTGATTGATTTTTCTGGACATCGTCGCGAACAAAGGTCGCAAAAGCATGTAGCGGTATGTTAATTACGCAGAGCATTCCACTGCCCTACGGAATGAGAGATACATGCCTAGACAAGAACGTACAGCTTTAGCTACTAGGTTGGCGGCTTTGTGAAGACTAGCAATAGTGAATATTGTTTCCTTTCTATTGGTGAGGTAAGCTGTGTAATTTACTGTTAGGTGTCAAAACTTCTGTACATCATATGCTAGTCGAAAAATTACAACTTTCTACGCGAAAAATATCAATCGAACGCGCTGTACTGGAGATCTCCTCAACTAGCCAGTCGTGAAAGATCAAACGGGCCAAATGACGCAAGCTACTATATCTGAACTTAACATGTACTCAAACGGGAGTCTGAAAAGCGCATTTCAAAATCCCTTTACGGTGCTCTATTCCTTCCACAGTAAAACGAAAATAGATCTCCTGATTGAGTTGTAAATCACCTTCGAACGCAGACAGTTTTCCGCAGATGGATTTCAGTGTGTTGTAAACAAATAGATCTTAATCTTTTTTCTTTGTGAGTTACGTTATCAAATCAAGATTAAGCTCGGTATATACCTGGCTGTTTTACACTGTCATTTTGCAATATTTTGCCGGCATAGCAAATCGTAGCAAGTTAAAGGGGAATGAAGCAACACAGGAAAGCAGTTGATAAATTCTGTCTAGGGTTTCACAGATTATGCCGGTATTATTTCGAGGATTATAGTGAGGTAAAAGAATCGCGCATAGTGACTTATTGCTACTATGTACTGCAGTAGGCCACCAGAGTTAGGGTTGTACATATCATGCACACATGTTACAATATTATGCTAATGCTCAATGCTCAAACAGTCGCACTACTGTTCTAAAAAGACGCCACTTCATGCTCCATTATGCTTACATTAACACATATAATATTTTCCCTTAGCTCTTATTATGTTGAAGCGTGAGCGACACCTTAATGTTATGCTCCGTTGCAACTATTGCTCTGGCTTGATAATTACGAAATGAGTATTAAACTAGTATTCTAGTAAGGAAAAACTCGCTCGGTTGCAGCAGAAGAGGATTGAATTACAAAAACCTTCTTGCAAGCTGAAGCTCAATTTGGAGGCTCTCGTTTATGCTGTGACCAACACTAGTCTGTTCAAGTCCCCATTCTCTTTAAAAAGTCTGTTTGTTAGAAGTCTGATAACCGTCGATAATATTAGACCTTGAGGTCTGGTTTATAGAGGGTATTTAACATTGAGTGCCAGCACTAATAAAATGGTTAAAGGTTAAATCTAAAATGTCGTTTTTCTCGGAAAGACAAAACTATTGCAAGGACGTCAAAACTACAGCCTGTTTGTATTTTTGCTTTGGGATAGCTATATGCAAACGACGAGCGAATTTGAGTTTTCTAGTCTTGCCTGCCAAATTTGATTTTGATTGATTTTTCTGGACATCATCGCGAACAAAAGTCGCAAAAGCATGTAGCGGTATGTTAATTACGCAGAGCATTCGACTGCCCTACGGAATGAGAGATACATGCCTAGTCAAGAACGTAAAGCTTTAGGTAGGTTGACGGCTTTGTGAAGACTAGCAATAGTGAGTATTTTTTTCCTTTCTATTGGTGAGGTAAGCTTTTTAATTTACTCTTAAGTGTCAAAACTTCTGTACATGGTATGCTAGTCGGAAAATTACAACTTTCTAAGCGAAAAATATCAATCGAACGCGCTGTACTGGAGATCTCCTCAACTAGCCAGTCGTGAAAGATCAAACGGGCCAAATGACGTAAGCTACTATATCTGAACTTAACATGTACTCAAACGGGAGTCTGAAAAGCCCGTTTCAAATTCCCTTTATGGTGCTCTATTCCTTCCACAGTAAAATGAAAATAGATCTCCTGATTGAGTTGTAAATAACCTTCGAACGCAGACGATTTTCCGCAGATGGATTCTAGTCAGTGTCTTTTAAACAAATAGATCTTAATCTTTTTTCTTTGTGAGTTACGGTATCAAATCAAGATTTAGCCCGGTATATACCTAGCTGTTTTACACTGTCATTTTGCGATAGCAGAGTTAAAGGGGAATGATGCAACACAGGAAAGTGGTTCACAATATTCTGTCTAGGGTTTCACAGATTATGCCGGTATTATTTTGAGCATAATGGTGAGGCAAAAGAATCGCGCATAGTGACTTATTGCTACTATGTACTGCAGTAGGCCACCAGAGTTAGGGTTGTACATATCATGCACACTTTTTACAATATTATGCTAATGCTCAATGCTCAAACAGTCGCACTACTGTGCTAAAAAGGCGCCACTTTTATGCTACATTATGCTTACATAAACACATGTAATATTTTCCCTTAGCGCCTATTATGTTGAAGCGTGAGCGACACCTTAATGTTATGCTCCGTTGCAACTATTGCTCTGGCTTGATAATTACGAAATGAGTATTAAACTAGTATTCTAGTAATGAAAAACTCGCTCGGGTCCAGCAGAAGAGGATTGAATTACAAAAACCTTCTTGCATGCTGAAGCTCAATTTGGAGGCTCTCGTTCATGCTGTGACCAACACTAGTCTGTTCAAGTCCCCATTCTCTTCAAAAAGTCTGTCTGCTGGTTAGAAGTCTGATAACTGTAGATAATATTAGACCTTGAGGTCTGGTTTCTAGAGGGTATTTAACATTGAGTGCCAGCAGTAATTAAATGGTTAAAGGTTAAATCGAAAATGTCGTTTTTCTCGGAAAGACAAAACTATTGCAAGGACGTCAAAACTACACAGCCTGTTTGTATTTTTGCTTTGGGCTAGCTATATGTTAATGACGAACGAATTTGAGTTTTCTAGCCTTGCCTGCGAAATTTGATTTTGATTGATTTTTCTGGACATCGTCGCGAACAAAGGTCGCAAAAGCATGTAGCGGTATGTTAATTACGCAGAGCATTCCACTGCCCTACGGAATGAGAGATACATGCCTAGACAAGAACGTACAGCTTTAGCGACTAGGTTGGCGGCTTTGTGAAGACTAGCAATAGTGAATATTGTTTCCTTTCTATTGGTGAGGTAAGCTGTGTAATTTACTCTTAGGTGTCAAAACATCTGTACATGATATGCTAGTCGGAATATTGCAACTTTCTACGCGAAAAATATCAATCGAACGCGCTGAAATGGAGATCTCCTCAACTAGCCAGTCGTGAAAGATCAAACGAGCCAAATGACGTAAGCTACTATATCTGAACTTAACATGAACTCAAACGGAAGTCTGAAAAAGCCCATTTCAAATTCCATTTATGGTGCTCTATTCCTTCCACAGAAAAATGAAAATAGATCTCCTGATTGAGTTGTAAATCATCTTCGAACGCAGACGGTTTTCCGCAGATGGATTTCAGTCTGTTGTAAACAAAGAGATCTTAATCTTTTTTCTTTGTGAGTTACGTTATCAAATCAAGATGATTTAGCCCGGTATATACCTAGCTGTTTTACACTGTCATTTTGCGATAGCAGAGTTAAAGGGGAATGATGCAACACAGGAAAGTGGTTCACAATATTCTGGCTAGGGTTTCACAGATTATGCCGGTATTATTTTGAGCATAATAACGAGGCAAAAGAATCGCGCATAGTGATTTATTGCTGCTATGTACTGCGGTAGGCCACCAGAGTTAGGGTTGTACATATCATGCACACATGTAACATTATTATGCTAATGCTCAATGCTCAAACAGTCGCAGTACTGTGCTAAAAGGGGCCACTTTATGCTCCATTATGCTTACATAAAAACATATATTATTAAATCCTCAACCTCGGATAATGCAATTCTAGCTTTCTGATTGCTTTACTAGATCTCGGTTACCAGTCATTATACCTGCGTTTGACTTTATATGGAAATCAATGCGGCAAATGTCGCTCAGCATAAACTTTTCAGCATTTCATTTTGGCACCCGGAAGTCACATCACTTTCCGGTCGTTTCTTACACTTAAATAAAATTTAGCAAAACAGAAGGTTGAGAATTTAATAAAACAATTATTCCATTCGGGCTTGTTGGATATGAGATTGGTTATAGCCAAACCGGCCCTACGGGCCTCGTTGGCTATTTACCATCTCATATCCAACGCGCGCTCATGGAATATTTTCCCTTAGCGCTTATTATGTTGAAGCGTGAGCGACACCTTAATGTTATGCTCCGTTGCTACTATTGCTCTGGCTTGACAATTACGAAATGAGTATTAGACTAAAAGGCGCCACTTTTATGCTCCATTATGCTTACATAAAAACATTTATTATTAAATCCTCAACCTCGGGTAATGCAATTCTAGCTTTCTGATTGGTCCACTAGATCTCGGTTACCAGCCATTAAACCTCCGTTTGACCTTATATGGAAATCAATGCGGCAAATGTCGCTCAGCATAAAGTTTTCAGCATTTCGTTTTGGCACCCGGAAGTCACATCACTTTCTGGTCGTTTCTTAGACTTAAATAAAATTTAGCAAAACCGAAGGTTGAGAATTTAATAAAACAATTATTCCATTCGCGCTTGTTGGGTATGAGATTGGTTATAGCCAAACCGGCCCTACGGGCCGCGTTGCCTGTTTACCATCTCATATCCAACGCGCGCTCATGGAATAATTGTATGATTTTCCCTTAGCGCTTATTATGTTGAAGCGTGAGCGACACCTTAATATTATGCTCCGTTGCAACTATTGCTCTGGCTTGACAATTACGAATTGAGTATTAGAATAGTATTCTAGTAAGGAATAACTCGCTCGGGTCCAGCAGAAGAGGACTGAATTACAAAACCCTTCTTGCATGCTGAAGCTCAATTTGGAGGCTCTCGTTGATGCTGTGACCAACACTAGTCTGTTCAAGTCCCCATTCTCTTCAGAAAGTCTGTTTGTTAGAAGTCTGATAACTGTCGATAATATTAGACCGTGAGGTCTGGTCTATAGAGGGTATTTAACATGGAGTGCCAGCAGTAATTAAATGGTTAAAGGTTAAATCGAAAATGTCGTTTTTCTCGGAAAGACAAAACTATTGCAAGGACGTCAAAACTACAGCCTGTTTGTATTTTTGCTTTGGGCTAGCTATATGCAAACGACGACCGAGACCGAGGTCTGGTGCCTTCGCAAGGGCTGTGCTTAGTGGTTAGATTTATCAAATCACGGAGTACCTCTTTGTTATACAGTTTACAGGAGGCTTTGTATTGTTTCTATCTAGCCTGTTTTGAGAAGTTATTATTCATTATGGTTGTGTTACTTTGCGTTATCCTATTTGCAGGAGGCATTGTATTATTGGAGGATCTTAAGATCTCATCTAGCTTCATGCAGTATTATTAAATTTTTACGTTTGTTACTTGGCCTTCTCCTATTTGTTTGGCAGTATGCGTTGCTTTGGTAAACTGCACCAGTATTGCGACTATTAGTCGGAGATGGGTGAAGGAGAAAAGATATTTCCCCGGATTTCCTGACGGGGGATGTGGTTCTCCGAATCCCTCGTAGACTGATATGAGCAATACTGGTCCCCATGGCCAGGCCATTGGAGGATATCGTTTCCTCCCTGGTACTGCCAATCGACATGGCTTCACACACCACAATTAAGGCACAGCGCATGCGCATCTTTTCTTTTATATTGTGGCATCCAGGCCACGGCCACGCGACACATGCACCAGTATTGCTCATATCAGTATACGAGGGGCTCGGAGAACCATATCTCCCCGTCAGGTAAGTACCCCCCCCCCCCCCCGGGGGAAATATAATTTCGGGAGAGAGAAATGTTGAAGGAACTTTACGTTACCGTGACACGTTATGTTACATACGTTAAATATTGAGTTTCATTCGAGACATTCTATGCTTTGAGCCGTCGTATCGTCAGTCGTATCGAGATCCTGTCCTGTAAGCATCGAAGAGCATAAAAGATCGAAGAACGTTCCGTTATTATTCGCTTCTCGTGTGGTTCCCTGATTCCCTTTACTGGGTCTAACGCCCAGTGGGTTATTCATGGATTCAATTGGCACTTAAAATTTACACTTCAGAGTTAATTCACTGTTTCACCATTTGTTTGAACCAAAACATTACTGATTAAAATATACGTCACAAGATCTATAGTTTCTCAATTACGTATGTAATTAGATTACATGCGAGAGTTTAACTCTTCGCAGATTTTTCTCCACGCTTCATTTTCTTGATTCTCCGTTTCCAGCAACTCGTGAGGTTCGGCCCATAATTTGACGAGCAGATTTTGCTCGGCTTGCGTTTGTGTTTGTGCTCGCGCCACTTGCGGTCAAAGAGCTTGTCTTGCTGAAGTCATCTCTTCAAATTGCTATCAGTGACCAGATCCAGGGTACGAGTCATAAGAATTTCAAAAAAAAAAAACGCCGCTCAGATTCCTCGTTTCCATTGAAATAACACTAAATGCCCCATGGACCGGCTAAAAATTATTTTGTCCCGCCACCGCACGCACCAAACTGGACGAGCCGTTTCTCGTCGTAATTTTATCCAGACAAGTATTAAAAATTATTATGGCTAAAAAAAAAACGAAATTCTTTGCTTTGCCAAAATTTGAAAGCCTCCGAGGCAGCCGCTTCGGCTTCTTTAAGATTGGCGAAATTTTAGCAATCCGTAAAATTTTGGCAGGTTTTTTAAACTGGGGGTCGCACGTATTGTACGCCACTTGTCGACAGATTTATCACTTATGCAAGGAAAACTGGCTCTAGTGCGACCCGGGCCTTATATAGCCAAACAGACGCCTTCCACAAACAGCGATGAAAAAGCGGGAAATTACGTCATCAATATCCTCACCTGATACGCCACTCGGGCCCCAAATGTGGCTTCGTATTTTTATTCTTAATTTGTTTTTTCCGTATTATTTATTTTTATTTTTAGAGGGTATTTTTAAACTATTATCAAGTCACTCTTTTTAACTCTTTTTGTTGTACGCAGATGGTGTCAGAGATGTCCTTAATCACGAGGTTGTCAATGGCGATTTTTATTGCCGTGTGTATATTGTCATGTGAGAATCCATTTTCTATTTTTATGACTATCGTGTATATAACCACATATTGCTTTGTCATATTCGATTTTTTCAATTGTCTTTCCCAGGGCCTCTCCTCCAAGTGCGGGAAAGCGCCCTAGGAACGACTTTGAGCTATGGTACAAAAAGCACTAGCTAGAAGTGAAAATAATACGTTGATTTTCTGTTTCTTATGAACAGCATCTGCAGGAAGTTTTCCATGTCAAACATGCCCGGATAACCCTCTTCAGTCACCAGAGCAGTGTAACATGTCCAGAAATGAGACGGATTGTCCGAAAAACGAGTATGATATACCTTTACCATGTATTTATAACATTACAAGAAGGGAGAACCAAGGGTTTGGTTTAATCTTCCAAATATAGGCATTAATTCCATGGTGATCCCACTTATTATTTTTCGCCCTGGTACCGGATTCTTCCTCGGATAACGTTACCACGGACGCTGATGTCTCACTTTAGCCTAGCTCTCTCCCAGGGCCCCGCTCGTTGCCCGCCGGCTTTTTCGATCGTCTCCAGTGATCAAGGGCCTGGACTAGGCTAGTGCACTAGTCATGCCTCACATTCTTTTCTTTGTGTAAACGTCTTGCCTTTAGACTGAGACTCCCTTTTCTCTTTCTTTGCCATTAAACCAGTGAATTGTTCTAAAGTTGTTACTTTTAATTAAGTCGCAACTTCATTAACTCTCCATAGCCCTGAATGAACCAAAAAACAATTACACACAACCATTATGTCCCTCAGGCTACAAGAAGCTGGTTAATGAACTATAGACTCAAATACATTAGTCAAAATATACTTCCTCTTGCGGGTGTGTTCTTAATGTCTTCTCAAAATTGATCTCTGCCCCGAAAGTTCTCGATTGATGTATTTACAGTGCTTTTCAATTATGGGTGTCCGTAAAGCGAGATTCGACTGTCATGTGTTTATCGTTTACTTTCTTTTGTTTAGATGCTTTGCATTAACCGCCGAGTTGACGAACGGAACGCGTGTTGGCATGCGAGGTTGTGGTTATGCCTCTACCGAGTGTAGCACCCCTACTTGTGACAACAAAAATAAAACTCTTTCTGGCCAGGTATATTTCAGACACTGCGTGGCTGTGTGTTGCTTTGAGTCACGCTGCAATAAGGACCTCTTCCCAAGCCTGACAGGACCTTCATCAACAGTCCACTCAACTTTAAATGCCACTGTCACCGTCAGTCCCACTGAGCAGACTATGACGCCAACTTCTGCGAGTATCAAGATCAAGGCACTCTTATATTTGCTTGTCTTTCTGCTGGTTGTACTCGTCATAATGAGTTAAGCACTTATCTTGACAAAAGCAATCACCTTGTACTACGCATTTTTGTCAAACTGTAATCACAACTGCACTGAAATAAAGGCAATGCATGGTTACACCTCGCTCTCTCTTGAGAACACTGTTTTACCGCAGGGCTGAAAACAGTTTTCATACAAACCAATTCCTCGAGAAAGAAAAGAGATACCTTATACAACATATTTTCAAAAGCCCATCTGCATTTACACCACATTCCCGTTTCGGTCAATTTTGGCACACGGGTCCATAAACATGGATAGACTGCAAATCGGTCTCTAATTTGAAGGTATGATTGATCATCACATGTATGCACACAACTTAAGCAGTTGTGAAATTAAAGCCTGAATAAAATTCAGGCCTGAATGGGATTCAAACCCATGACCTCTGCGATACCGGTGCAGTGCTCTACTAACTGAGCTATCGAACCAACTGAGAGCTAGTCAATTCGTAATATACCCGTAGATGATGTAGAATACAAAATTAATGACTATACTTGAAATGTCATATATCTGAACTGCGGAGAAAGATATGGTTGATCAAATATATGATATTTCATATATTCATTTGTAGGCCTTCTATTTCTTATGCAATGTTTATTTAAAGATTCACCATAGTTGCTTCAAATCCTCCGTAGAAAAAAAAAATGGCGACTGTAGATTTACCACCTCACCACGCAAGCCTTACACACCCCATGAAGTACATTTTTCCCTGTGCTAACGACAGTGTGTATGCTAATTTCAAGATTTTATAACTTTTCCGTACGTTTTAATGAACATTATGTGAGTTTTCGTGTGCTAAAAGTTATGGGTAAATGTATCAGTCGCCATCTTTTTTCCTACGGAGGATTCCAGGCCGCGGTGGGCCTGGGTGCCCGGGTGGCGAGCGTCCGAGTATGAGCATTGTCCTGGGTCAATATTTTCTTGGGTAAGACACTCAAAACGCATAGTGCCTCTCTCCATGTACAGTCGACCCTCCACTAACTAAAATAACCTCTCGACAACGGCCAATTTTTTCAGCGACTGACGCAAAAGTCAAGAATGGTCACGAAATTTGACTACAGTACTTTTTTGTAAGAACCTTTTTTTCAGAACATACTTCGTTTCTTTACCCTTTTTAATGATACTGTATACGTACTTTGATTGTGTTCCATTTATATGCTGCAGTAAGCATGAATTGTCTACAGTACTTATAGCGAATGTTACAAACCTTGCTCGTTTCGTCTCGTTAATATTTTGATTCAAAACATTATTTTAAAAGTCGTTGTGTCTATACTTATCTATAAGATTGCATTGCCTTTATAGGCTACAGTAAGCATGAACTTGGCACAATAAACATGTCAGGCACTTCCCGAAAATAATGGTGTCATATTACACCCCTACCTCCCCATAACAGCCACCTCTCCACAACTGCTACCTTCTTCTGTTCCCAAGGCGGCCGTTGTGGAGAGGTTCAACTGTATCTGTATATGGATTGTTAAATTACTCATATACAGAGGGATGGGCCAGCATCTCATGCATAGGGAGGGGAGGGGAGGGGAGGGGGAAGTAAAATCTAGTTCCTTTTTTATTTGCAATATAGCTACAAAAATTCTCGCGCTAATTTTCATTGTCAATAAGCGGACAAACATATGAATTTCTAATTTATGCGATGCGTCAACTAGCGATAGCGGACAATTTGACAATTTGTTCCCGTAAAAAACAAATAGCCCAATTTCGATATATTAAAATTCAGCCTAAAACAATAGACCTCAGCACGAGGCTCGTGGGAATAACTACAGAGTTTGTGGGGTTTATTCCCACGAGCCTCGTGCTGAGGTCTATTGTTTTAGGCTGAATTTTAATATATCGAAATTGGGCTATTGACGACAGTTCTTTACGCGTCTGTCCTGTTATTGACAATGACTTTGCTATTGCCTCGTGAATCCACAGCTACTTCGACAATGTAATGACAAAATTCATGATCAATAACAGGACAGACGCATCAAAACCTGACGTCAATTTGTTAAATGGAAAACATTAGATAAGTGCCGGCTTGAATTTACTTTGCCAAATCTTAAAAGCATTGCCCGACGGTTAAAGTAACAGCAAAGTGAAACACAACAAAGCAGAAATGAGGAACAACAAAGTGGAACAAATTTCGTGAGTTGGACTCTTGTATGTGGAAAAGCTCTAAGAGTACCAATAGTTCTCTCGCCCTTTCAAGTCGTCGACAACTGTCTTATTAGGGAGTTAAGAAATCCACGAGGGCAAAGTTGCGCAGTTTTTGAAAGTAATTTTCTCCTCGAATATAACACCTAAAGAGTCACAAATTTCACAGGCTCTTCAAATGTTTGTCGTCAATATTGTAGTGTGATGCCTTCTCTGCGTTTGTGCTAAATGAGAAAAAATGTAAGCAATGACGTAAGCAAAGATTCGCCTATACAGTGGTTACGACTTTTTTGTCTGTGGATAAATCCCCAACGAGAGCCTTCTCAAATGAGCATTCTTGAAGAGTACTTCACTGTAGCATGCCGTTATATTACGCAGTAAAACTAAAGGGATTCTACCTTTTGGGTCTGTGGACAAAACTCTAGTTTGTGACCATTTAGATGAACGCTATTGAGCTCAGTTTGTTTGCCAATATTTTCCATAGCCAAACCAAGATTTTTTTTATTCATTTGAACTAAGCATTGGTTTGTTACTTAAGAATTACATGAACAAAGATTTTACGTTCATGTATCTTCCGACATCAACTTAAAAAAAGCAATCATCAACTATTGTCCCTTTATTCGACTCTGCGATTTTTAAAAACAATTAACACGAACACACTGACTACACATTAGCGCAACACCGCGTCTGTTTCCTGGGCAGCTTCTCTGAGGCCTTCGTGGTCAATTGATTTCCGAGACGTCTCCAAGACCACACTTTTCCCCTTGGACCACGTGACCCGAAAACGATTGACCAAAGCGAAATATCGAGGCCTACGAACAAGGCAATGCAAACCTTCCTCTGTACTGTACATGAAGCCTCATTATACTGTTTGATCATGACTGTTTGATCTTCCCTTCATAATAATATACTTAAGCTTGCTCAACACTGGCTAAACAGCTAACATTACTGGCTTTCCACTGTTTCCCGATTTTTCTCCCTCTTGTTAGCACATTCTTCGACAAAAAGCTGCATCTAAGAAAACATAAAATCGCGTCAGGTGTTTTGGTCCAGGCGCATTTACGAGAAAAAAAAAAACAGCCATGAAACATCATTGTAAAAGAATTGAAAACATAAAACCGGCACCCTGGCAACCACTTCCAGATCTGACAAAAGAAAAGCTATTATGCAAACCACTGTTGAACAATACACGACAAATATCATGCTGAATAGTGTTTTACCTTTACAATACCAGCAGTGGTTGATTTAAGAGGTATCATAATGGATTCCTTCAAAGTATTTCCTTCATCTGCTTGAACCCAAGGAAATTCCTATAACAGCAACAAAGATGCTACTAGCTTGATAGAATTAACGTGTATATGGCTCCGGGGGGGGGACTCCCTTATGAAAAAGTCGGGGGTGCCTTATTAAACCCCTAAAGGAGACCTATCTGGGCGTGGCTCGAGGTTTATTTGACCCTTAAAACGGAATAGGCTCGATCATCAGCCGCTGTTCGGGAAAGGAGCCCGCGCGCAAGTACACTGGACTCCAGAGATCGGTGGAAATCGAGCTGAGAGCGTTTTTTTTAATCGATATTTCTCCGTCAGTACACCTTACAAGATACTTTGACAACTATAAATGGAAGCGTTTCGTCGTAAACAATCAAAGACTTTGGTTTACAACCCTAAGATAGGAACGACGAGAAACCCTGGCCTTTCTATATGAGAGTCCCCATCAACCCCTGCCCGGTAGAAAGCTTTTATTCCAATCATGCAGGGCTGTAATTAAGTTTATATTCACCTGTAGCCTTGATCTTTACACCCGTAACAAACTTATTACTTTGTGGGTGAATTGTATCAACTACAGATCAGTTCAGCCGTAACATCAAGGGCCCATCAAACATGCTCAGCCGTAACAAGTGTAACAACGGGTTACAGCCCTTGTTGACAGCCCTGCATAATGTACTTGGTGTTAATCATGTAATAAGTACTTGTATGTATCCCACATTAGTAGAAGGATTATTCCTTCTGCTAGTTTTATCTCACACTGAAATAACGTTATTCATATACAATTTCATTTGTTATTTGTGACGTTCTCTACATGGACGAAGCGGTCTCTACGTCACGAAGGACTCATTCGACGCCCACCACATCGACCAGTAAACGCCACAGACGAGAAAGGAGGGATTTTTTAATCAATTAACCAAATAAACAACGTCACCTGAGACTGAATGATCTAATTTTAAACTACAATAAAACCGGATTCTGAAACAGGCTTACGTTTCTCACAGACTCCCTTTTCCTAGTCGTCTTTAAAAGGGGACAATCCTTTCAATATTGTATTTAAATCCATTAAAACCTTTCTGTCTTTATTCATTTTTGGTCTTTTTCAGGCATGTTGGTAATTCACAGTTGTAGTGTTGCAATCAAAGTTCTCAACACACCTGAACCTTGCGGTCCTCCTGAAGTTTTAAGAACGACGATTCTTTAGTATACACAAGAACGGAGAACGTACATCCTATCAAAAATAATGAGAGTTATTTAGACAATGCAAGATGCTTGGTTGATCAACAAGCCTCTTGTGTATCTCTACAAAGCTTGAACGTACAGTACATTGTACATCAGCATGTTATTCAACACATTACCGCACACCAACAATTGAAAGCTTATCCCATTGAGCAGCCTGTTTGTCACATATGAACCAAGCTATTATAGCCTCAGGCTTCTTCGAGTCTCGCCATGTGAAGCCTAGTGGTTTAGCAATCGACCCATGTGTGGAAGGTGAGAGGTCCAACGCTGAGAAGAACTCGGAATTTTTTTTCCAACAACTTGTGTCACTGACTGAGGAACCCTTTTTAACGCAGAACAAGTGTACAAGGTGTAATTCAAAAATGACATCCTTCGACATCCCCCTGAGCACTGCCTTCAACATACTGTTACAAGCTGCATGTACAATGATTACATTTATAATTTGGGTTGATACAACAGTAAACACAAAGTACATTACACATATCCATGTACCATTATATACATATACAATTTATCCATGTATGAAGGAGTATAAAGAGGCTTATGTTTACCTGGAGGAATTGGTTCTAACAAAGCATCACATGCATTAATCTTAAGCAAGAATCCTCGAAGGCAATTCTCTGTGTGTAACAAAAAGTTGTCTTCACTAAAACAAAGAAAAAAAAATTGACCTCAACATCAGTAGATAATTCCCCAGCTATATTAACAATTAGACCCATAGCCCTTTCGGGCTATGGGTCAATAGCCCATGAGGCAAAGCGGAATGGGCTATTGACCCGTGGCCCTTGAGGGCGAAGGGTCTAATTGTTTTAGTATCACCCAACTAGTCGGACAGAAAAGGCAATAAGAAAATTAGCAAATGTAAGTTGAAGAAATCGAAAACGAAAGAAATCGTCACGCTCGATGGAGCTTGAGGACTATTGCTAATAGTCCTCGAGTAGCGTAGCCAATTAAAATGCAGGATTTGCATTAGTCCACTAGTTGGGTGATACTAAAACATAATTATTACCTTAGAAAGGCCTTCTTAGGGCTTTTACAACATAACACTTAAACCAAATTCTGCTCTATAACAAAATGTTTACACTCACACAAAAGTGATGTAGTAATGCAGTAGGATCCATCTAATTCTCGAATTAATAAGTGTCATTCGAATTAATAAAACTCTCTCTGACTCCCTGTTATTTCACACTCAAAACCATTTCCCTTGGATTTGCCCTTCAGTCATTTACTATTGGCTGTTTCAAACTCTCACTACTTCCAATTTTTTTTGTTTTCTCTCGAAAATTTGAAATAGTGGGGTTCAACTGCACACGTTATACACTGACAGACAACAAGGTTATATTGCCAAGGCTATTTTGAATAAGATAGATGTGAAAATTGACTTGTTTTCTACATTGATCTGTTAAATAACAACTACAGTACATGGTAGTATGGATGAGTGGTTAGGATACTGGAATTGAAAATTAAAGTTGGCAATTTCATTTTCATATCTGCCTATTTAATAGAGCTGTTTGTACTATGGTACCCCAGTCAGCCTGCACTACAACTGGTCAGGTGTACTTCCTACGAGGTCGCTGGGATTGTAATTGTTTACCCTTGTTGCATGCAATTTCATGGATTACGGTAAGTTCTAAAATTTGAATGGTCAAGCCAATTATTACCACAATGACATGTCAGTGGCAATTGGAGATAAGGTAGCAACTCATGAATAATAAAGACGATCGTAAAAATACACTACATGTACCTTACATGTACAATGCATTTTGCAACATAATTTATCCATGGTGGCAAAACGCCTCTATAGACAGGTTATCTTTAACAAAGACTTTACTTTTTTCCTAGAACTAAGAAGACTAATTGCCCTACAATCAACTGTTTAAATAAGTTCTTGAAATAATTTCTAACAATAAAGAATTGTTGGATGAGGTTTTTGTGATATCCAGAATAATCAAGGTCGAGGTATGGGGTTATCAGCCGAAGCCGAAGGCTGGGGCTGATAACCCTTACCGAGACCTTGATTATTCTGGATATCACAAAAACCAAATCTAATAATTGCTTTATTATACATGTACATTGAACGAAAAAAAAAAATTTTTTGCTTCTTCACTGACGGCAAGCAACACAAAGCGCGCAAACTTGACATGATTACCCTTAGAAGTCATCCACTGCAGGCATACATGACATGATAACTCGTGACCTTGAGTGACCTTGACATGATAATTGTGTAAGCTGCAGTTATGACGTCACGAGCGCTGATTTCGAAAATTCAATGTAGGCTTTCAGCCAATCAGAAAAGAAAATATTATTTTATTAGTTTCTAAAAACAGTTACATTTGCTCAATGGGAATAAAAGGTTAACTTGCATGACTTTAAATTATATGATTACAAGTACAGCTTAATGCAGGTATCCTAAACAATATCTGGCATGCCATCCCTAACCTTCCTGTGGCTGTCAATTCTTCTGGGTTACCAATCTCGAAAACAAATCTCTCGATAGGAGTAAATTTCTAAGAGAGAAAAAAATAACATCACACTTTAGTGTACTATTCCTTTCCAACGGCTACAGAATACTCTACCTTTTTCAGCACTGCAAAAAAGAAAGTTTAATTCCCTAAATTAGTGCATTACTGTGGATGTAACAACTATTAAACATAATTACACGACTAAGTTGGTTCAGAGGGCCAAGAACTAAACTCGACTCATCAGATTGCCGATCAATATCAATATCTGGGCAACTGCGCACATACCCCTCGCCTAACCCAACATGTTATAATATGTTCATAATTCAATGTTGCTGTTGGGTTAAGGGAGGGGTAGGTGCGCAGTTGCCCAGATACTGATATTGATCCAAGATTGCTTCATGGCTGGTCCAATATTCTCTAAGTCTTAGACCAGGCACTGTCCCGAAAGATCCAACACAATCACTCTTGAAATTATTCTGGTAGTTTTATGGCTTTCATTTCTGAAAGAACTTGTTTACACATAAAAGACTCCTTTTCTTGTTCTTCCAACTCTCCAACACTAGTTTCCTTTCTGTTTTGTTTAACATCAGACATGAGTACATACTTGTATACCTTCCTTTTGGCTTCCAATCAGAATTGTGCATTTGAAGTTTGCAATGTTTTTATAGTCCGTAATCGTATTATTATATGACTTGGGTTTGTAGCCGATCTACAAATGTAACACGTGCTCTGATTGGCTAATACTAGGGCATTATTTTCCCGTAATGCCCACGGGCCGGTTATGGACCTGCAAAAGCCAAGCAAAAAGCCATATAATAAACAACTTATTAACTTCGAACGTTTGGTCTTTACGGGAAAATCTCAAACCTCGGCCTTGCCATATTGACCTCATTATCGCTCAGTCAATATGGCAAGGTCTCGGTCCGATATTTCCCCATAAAGACCTCACTCTCGGTTAATAAGTAGTTAATATGTAGCATTTTTTTAACATTTTCAGTTGCATAATAAATCTCTTATTAACCAAGCTACATGTAGCTCAAGACCATACTGGGAGAATACCAGCCCTTGGTCTTCTTTTGTACAGACCTCACTGCACTCAGTTTGTACTATCAAGACTTAGGCCGATATTCTCCCAGTAAGGCCCTCACACTTGGTTGATAAGATGTATATA
>OZ026603.1:14937897-14945397 GCA_964020085.1 Micromussa lordhowensis
ATTTAAGCTTATGTTTGAGTATCAATTATCTAATTTATAGCTCCTCAAGCTCAGCATTGCTTCACAACTGTAACCCTTTAAGCAAATTTTTTGTCGCCAAGGTTCCTGAATTGTTATTCTACATGCCTCACCAGAAGGCAACTTTTCACAATCAAGACATTCGATCATTTCAATACATTCATCTCATTTTCTTAGTAGCAATGAAGTCATACTAACCAGCCAACAAGTCAACAGTCTGGTCATCGCCTTCTGCTCTTTGCATCTCCAAATTGTTTCAAAATAGATCATTTCGAATTGAGAACCCTTGAGCCGCCATGATTGTTTCACTCTTCGAAACCTAGGCCGAGAGCAAAAACTTGTACCCAGATCGCCCGTGTCAATGTTCACTTCGGTGGAGGAGCACCGGGGGGCGGGAACAAGGCGGGAACTTGGGAGTAGAGGGGGCGGCAGGAGAGAGGTTAGGAAGCGGGATTCTCAACATCCTGTGATACAGTTATAATATAGCAAGTGCGAATGCTGACCAGGCGAGCGCCTTCTTGGAATTGAATTTCTGGAGAGGCTTGGGGAGAGACGAAAATTAATAGCTTGTTAGGGAGTAGGAGAGAGAAGGAATAACGATTGAGGGGGAGGGGGTGAGAGGGCTGAGAGTCCTTCAGTTTCCTTTTAGATGAGGACATCCTAAGATTAACTTGATTCTGAAGAGACAGCGTTTTATTATTAGGATATATTACTACATAATTCTTCCAAGAGACATCCAAGACGGTGTGTTGATTCTACTCATGATAAGAGTAACATATCGTATCGTGTTAGCAAACATTCCTCAGAGTCTTTATCGATGCAGTTGCAAGCGTTGAACCCTTCACTGAGATATTTGTAGAGTTATTAGTACTTCTATATTTCCAAATATCAGATTGTACCAATTCTAATTTCAGAATTGCATTTTTCTCATAATCAACAAAGATACTCTACATAGCACGTCGCTTGAAAAGATCGTGAAGAAATCTAAAGTGGTCAGTTTCTTATCTCCATTAATAGTGAGGAACCCATGGCGATGCTTGTCAAATTTGCAGTTCTTCTTCCTTTTCATTAATGCAACAGAGTATAAATGGAGTTAAAACTTCTTAGGCGAACACATCTGGGAATCAGCGATCATCTACAATTCAAATGCGAAAGAACTGTGTTTCGGTCTTTTCATTATGAGTAAATCTTCAGCAAACTAAGTGCAGAGTCATAAGTGATGCCTATGACGAACGCCTTTGTAACAAATTTGCGTTCTGTTACTTCTTTCTGTTTAACGCTAGTGACCACCCTCTAAAACGTAACAAGGAAACCGAATTCAACGTTTTGTCACAACTCCCGGTTTGAAAAGAGGCTCTTAAAGTCGATTTAAAATCTTGAAACTATGTTTACGCATAACAGTTTACGACCTGCGGTGAATCGTCTCGAAGGCTATGGGTTCTTTTTACAGGGCCAATGCTCCCGATTGCGAAGGTAAAGAAAATGGTCTCACCAAACGATTTGACCTGGTTATGGGGACCGCAAGGACTAAACGTCGCCGAAACTTGCGTGAGAAAATGGCATAGAGAATTGGGTTGAGGAAAAACGAGGTTTTCGCAAACACGCTGGAAGCGCTGAGAGCAATAGGATTTACCTTTCTTTCTAAAACAATAAGGAAAGAAACGACAGCGTAGGGCGACCACGACACCACAAATGCGACTATGATTGTTAAATAGTACATTGCGGATTTGCGATGCTTCTTCAGAAGAGCTTGTGTCATCGACATTGCTATGCGACCCAACTGCGAAGTGATCCGAACGATGCCTTTGGAAATGTTATGGATCTTGAAGTAGCAAAATGTAATCACAGCGATGGGTAATAAATAGCAAGCGAAAAACACGACCACAAAATATGCCTTATCGCCTGCTAGAGAAGACTGCCATTGAAGTGAGCAGGTAGCATTGGTTCCCTCCAGGCCATATCTTGACCAACCTAGCAAAGGAGCAGCGCTAAAGACCAATGAGTACATCCAAGAGCCCAAGATTATCAATATTATCTGTTTCTTGTCGAAATAGGAATCCCTGTAAAGAGATCTCGTTATATTCAAATACTTTCCTGCCGAAATGGTAGCCATTTGAGTGATGGAGACGATTGCGAATAGAAATATCATGAAGGCGTGTGCCTTGCATCCAGTCATGCCAAACGGCCATTTCTGGTTGAAGTGCCGTGCGATCGAAAATGGAACAGCTATGGAGCAAGACAGGAAATCACTCACCGCAATACTGAGAATAAAATAACTGGGTGCTGAGAGGTGATTGACGTTCTTATAAATTGTAAAAATTACTAAACCATTGAACAAGATCCCCAAGAAACACACCACGAACTCCATACCCATGAAGATTGTGTTCCACTTGCTAATAGAATCCATGTCTGACGAGCTTGAACGAGTGTTATCCATGACCGTGTTTTTGATAAATCCACTGCGTTTTTGACCACTCTCGATTCCAAATGGATGCTTTTTGCACCTTTATGTTTTTATGTTGTTACGAGTTTATATGTTTGCAACAACAAGAAGACGAGAGGTATTCAGCGATCGTACGATTTTCTTGATCACTTTCTTGTCTTTATTCCCTTTTGGCAGATATTGTCCATTAAGAGCCTTTTAAACATCAGCAGGAACTTATTTGCATGTGTCGTTTCCATTAAAATCTCATGACCCAATGAATTTTCAAATTGTTTAATTAATTAAATTAAACCGGTTAAATCTTATGTTATGTAAGATTCCCTCTCGCGTCACGGCCTACTGCGATACCCACGCGATTTTTCAGATTTCAGACAGGTTCTCTTAACACGTGCACTTGAGCGGTGTTTGACTGTTTACACGTGCTGCTTTAGATTTAGTTTCAGTTTTAGTTAATTCTTTAATAAGTAACAGAGCTGGAACAAAGCAGCAAGTAGTTTATCTGCTTTTTAAAGGCTGGTAGTCGAAAAAAATCTGTTGAAACAAGAATACAAATAATGCTACATTATTACATAAACAATCGAAATAGTACTGTTCATTTATAGCTGAATTTCTAAGCTGTCTCACTTAACCAAAGAGCACCCCTATGCTGACTAGCTAAAGGGATTACAACCGTTAATCAATTTATCTAATATAACTTGAGCTTCTATTTTGGGGTAAAACAGTGCTTTTTTCGGAGCTCAACAACAAGGAACTTTTTGAGGTGGAGGTGATACTAAGAGACATATAAAACATGCAAATTTTCTCGTCGGCATTCGAGACCGATTTAACTGAAGTTTATTCCAATTTCACGACCGCCTCCTACAAAACCTTACAAAAGTTGCATTACAAATTCAAATCGTATATGAAACATTTAAAAACGACACTACAGTATCCATCAGGCGGTTCTAGGATGTTTACAGTGCCCGATGATGTTTTCTAAACTCAAACATTATGCCTTTGTTTTTAAATGTTTAATATCTAAACTACTGCTACGAAAGTTTGCTAAAATCATTTTATATTTCAACCATGAGTTCGTCAAAATAAGGAAATGCAATCGAACAACAGTCGCTTGGCAGTTTCATTTTTCTTAAATTGCAAAAAATATTTAATTTTTTTATATTTTAATTTTCATTTTTGTGACTTTTTAATGTTAAAAAATAAAAATCCGTCACAGTTTGATGCTTTGTTAGGGATTTAAAATTGATATCAAGTCCAAAAACAGTGCTATTTTTCTATGTAAAAAGCACAGATTCATGCTTATTATTTTTCGTAATTACTCCAAAAGCGGAAGTATCAAAAACGAAGACGACACGTGTTCTACTGCGACGGAAGCACTTAGTACACGTGAGGTGTTTCTTTATGTAGGTGCCCAGCAAATGTGAAATGTAAAAACTCATTCTACACGAAATGATGCCAACCAACAGTTTTGATTTCGGTGTCTGAAGGTAAAGCAATTCTCAAAGATTTTTGCTTACCAGTTTAATTGGCTCTTCATTGATATTCTTTTCTACTATTTTTTTTCCAAAGACTAGTGCTCTGAAAATTATATTACAGTGCAACAGTTTCGGATCTGAAAGAGCACCTCCCCATAATCACATTTAAAGGGATCAAAGAGATAACATCTTATTTTAACATAGTTCTTCAGTTCCAACTGCTTACCTCAGCGATGCCGTTGCAGGGGAAAATGGCAGTGACTGAACAGATTCCCTTCCAAGCAAAGTTCAAGGATCGTAAGGAGACCCAGTCCGCGAAACCGGCCTTTTAAAGCTGATTTTGGCAGATACATCCCCCTCCTACATTGAAAATGAAGATCGATCTACAAAAAAGGAAAACGCCTTTTTCTCCGCGAACATTCACCGTTAGGGATCTCAATCTATATCGGTAAATGGATGTCTCACAGTTTTACGATTTATGACCTTGCTTATCTGCAAAGCGGCAACGGAAGGACAGCGTGGTAAAAATGTGGACGGCAATTGCTGTTCAGTCACACTGCGCGTTGTTATATCATAAACGTTCGCAATAATTTTCCCACACAAACAGCCGGTATCTGTGCGTACCAGTTTTGTAGGAGGAACTACTTGATGCATGCTATAGGGAATAATAATGGTGGGTGATGGAACTTTATCTGAGTGTCCCAGCTTATACATGTTCTAACGTGGGGACGCAAGGCGATTGACACTTTTCTAACTGCTTGCCACTGGCACAAGAGGAGCGATATTACTCGCCTCTTCAAGCCATTAAACGTGTGCTTTCTTACCACTAAGGTAATTGAAACGATTTGTACGTGCAAGCAGTGTCAAATTATACAATAATGAACCAAAAGGGATATGTCACTATGTCCCCAACGCCAGACAATTTGTTACGTAATGGACTGCATGCCTGCAAGCCGAGCCAAACCAAGTTCTAGAAGCTTCTACAATTTTTTATTGAATATTTTCCTTTGATTTGGTCATGTATTTAAGCGGGCGTGTGAAAGCACATTGTGGGATAGTCAGTGACACAATGTAAATGTCCTTTTTCATCCTTTTCAGCCACGCACGCAGTCATAAAAACGGAAAACATAAGATGATAATAAATTCTCGAAGCATTTTGAGAACTTTATTTAATCAAGCCAAACGTGGGATTTCCGCGCTGAAGTTAGGTAACAATACGTAAGTTGATAACCGTTTTTGATTCATTGCGCAATATTTACTGCAAGGCCTTTCCGTGTTTGCCCACACAGAGCACGTAACCCTTTTACAAATGTGCAATTACAACTTTTTACAAAATGTGTACTCAATGCATACAGGAAAAAGAAACTTACAAATGTGGGTTTTCGTTTGAATTTGAATGATCACGGTGAAAACATTACTGAGAGGTGTGAATTCATTGCTGTTATGCATCATTTCAGTCTTCTATACAACATTCAATTAGAGTAACAAGCAAAATAAGGCCAAAATCAAACACAGGAAGAAAAGGAGCCTGAATCCCAAAAGAAGCAAATTATAAAACGTTCCAAACAACTGAGCCAAAAAACAACAAAATGAAATTCAAGCATAAGAAAGCCTTGTTGAATCCGAAATCTTTGGATAAATGGAAATTGTACGAGGCAACTACATAGGAAGTTTGCAAAACTTGGCCACCCTGCAGATTTGTTTGTGGGGAGGTTCATTACCGGATTGGGTAGAGGAAGTACGATATAGACGAGGGCGAAGTTTTTATCTCCCAGAAATTTTTAGTGGTTATCCAAGCTTGATTTCGGTTACGTATTCCCACAGAGATATTTTGCAAAAAACAGTGAACAAAATAGAGTACCTAATATGACTCGTTCACAAGACTTTGTCAGTTCTTTCAAGATATCCACAATCAAAGATTTACATCAAGGTTAGTTGAGTTGAGTGCCACAGGACGCACTCCCAAAGAAATTCCACCACTGGAAAGCACTTGGATGATGAAATAGATTGTTAGGTTGTTTCCTAAGCTTAGTGGACATTCACTGATTCATAGACAGGCCTGCTGAGGGAAGCCACCTGGCTACCCAGATAAGCTAAACGCTAAGAACAGTCGAGAGCTCACTCATTCTCGCGCCATAGAGCACAAAGACGACTCAGTCTGTTAGAGTGTTCTGTTGTTTTCAGGCAAAACTGAAAGTGAGTTCAACAAATAAGTGAAGAAGTGACCAGTGAGGTTCTAAACTGTTGTGTTTAGTCGGAGAGCAGGTGAAAATCTTCAGTGATAGCTGATTATTAAACGCGGTAAAATTGCTACTTTGAAAGTCTGGCACGGTTGTCGCTCGCGATGCGAGTATAAACACAAGAGACGGCGTGCACTCAGCGAAAATCGCAAGAGCAAGCAAATCAAAATGTTTTGATCCTTTAATTTGCTCGTGCTTGCATGCGTTTCGAAATGTTTTAATACATAGACTACTGTGTTTGAGCTTTTGCTTATTATTTCATCACCTGTGAAAACAAGGCTAAAAGATATGCACATATACTGACGCAGCAAATTTGGGAAGGCCAGCATCTCCAGCATCTAAAAATATAACTGTGGTTTCTATCATAATTTGTATTTCTAAAAATAAATATTTTTTAATGCTCCGATGAAAAGCCGAAGTCCGAAACATCAACATACAATTTTCCCGTCACGTACCTCATATGAACGTCGTATAATGAGTACACGTGAGGTTGAGCGGAGATAAGCTGTTTACACGTGACTGTCGTTTCGTTGTAATTTATTCAATATTAGCCGCTTATATTAGTAGTCTGTAATGAACGCGACCAATAGACCTTTTTACCGATACGGCGGCCATCTTGAATTCTATTGTTTTGACTGAGAAATTATGGGCTGCCGAGGGGGCAATCGCTGGAAAATTTATCGTATACACAGCTTTCAGGATAAATTTTTACTGCTTGTCTCTCATATTCCATAACAAATATTACAAGCGTTACATCTTTCCGTCACGATATTTGGCAGTTGTTCCTATGGTTATCGAAAAATTATCGAAAAGTTATCAATGCAATCCACAGTATTCTTTTTAATTATTTCTCATCTGCCCCCTGGGCATCCCATAATTTCCTCGGAATTCAAGATGGCCGCCGTATCGGTAAAAAGGTCTATTATATCTCCTACGAATGAGCGAACTACGCCGAAGAAAAGATGATGTCATTCGGAGAAATCTAACCTCTAACTCCCTCCTTACACAAAGAGTTTCCCTGCATTTAATAATATGAGAAGAATATACCCTGGCGTTTGATAAGTGAAAAAAATTCCCCCGTGTTTTATTTTTATTTCTAACTCCCTTACACAAAGAGTTTCCCTGCATTTAATAATATGAGAAGAATATACCCTGGCGTTTGATAAGTGAAAAAAATTCCCCCGTGTTTTATTTCTGTGGTTGGACGATTTAGTACTTCTATACTTGTAGGTGTTATCTAAAGGTATTATCTTAATTTATCTTAATCTAAAGTTTATCATTAAACTGAAAACATATATTTACCTAACATCAGTAGTTTCTTCAGCTT
>OZ026603.1:14950397-14965397 GCA_964020085.1 Micromussa lordhowensis
TTCACGCTTACAGCACCACAACTTTCGAACCATGGTAGCAAGTGAGTCAATTATATTTGAGAGATGACAAAACAAAACGTTTCCCGTGTTTCCATAAATTTACCTATTCAGATTTCTGTCAAATCCGAAGGCTCGTCAAAAACGTAACAAAACACCAAGAAGAAAATAGCAAGGTTTACAAATGACGTTCAACGAAAATAGGAAAAATTGGCTCTTATTTTGTTTCTATTTCTTTAATCCGTGAATCAATCCAAAATAAAAATAGAAATCAAATCTCTTATTCAGCCAGCAAATACAAATATTCTCACTTTAGAGCACAAAAGTTTCCGTTTACTTATCGTAAACTTCTCTCTGAAACCTCTCTAAACCAAAAAGATACATTGCAAAGATGGTTGAAATTGAGACAGATGACGAACGAGGTACTTAAAAACTTAAGACATAACTTTCAGTTGATCAACAGCTAAGTTCCCACCACAACATCAATACATAATCACGAACACAGTTCAGGAGAATTAACGAAACAATCAGGAGATGAAAATAAAATTGTCTGACAAACTTCTGCATGAAATTCTCCCAACCGGCTAGTAGAAGTTAAACATTGGTATACGGACAAAACGTGCAATGGCTTCACGAGACAGAGACCAGCTACAGATCGGAAAGACTGCAACGTCAATTTTTGTTCATTTTTTTTTTCGTTTCTGTCCACATTTCGAAATTTTAGTAGTTTAACATTTTCGAACAGTTAAATCACGAAGAACATGATAATAAAACGTCCTCCAATTCTCTCATGACAAAAGCCACTTCCAGTTGGCTGATTTGAATCATCACGAGAAGCGCAATAATTGATGAGTAATAAACCGAAATCCTCATCACTTAATCTGCACTCTTTTTCGGTTTGTACTCTCAGAAATTGGTCGAGACAGCGATCCCACTCAACAGACATGTAGACGATAATCACCTTATTATCTACGGATTGATACCGCAATTAAACGCTTCGCGCTTTGAACACCCAATAAACTGCAATGAAACAGAACCAACGCGAGTCAGAGGTCCTGTTCACACAGAGCTGGAGGAATTTGAAAACGGTGGTTTCCATTCAATTCCATTCAGTTCACACTACGCCGCAGGAATTTGAAAAAGCAACAATCACCGATAATTTTGGATTTGTGCTTGTGGAAAAAATGGTCAGGGAAATCACATGATTATCGTGACCACATCGATTTCGAAAAGCTCCGTTTTCAAAATGTTTTCCTGTCACACTAAAACGCAAAGCCAGCCTTTTTCAAATTCCTCCGGTTTGAAGAGCGTTTCCAAAGTGTGGACGGTAGGCGAAACCGTAGAAATAGAGCTGCGTTTTGAAATTTCTCCGGCACAGTGTTGATAATTCCTAAACGTCACTTTAAAATGGCATCATTAAATCAACCATACCAACGTCAATGTGATAATAAGCTGATTAATCGCCCTGTTTGAGAAATCACTCTCAAAAACTACGTCAATTGAACGTTATTAAGAAGGCGCATTTCCATTCTCTGCAATGTGCACTTCTTTGTCGGCAGTAGCCGCCGGCCTGTATACGAAATCGCCATCTTCCTGTGCCTTCTGCCACTTCTCTCTGTTGGACAGAACCGTGTCGAGAACATCTTGAGTCTCCGGTAACAGAGAAGACAGCAACCTGGAGGCAAGTGTACAAAGAATAATATTAAATTCTTATAAAATAACTGAGACACTACGCGCGCTCTCACTGGTCGATAGGTGTGTTTAGATGAGAGTATGTAAGCACGGTTGTGACGTTTTAGACTAGCGCGTATTTTTAAGAATTATTTTATAAAAGCAATAGGGCACTTTTTCCGCGGTGTTTACATAGCCTCATCTAAACACTCGGAGGGTTGGAAGAATTCTCGAAAAAGTTATGCAAACCTTTGACTACGTCTCGGGTTTGCATAACTGTCCGGAATTCTGAATTCTCCCAACCCTCCTCGTGTTTAGATGAGGCTACGTACACACGGAAAAAGTGCTCTATTGCTTAAATTTTTACTACAGAAAGAATAGGCCGTTTCCAAGTTACGTTGTGCTCTGTTTCAAAACAAGTCCTCGTGCAAGACCCTCCACATGAAAATGAAGCTGTAGGCGGATCACATTTTCACACGAGGACTGGTTTTGACACAGACAAACGCCAACTCGGAAGTGGGCTATCTTAATAGAAAACGCCACCGACGCAACAGAATCAAAGAAGAAGGCTTTTGAGGTTTTTGGAAACATCAGAGTTTATTTACAGGGAATGATAACAACAAGGAATTGTTTTAATAACGATCAAGAGAACATGTATTCCCGCTTCTACTCTGTGAAGGCTGGTTTTCACTAGCGCTCAAGCATAAGCATAAGCCGACATACGCAGACGCAGTAAGATATTGGTAATTAGCGCCTTTTGTTAGGGAAATTTCCAACAAAAAGCGCTACTTATCAACATCTAACTGCGCCTGCGTAAGTCGGCTTATGCTTATTCTTATGCGCTAGTGAAAATCAGCCTTTACCTGTATACAGGAAGTGCAATCGCGTCCAGGAAATCGATTTGAAGTTTAGGAATGCACGCTCGCTCTCTGTCCATCATTTCTATCGGTGTAATTCCCATGTGTTTTTCCTGGAAATAGGAAAAGAAAATGTTAAATGGTAATATCTCACAAGATGAAAGAGAAAATTAAAACCAAGACTTGCAATCATGGGAGCAGCGGTACACGACGGGAAACGACGTCTGGCTGAGGTAGTTAACCTCAATGTAAAAAAAGAAAAAAGTCGTGAAAGCAATCAACAATTATTGGACGAGGTTGAGCAAAATATCGTTTGCACAAAGTCGTGAAAGCTCTCAACAATTATTAAAAACTGGATCATTGGATAATGCAATTCGAGAGTTTTCATTGGCTTAGCCATCATGGTATATGAGCCATTATACCATGATCTACAAAGATGGCGAGCGTATGCGTGATTTTTTGGGCCCTTTTGTTTTTATTGTAGCCTAGTTTTCTATCTTTGGGAGGCGTTTTTAATAAAACAATTATTCCACTCGCGCTTGTTGGATATGAGATGATTATAGCCAACTCGGCGCTACGCGCTTCGTTGGCTATCTATCATCTCATATCCAACGCGCGCTCATGGAATAATTGTTAATTATTGGACGAGGTTGAGCATAATAACGTGATTTGTCAGAGGTGAGCAGATCAATTGTATTTGATCTGCGAGACACTGACAAAATCACGATATTTTGCGATAACCGAGCTCAATAATAGTTCTATCATTCGATCACAAAAAAAACAAAAAAAACAAAACAAAACAAGCTTGTTTTCACATTTAAATTATTTCTGAAAGTTCAGGGAAGCGATTTGCAATTTTTCACACATAAGCGTGTGGTTACAATTACTTACGAGCAAAATATTATCAGTTGAAGCTGTGATAGTACGCATGAGCTAACCATTATTTGGAGGTCACGTGCTCTCGACCAATGAAGAGGAAGGAAAAACTACATCGAATGATGATGTCGTTATTTTTTTTCACTTCTAATTTGACAAAAGTAGGTACACAAAGCATGCTCTGCCGACAGAGAGAAAAACCAATCTTACCTTATCACCTTGCGAGAAGAATTCAGTATATATCAGATCCTGTGCACACAAAAATAAAAGAAAAAAAGGAAAGCAAGTCAAAACAGTCATCGTGCCTGACAAGAATAGAAAGAACAATAAAGAAACAACCATTTGGCGAAGTTCAACCCCAAATAACTGAGGTTGATTTTTCTGTTGTCGTTCTTGTTGTTGTGGCGGTGTCGTCTTCTGTACATCTGTCTGTTAGTTTTCACACGGACTTTGTTTCGACCTTGCAGGACACTCAGCTTTCTAGCACCATTCTGGAATAATCTAGATTCCTCGAACTAGTTCAGTATATAGATCTCTATATTGACTCTTTAAAGGCGTTATTTGCCATCAGATTGTTACGTAAACAAGGTTTTTGGTGCTCAGGACGTTTTCGAAATAGTAGGGGGAATTGTAGACTGTGATAAGTCCATCTTCCCTTTAGTCCGTCGAGAGTGTCCGTAAATAATACCCTTCCAGATAGAAATGGCCGCGCGAAATCCTGGGAATGAGAAACGCGCGAAAGGAGGGTCCCTCTTTTCGCGCGCTTCTTTTCCCATGGATTTCGCGCAGCCACTTTTTTCTCGCGGTTTTCTTTCGCGTGGAGGCGCGGTGGCCTCATGGTTAGTGCGCTCGACTCCGGAGCGTGCGCTCCGGGTTCGAGCCCTGGCCGGGGACATTGTGTTGTGTTCTTGGGCAAGACACTTTACTCTCACAGTGCCTCTCTCCACCCAGGTGTATAAATGGGTACCGGCAAATTTAATGCTGCGATGGACTAGCATCCCATCCAGGGGGGAGTAGAAATATTCCTAGTCGCTTCATGCTACTGAAACCGTGCCACGGTTTCAGTAGCCCGATGAGCCACTTGGCTAGTATGCAGAGTTCACCTTTCTTTCGCGTCACGCACGACGGGCTAAAGAGGGACTAACAATAGTCTGTTAAAAACCACAGTTTTCCTTGGTGCAACATGAAGGGTCGAGCAGGAAGCTTACCGCTGTTCTTCTGGTTCCCTCCCAGTTCTTGGTTTGATCGGACAAATCACTGGCCGTCATCATGAGAAACAGAAGGAGAGTGTGATGGTCCTTAGAATTACTATTAAAACCATCTGTCAGCAAAATGAAGAGAAACAGAACAAAAAAGAAAGACAAGCGTCTGTTCAGTGTTTATTGGTAATATTACAGCAAACCAGTGTCAGCCTCAAGCCCCCGGGGTGTCAGCATGTCAAACGGTCACGGAAAATAGATTGAAAAGCATGGGAGCAATACCCCATGTGACAGTCATCGGGTCGTTGTCGGCAATCGACTCAACCACGGAGTTTTAATTGCAGACAAGGGTTGTGGATATTGGACCTGCTATGAATAATCGGATTGATTTCACGGTTACAGGGAACTGATGTATATAACGCTGAGGACATACACTAACCACAGACACAGGGGGGCAGGGGGGCGGGGGAGGGGTGGGGGCATTGAACCTCACCTTCTGCCATCTTTTTAATGTCCTGAAGGATTCTTAAGTGATGGGCAAGGTCTGTTGCTAGGATAATGTCTCGTATAAGGCTGAACACTTCTTCAAAGTCCTAACAATATAACGAAAATAATAAAATAGCTCAAATGAAATGGGCGTCGCGCTTCAACCAAGGAGTGATGTTTGGAAACGAGAAAGTTGTAACGATAATTAGAATAAATCTTCTAGCATTCGATCACGGATGCCGTTCTCTGATTGATTACGCTACTCGCTATCTATTCTGTTGTAGTAAATTCCCAGCTCCGACTATTGCATTTCTAGCTTTTTGATTGGCTAAAACTCCGACTATGAGCCAATAGTCGGAGTTTTACGTCATATGGAAAATAGTGCGCCAAGTTTTAAAGTTTTCAGCTTCAGCCCTCTATAATGACCTAAATAAAAATCCGCGGCAAAACCCGGTTTGAGAATTTACTAAAACAATTATTCCATTCGCCCTTGTTGGATATGAAGTGATTATAACCAACTCGCGCTACGCGCTCGTTGGTTATTTTATCACTTCATATCCAACTCGGGCTCATGGAATAATTGTTATGTAGACAGTGAGTAGTCTTTTTAACAAAATGGCGGCCGCTTCTTGGCATTTTCGAAGCGTCTGTCAAGAGGATTTAAATAAAATTTTGAACGACTAGTAGATTTACACTAAAACAATTAGATTTTTTCGCTCCCAATTCAGTTCTATGCGTGATAGTTTCACGGGATAAAAATGTCGAGCTCATAATGTAATTGTTGAACGAGCAGTAGTAATATTCTAGCAATTGTGTCCGATCTATATTATAAAAACTGGTGAGCCAGCAAAACGAGTATATGAACTCATAATACTGATAACAGCATCGTACCTTGCCGGTTAAATTTTTGAAAATGTTACACCCTTCTGAGTTGAGTATACACATGGTCTGTGCAAAATGGTGTCTCTGAAGAAGAAAGGAAAACACTAATTGAAACCAAAGTAATCTTCAGTTAATGTCACAGTTCCTTCGGGTATTAGTAATAATAGCGACTACGGTAATAAGACAACAGAAGACACTGTTTGGCGTAATGGGGGGAACACCACTCCGCAATCGGCGTGACAGACGACTTCATAGCGTGACTAAAAGCCTAAACTTATCTCCCCAGCGCTCTTAAAGACTCGCGCTGGATCGGACAAATTGTAGGCCGGTACAAAGCAAATCAACGCGATCTAAAGCCTAACTCTCCACGGCACTACGAGCTGAACCTCCGGCCAGCATCGTGCTATAATGGAAAGAGTGTAGGCGGTAAAAACAAGCTCAAGCCTCCTTATCTCCCCAGCGCTACGAGCCGACTCCGCCGGCACGTGCTGGATCGGACAAGACTAAAGGCAGATAAAGAGCGTAACATAGCATAGCATGAAAGAAAACAAAGCTTGGGGAAGTCGCTGCGAGACTTAACCGATAGCGAATACCGAGAGGTGAACCCAAATTTTATTAAATCCAACAACAACCACCTCCAAAGGGAGGGTAGGGTGGGAATAAAAATGTTTCTAATGTAAAGGTACTCCTTACAGTAGCTAAACGAGCTTAGAGAATGGCACTTTGGACCATGCTAGGACTTTATACATAGACAGATGTCTAGAACTAAACCAATGGCGATTAATGTACCATCGAATACAAAAAAGCTTGTTCAATGTTTAGCGAGACATGAATGGAGCTAGTTGTTACTTTTAGCCATACAAAACAAATGATATATGTGTAGCTGCCAGTATTGCAACATGGACACAAAAATGTCATTGTATTTACCAAACTATGAATGTGCATTCATGCCTCGAAAGCCAGAGAGTATGAATGTACATTCATGTCTCGTATGCGTTACGCAATGTAAACAAAATAACGTGACGGTAGAACTAAAGGCTTAACATGTCACGCTCCATTAACTGCGTTTTACAATGCGGTTGTAAAACTCTATTAATGTCACAGTTCCTTCGGGTATTAGTAATAATAGCGACTACGGTAATAAGACAACAGAAGACACTGTTTGGCGTAATGGGGGGAACACCACTCCGCAATCGGCGTGACAGACGACTTCATAGCGTGACTAAAAGCCTAAACTTATCTCCCCAGCGCTCTTAAAGACTCGCGCTGGATCGGACAAATTGTAGGCCGGTACAAAGCAAATCAACGCGATCTAAAGCCTAACTCTCCACGGCACTACGAGCTGAACCTCCGGCCAGCATCGTGCTATAATGGAAAGAGTGTAGGCGGTAAAAACAAGCTCAAGCCTCCTTATCTCCCCAGCGCTACGAGCCGACTCCGCCGGCACGTGCTGGATCGGACAAGACTAAAGGCAGATAAAGAGCGTAACATAGCATAGCATGAAAGAAAACAAAGCTTGGGGAAGTCGCTGCGAGACTTAACCGCCACTGATACGTGCGGAGCATGTATCCCCCCAAGCACAAAATACTTAACTTTATCAATCTATGGTACGGAAACAATAGCCATACGCGGCGCAGCAGAGAGTAAAACGTTGCGAGGTGTGCGTATGTAAAGCTGGTAACAATCTGACGACCAGCGCCCTAAAACCTTAATTAGCCAGTCTGGCAAGCCTGCTGCAGCTGCGGTAGATGCAGCGCCGATGCGAAAACTGTGCCCTTTAAGGGACTTGTAGGGGAGGCCGGCATGACGAGCCGCATCCCTGAGAAGGTGAACTACGGCTGACCTAGTAAGCAAACGACCCGATTGAAAAGAGAAAAGCGGCCCGCACGGGCGGGCAGCTAAAAAATAATTGCGCATAGCGGTAACTGCGCAAACCGGTGAAGGGGAGCACGCAATAACAAGCGTGTGCCCTTGACGGTAAACGTCGGTCTTAGAAGCCTTGAGAAAAACAGACATTTGCTGCGGGCTAGCCAGACTAGGATGAAATGATACACAGTCGGTAGAAAGGTCGAACCGAGGGCGAAACTGGTTTGTCCCCGGATAGGTAAATTCGCTACACCGAAGAAAGGCAAAGAAGGCTAATGTAAATGCAGCCCAGATCATAGTGAAATCCCACTCCCCTAACCAAGTGCGAAGAATAGGCTGGATAGCGGCTAACACTCTGGGAGTTACGGGTTGGCGGAGAATACGAGACCGCCCCTGGTAGCGAAGGATACCCCGGAGGACCTTATGCAAGAGTAGTTTTCCTTGGAGAGGATTACCATGCCCACAGGAAATGTGTAAATTACGTACGGCAGAAAGATATAACTTAATGGTACTATGCTTAACTGTCCTAGCAAGGTAAGAGGCAAAATAAATAAGAGTCCCTTCTGAAGCTGGGAGGATGTCTCCCTCGCTGGACATAAGTCTATTCATTAGGCAAAATTGAATGAAGCGTTTCTCCCCGGAGCCATACGTACGGTTCGTAGTCCAAGCTAGGCCCCAATGCGCGTATGTTTGGACTTCTTCCCTTAGAGGGTCATGAGCAAAGGCGGGATGGTGCAAGGGGTTTGCTCGGCGTTGGGAGCCGCTGCCCGGAAACGTGCGTCCTGAAAGCGTGAGAGAGCGTCAGCAATTTCATTAGAGACCCCAGGTACATGGCGCGCCCGGACAAAGAAATTGTGTTTCATAGATATGAGTACAAGGAACCTGAGAAGGTCCATGATACGCGGAGCCTTTGAGTGGCCTGAGTTTATGATGGCCACTACGGATTCGTTATCACACCAAAATTGAACGCGTTTCCCAGAAAAGTGTGGAAACCAGATAGCACATGCCACCACTATGGGGAAAAGTTCCTGCCATTCAATGCTTATACCCCGCTCCCTGTGTAACTGCATGTGAGGGGGCCATCTACCCTGGAACCATCGCCCAAGGAAATAACCCCCAAAGCCAACGGAGCCAGAAGCATCGGTGTACAATTCCAAATCGGGAGCAGGTGTGACAGTGGTGTCTAAAAAGAAAGAGCGCCCATTCCACCCTGCGAGAAACGCTTTCCACATGGTCAGGTCCTTGAAGAATTCTTTGTTCAACCGGATGTGGTGGAAGCGGCTGGGTACCCCCCTGGTCAGGTTTATCATGCGTTGCAAAAAGGTTCTCCCAGGAACTACCGCCTTGCATGCGAATTGCAAAGTACCGATAAGTGATTGCAATTCGACCAGACGCACGGAGCGGCGTTTGGCAAAGGAATTGAGTAAATCCTGGGCGCGTCGGAGTTTGTCCTCTGGAAGCCTGGCCTCCATACGAGTGGAATCAAGCTCAATACCCATGAACTCAAGTACTTGGGAGGGCCCCAGGGTTTTGGAGTTGACGACTGGTGCTTTGACAGACATGAAAAGGCGAAGTAATTTGCTAAAGCTGGACAGGCATTGGAAACGGGACGGTTCAGCTATGAAGAAATCGTCCAGGATATGGAGAACGTGCTGTAGCCCACAATTGTGCTTTAAGACCCATTCCAAGGCATCGGATAATTGATTGAAGAGGAATGGGGCCGAACGTAGCCCGAAAGGAAGGTAAAGGTCGACATAGTACTGTTGTTGCCAGTAAATACCTAATAGGTGCCAATCCTCTGGGTGAACGGGGATAAGGCGAAAGGCCGATTTAAGATCAGTCTTGGCCATAAACGAACCCGGACCCAGGGACTGTAGGATATGAATAGCATCGTCTACCCTGACATACTGGAGAGCATAAGGATCCCTGGGGATGTAGTCATTAATACTGTCCCCTTCTGGGTAGGACAAATGGTAAATTGTGCGCCATTCCGAGGAATGTTTCTTAGGTACCACGCCCACAGGGTGACACTGTAGATTGGGGAGGGGAGAGGAACCAAAGGGTCCGGCTACACGACCCAAGCTAATTTCCTTACAAAGGTTTGACGTAACGACATCGGGTTGCTGATTAGCGGAAATGAGATTACGAGACACCCTGGGTTTTTGGGGACCCGTGTAGCCGACATGTGTACCATAGCGAAGCGAATTAATAAGAGTATTAACAAATTTGCGATCGGGGTGCCCATCAAGTTCCCTTTCCAAAACATCTACATCAATAGGGGTAGTTACATGAGGTGAGTAATTCTTGGCAAGTAGCTCTACTTTATTTCTTGCCGCGGTCGCTGGAGCTGGTGGACTTATAGTGTCGTTGAGGGCTCCTGGTGACGCTGTTTGGGCAGTTGAGGATGGAGTGGGTAGTGGACCGGCAACGGCGGCAGACGTGCGGGAACGGACAGGCACTTGCAGTACACCCTGAGGTCCGGTTGAATCGGAAGCAAACAGGTCCGTTTCTCGGCGGCACTCTTGAGGGATCTGCACTGGGACAGTCGGGTTGGCTGTGGTAGGGGCTGGAGCAGAGAAGACAGTGTGGCTTAGCAAGACCGGAGAATGTAACCGTCCAAAGTTCTAAGTCGACCTGGTCCCAGCTGATACTGAGGTCGTATGCGGCCCTACGGCGGAACTGTTCGTCGTACGCAAGGAATGCTAAGCCCTTGAATTTGGTGGCCGCTCTACTTATGATCTGCTGATATTTTAACAGCTCAAGGGAACGCCGGGGATATGAGGCGACGAGAACCAGCATGTAGGCCGTATAGGCGTCTAACCATTTCTGAAAGGTGTCAATAACCGGCTTCCGTTTGCGCACCATGGATACAGGGGAGGCGGAGCCTGGGGTTGAGTCATCTACACGGAGCTGAATTTCGGGAACCTGGGGCCGACTTATGGAATCGGGGAGCAACAAGGTAAAGTCAACGTACTCACCACGTAAAATTTTGTCCTCCAGATTCCTGTCCAGGGGACGATGGAGACCCAAAGGAGTAGCTGCGCCTTGTCTCCGTGGTGAAGGAGTCAATGTGATGGGTGGCGGAGGACTCGAGAAAGGTTCGGTGGACGGGCACGAGCGGCTGTTTATCGCTTGCTCCAGGGACAGGCGAACAGTGTCTTGTATCGCAGCCATTTGGGCATCTGTAAACGGGCCAGGCTGCGAGTCGGTCGGAGCTCTCTGTGGGGCTGACAGCCCGAACGAAGCCAGGTCAACGTCGTCTTCTTCGAAGCCGTCGACAGAACCTACCGACGAAGATTTGTCACTGGCATCGTCGGGAACCCTGTCGGCGTTCGTGGGATCGGCGCGACCGAGACGAGGTGCAGTTGTTTTTGTGCTCCTCGCTGTACGTTTTGGCACGCGTCCGGAGGATGGCGGCTGGGATGGGCGCGGTTGGATTGCTGCCTTTAAACGAGAAATCATCACAGCTTTGCTGCCCGTAATGGGTAGATTGGCCGCCTGAAGACGAAGGCGAATAACTTCTGTCGATAGAGAGGCAAGATTCTCCTTACGGCGTTGGCGAGCGCTTGCAACTTTTTGAGTGCCACGTGGACGAGCCATTGAAATAAAAATGTTTCTAATGTAAAGGTACTCCTTACAGTAGCTAAACGAGCTTAGAGAATGGCACTTTGGACCATGCTAGGACTTTATACATAGACAGATGTCTAGAACTAAACCAATGGCGATTAATGTACCATCGAATACAAAAAGCTTGTTCAATGTTTAGCGAGACATGAATGGAGCTAGTTGTTACTTTTAGCCATACAAAACAAATGATATATGTGTAGCTGCCAGTATTGCAACATGGACACAAAAATGTCATTGTATTTACCAAACTATGAATGTGCATTCATGCCTCGAAAGCCAGAGAGTATGAATGTACATTCATGTCTCGTATGCGTTACGCAATGTAAACAAAATAACGTGACGGTAGAACTAAAGGCTTAACATGTCACGCTCCATTAACTGCGTTTTACAATGCGGTTGTAAAACTCTATTATTATTCATTGAAAGTAGGTCATACTAAGATTTACACTTTTCTAAAAATTACCGGAACAGAGGCGTTATTGTAAAGTAAAACTGATGTTGTACCTCTAGTACAGATCCTTTTGAGCTATACAGCGCAGCAAGCGTGGAACCCTGTTATCGAAGGCAAAAAAAGGAAGCAAGTAAACAAAACCAACCATGAAACAAATAAACTGCTCGACTTGAAAACGAGAAAACCAGGATTGTCTACCTACTGAAGAAACCTGGAAGGAATTTGTAGTTCCCCTATGATCAATATCATGGCACAAGCAAGCCACGAATAATGCCAACATTTCAATGTCTCTGCAACGATATGAAAACACAATGAACAACAAAACATTAACAGAACTACTGCTACAAAACCTGGACTTACCTTAAGCGACTGCTAATCTTTGCATTCTTGTACAGAAGATAACAGAAGTGCGCCACAGTGAATGCGTGAATCCAGTTGTGGTATGGAGGGTTTCTGTAGCCTTTTCTAACCATTAGCAAAAACCTGCAATCAGGACATGTTATCAGTGTAATGACTCAGTTAATAGGCCAATTTCAATGTATTAAAATTCTAGATTGGCTCCGAGGATTAGGGGAACGAAGCTGAAGAAATTAATTATTCATCCCTTGTCGTCGATGCGATGCAATAAGAATCACGCACCTGACTAAAACTTCCTTGGGAATTTTCCATTTCTCTATCATTCCAAGGTCTTCAAACATACAAAGACACGCCTAAATATGAAAAAAAAAAAACGTTTACGCGTGCACAACTTTAAACTATATTTACGGTGGGTCATTTTAAAAAGCGAAAAATTATTAACAAGTGAGGCTTACCGGAATCGTAGCATCCGGGATGATAATTCTCGGTGCACAGGCAAAAATACTAAATTGAGGGTGTATTTCTTGCGCGGTGGAAATTGGTTTATCGATAAGAGGATCCACCTCAGCTTGGGTGACCTACAAGGGAATTGGAAAAGAGGCAGAGAAAAGCATCAATCAGAAACAGTGTTGAAACAGTTTTTCTGAAACTTTTAATCTCAGAAAAGTCCCGTGTGGAACAAGATTTATTTGTTTTATAGCGTTAAAACAGGTTTACAGGTTTTACCGAAAATGTACCATCAATGCAGTCCATGCCATCTTATATGAAGCTGCAGGTAATGCGGACATCAGTAAACATCAACGGTTTTCAATTTGCAAGCGTCGATAGTCATCAGTCAATTACCTTGGTTCTTGGTTTGGTTTAACAACGGTTTGACATTGGCTGAGTAGTCTAATTGGAAAGTAATTGCTTGGGGCTTTGGTTTTACGACACTCAATCGAAAACCGCTCTAACATGTACTTTTACTAATTGGTCTTTAGTGTGAGCTTATAGAGCGATCGTTACTGACTTCAGTGTTTAGCTTGACATACGACTTCGCGCAGAGAAGGCATCATGCTGGAAACGAATTGACTTCAAACATTTCACGAACTTGTGAAATGTTACAATTTAAGTTCTTGGGGTGTAATATTCAATATTGGCTTTCAAAAACTGCAGCATTTCTGCGTGGTAAAAGCGCAAATGAGCTCATACATTCTCTGTAAAAGTTTGATTTTTAAACAAAAAGTATTCAATATCGGGCTCAAATTCCTTTGGACAGTTAATCGTGTCATGTCCTTTCAATATTCAGAGCTGATATTTCTGTAGCTCGATCAGAAACTGAATCGCTCATGCTAATGTGGAAAAGATTGGCTTATACTTACCGTCATATGGTAAATCATCATTTCACTTGACAGGCGGCTTCTATGCGACGCATCCTTGGCATTCTTGTATAAAAGTGACTGAAATGAAACGGAATACGTTAAGGCTGCCCCTGTGTCGGGTGTTATCATATGGGGCGTGTGAAGGGCTTTTTTCCATATCACCAAGGCCTATCCCAGCCTTGCACTGGGCACCAACAGGAACACGCAAACGTGGGTGGCCCAAGCTGACGTGACGACGGTCAGTCGAAAAATAACCGAGGGAAAGAATGAGCCTCACCCGGGGTTAAGCTGCAAAGACTGCCCAGGGCATAGGACGCTGGAGGGACCTCGTATTATGCGCCACATAGCGCGAAGAGGACTGAGTAAGCACCATCATTACAAATCGTTTTACTGGGAATCAACTTAAGTATTTTTCCCTTCACGGGAGCAAATCGAGGCACTAACATCTTGTGCTTTCTTTTGCTGGCCGTTCAAAAACGAATGAAATAACACTACACTAAGATTTTCAGAGGATAAACACGAGCGCCACTCAGCACCAGAGGTGTGTACCTAACCAATTCACCTACAAAGCCAACATAAAACACGATAAGCAATCACCTAAGTTAACACTAGGCAACTTACATGGAAAATGCTCACGCCACAGTAGATAGCAAACGCTCTGGTGAGGTCCTCATCAAACTTTGTGAAACAAGACCCTGTCAAACGAACACGATATAAGTCCTTGCATCTACATAGCACCACTCATTATTGATCCCCAAACTTTCCGTATTTTATTCTGTAAAGTAACTACGCAAGTGATCGGCTTAAAATTGATTAATCGTAATGAGCAGCATATCTCCAGGGCAACCGATATATTTGTGGAATTCACGAAAAGCAAAGTGTTTTATTTTCCAAAATAGTTAACGATTTTGGAAACACTAGTGAAAGCTTGGGAGATTTTCAAAATAGGGACATTTTCCCGAACAACCACACTGGTTACCAGATCACGTTTTTGAAGATGACTATTTTTCATCAATTGAAACACGAAAAATATCTGAGGTGTGGTTTACGTACCATTTGTTTTATTGCATAACTGTGCTACTCCAATCACCTCTGGAATAAGACAAAAACAGGAAAAAATTCGTTATTGGATTGGCCAGCTTTACGAAATTACTTTATAACATAACTAAAGCAAAGCTCGGGCTCTGATTGGTTAATTCAACGTCTATTATTTGCCCATGGGTGTACGCAGCTGACGTGTGTGCTAATGTTTACAAAGCAAAAATTTTGACAGACATTGTTTCCAAAGTAATGGCCGACGTCCCTTCTGCCAGAAATGCGCAACTGTCTTCACTCTTCGGAACTGTCTTCTTTCGTGCTTAGCAACCTCC
>OZ026603.1:14975397-15055397 GCA_964020085.1 Micromussa lordhowensis
TCTTGCTATTGATCAGGAAATAAAGGGAAAAAAGAGCTTAATTTTACACGAATACTGTAACCATTACTGTAACAAATTACTCAGTGTTAACTTATTGTTAGATGAAAATAGTCAATGATTTTGCATTTTAGTTTGCAAAACATTTATGCCGATCTAGACCGCTTTCAATATCAATTTCAACCAATCAAATTCATGAATTTGGTAGTTCCTAGTCCTTGTGAGACAGAGCTGTATAATAAACAAAGAATACAGAGTATCTGGTGCCTGGCTATTCTTAGTTCAGGGGTGTTTGCTTACTATAGGAACCAGATGGAAAGTTTAAAAAAATAAACAGTCAAAAGCATCTTTTTATGTACCTTGTTGTAAAGTTCCCCTGCTGTGTGATCTAGTATAAGAATGGCACTTCCTTCTGCATCAGTCTGTCCTTGAAGCTGAAGTAAACGAAAAAAGAGCAATTTAAAATTAATTAAAATGTAAAATGTTTTAAAGTATCATTATACCGGTATATATATTAACTAACAAGATGATTGGATAACTGGCATATCAATACAGTACATGTAATGTGCAGGAAGGCAACCGGTTTTAATAAGTGGGCAAAACATTTTTAACCGAACTTCTTTGTAACTTTCCTCCAGTGTAGATGGTCAAACCAGGCAGGCCGATCAACTCATCCCCACAGCTGGTCAGTGTGCCCAGTTGCTGGCCCACATTGACAACTCTAAATGTGGGCTGTACCATCATCTCTTAGCTACATGTAAGTTTGTTGTGGATTCTGGTTGACTTCAGATGAGCGAAAAAAATATCTGCACTTAAAGTGCCACTATGACGAAAATCGCATCCTTCAAATCTGGGCCATTTTAAGGCATAAACAAGTAGTCTGTACAAGAGCAAAAATGCTGTTTACTGTTTTTCGAATATCTCTTTTCGTTCCAGAGATATTCAAGTTTTTAAAATACGCAAATTAGCCAAGTGATGATGTCACACACCCAACCGCATTTTGACCAAATATGATAAACAAGGATATCTCAGTCAATTTGTATAATAAATGTTTGAACTTTTACAGCAAGATTCTACTAGAGGTGCTCCGCGATATGAGCTTAACAATTTTTGTTACCATGGCAACATACTAGGTTCCAGACCTCCACAATATTAAAGGCTTTTCTGACCACTTTTAGGGTTCTATATTGATATTTTGCCAATGGTGCCTCATCTGCATAATCCAGCAAGCATATAAAGCCATTAGGTTGAGTTCATACTGGTTTAATGTTTTCCAAGCTTAAAATCACTAAAATATTGATATCAGGATAGAGGGGACTGGAAAAGAGTTGGTTTCCATGGGAATGAAAATTGTTATAGCTGTAGATGTGCTGCATTTAGAACTACATGTATTAGCCTACCAAGTTTCAATGGTTTCTGCTACAAATTGACATAGATAGCGCTATTTATACTTCATGAAATATTTGGTTGGGTGTATGATGTTATCAATTCTCTTCATTTTGATTGGCCAAATCAAAATGGCACTTGCAGTCAAGGATTTCAGAAAGTTGTTAAAAAGATGTGTCAAAAATTTAGATATTTAATAACTAATTTTGTTCCAGATAATATGCATACGATTTACCTCCATGGAAGGATTTTTTTGCTTTGAACAGCCCTTGAATTCCCCCTCTAGAAATTCTAGTTAAAGATGATTTCCAGTCCATACTGTGCAGTCTCTTTGCCCTGATGTTTATAAACATTATAAGTTCCCACTCGATGGAATGCAAATTGATGTTATTCGTTACAAACCACATACATGTACCTTATCTTTGAGACCTTTCAAATTCTTTTCCCAACAGCTTTATGGATTTTCACAGCTGCGAGGTTGTTTCATCAAGTGATATGAGAAAGAATGAAGCATAATGCTTTGACCGTTTTGCATCCATTATGGCAGTTGTTTTGAAACTTTGAATTTACTTCATGTACTAAGCAGTTGCAAAATGTCTTAAATGAAACAAAACAAACACTGCAAACAAACTCTCGAGAGTGCGTAGTACAGACTCGAAATCATCTTTAAGCTTCTTTCTTTTCTATAAAAACGTTAGCATTTGGGATCCCCTACACCCTTAGAATTTCCAATGACTTCCATGGGGTGGATATGGGTAGTTTAACGTTTCGGAAGTTTTTGGCCACTGTGATAAAAGATACTAAACCGTGCGTGTACAAAAAGGTAACTGATATTATCAGGGATGTCACTAAGTTTTGGAAGTTATTGTCAGTGGGAGTAAGCAGTAAAATTTGCCATCTTTTTTTATAATAGAATAGCCCAGCAGGGTAGTCAGTACATGTATGTAGCCAGCCAAGGTAATTATCATGTTGTAGACTGTGATACAGTGCTTTCCGCTGGTGGCTGGTTACTCTTGCCAATTAACCCTGCATTCTACAGTCTAGTTGTTAGTGACACACACATTATTCATACTCACAAATTCTCCTATTTTACGTGACAAAGGTCCCACTTCCTTTTCATAAGTCCTACCTATTGAAAGCAGCACCAATATAAATACCAAATAAAAATACTATTGTTTTTAACCATTCATTAATGTACTAGTAGTACTGAACATGCAATATTTCTCCTCTACTGTACACGAGTTCTACATGTACCTATACAGTACATGAGCACCTGTACAGGACAGTACACGAGTTAAACCTATAGTGGCAGTCTTATTTTGTCAGCTACATTTTCTCATACTTCAACAAGTATAATACTGCAGTGTACATGCAAACTGAACATACATGTGGGAATTCAGCATCATAACCTTCTTTAAATCATGTAAATTCCAAAGCATGATGACAAACTTTGCGTAACTTTTAAATCTGCACACACACGATGGAAAACATGTCCTTTCATTTGCAATGTTGAGAAAATATCAGGACCCAAGCAATGCAAAATGATGACAAATCTTATTTATAGTGGTTATGCACTTAGCTATACAAGCACGAAACTTTATAGCTAGTTTACAGGCATGCCACTGAAACAAAGGAAACAAATATTTCAAATAACGTAACATAGTCAAAAATCCCAACTGGTAGGAGGCAGCCCAGTTGGCTATTTACAAAGCATGACCAAAGATTTGAACTCGAGAATACTGAGAAACAAATCCCACTAGTGGCAGGGTGGAGGCCTTGAACCTACATGTAGGACCTCCGGATTACAACACCAGTGCCCTAAACCACTCGGCCACGCTGCCTCCGATCCATCAAGATTACTGATCTGTACCTCAGCTAATGCCATCTACTGCATAACTTGCACTCTTTGCAAAGAGTTACACATCGGCGAAACAGGGAGATGACTAGGCAACCGATTCTGAGATCACCTTCATGAGGTAGAGAAAGACGACAAAAATGCATCTAAACCGGTCGCGAGAGACTTTAATCTCCCCAATCATTCTAAGCAATATATGGCAGTCTGCAGCCTTTCCCTACATCAAGGAAGCACGGAAAGCCGCAAATCTCTAGAACAAAAATTTATTTTTCAAATTGGCACTCTTAATCCTCGTGGTATCAACAAATGCTTTTCATTCAAGTAATTTATTCTGTTGTTTTTCACGTTACCATACACCAACCAATAGCGTAGCACCATCTTTCTGTATATAAACCACACACAACCCACAATTCCTTGATTCGCTCTGACGAAGGGCTAATGCTGGAAATGTCAGGTTTCAAATCTCTTTACAGCGGCCAATTCACATTATCAACTCGGTTGATAAAACCAAATTATCTTGTAATACTCCCCACTGACGCAGCACCACAGTTTCTTTAGAAACTTACCCCCTTTATTCATTTGCATAATTAGTATACCTTAATTGAGTACCAACTGTCAAAGATACAATTATATGTTTTAAAGCAACAATTTTAAACTCAAATGTGTACTCACTAAAGAACTCTAAAAACATCTTCTGCCTTTCAAATTCTTGAATATATTTGCTCCTCTCAGTTATATGATGATAACTTTGAAGCATCTGAAGTAAAGGTTATGATATATATCAATTGCCAGCTTTATTTTAACTTTAGGAAATAACAGGTGAAGAATGTGCACATTCACATTATTTGAAATGCTTCATAAATTAATACATAAATATTATTAACCAATCTAAGATTACTAGAAATAATTTGTTTAAAACACTTGGCAGGCTTTAAATGGAAATTATTGTTTTTAAAACCTGGCAATCTTGGCTGTCAAATTCTGAAAGCTCTCTGAAGAGTCGTCTCTAATTGGCTGAGACAAAATGCCATGTCAGCCTTGCCATGAACTATTTTTTCATGGTACAGTATTTGTCTTATCTTTGTGCTGATAATTTATTCCACGTCCAATCATTGAAAATAAACAGTATGTAATGTAAAAAGCATGATGCATGATAATGTAACTATGTAATGATAAAGCATACTTGCACCTGATGTGCTGGTAATGATCAACATTGCATAATAATATGACTTCCACTTGTTTTTTGTTTTGTTTATTTTTGTCCATGTAATGTACACAATTCACTGTAGACAGTAGTTGTCACCTAATTCAGTTAAACAATTTATCATGAAATGAAATCATTACTTAATACAACTTGTATATATTAATTAAATACAAACCTGTTGTTCAGTGTAATCCAGAATAGACAATGTGTCTTCTAAGAATCCACAAACAATCTAATATGAACATCAATGATAAAACTACGTTAGCTGGAAGTTGAAAGTTAGTCCAGTTGTTGTAATTTTTACCAAATTTTACAAATTCCAATAATTGTTTAGCATATTTAAGAAAACCAAATGCTAATAAAATGAAGATGATTTCAGAAACACTGACAGGTGCATTTTTCCCAAGAAACCCCCTCCCTAGCCCCTCTGGAAATTTCAATTAAGCTTCATACATTTCTTTTGTGAGAACCCCCCCACCCCCCTCCTCCCCGGAAATTCCAATCCCTTCTGTGGAGTGAGTATGGAAATTGAAATTGCACAATAAAACAAAACAAAAATGCAGAACTACCTGTGTTTGCAGTATTCAAGACGTGTCAGTATTGCAGTAGCATGATTAATGCTAGCTGTTACAATCAGTGTTCTAAATTATCAAGCTTCATCTGCATTTATCTTGTGCATATGTCAGACTACTCAATCTCCATCATGTCTGCATACAGTGTACATGTACAATCATGTACTGTAGCAATAAGTTGTCAACAGCATCAGGTAACAACCAATTACATTTGAGAACATGATTATCATGTTTACCCGACAATCATCAATACATGTACATGTAGGTCTTAAATGCATGACCACACCACATGCTGACAATTCACCCACAATCCTAATGATGTTGTTTCCAGTTGAGTATTCCTTTTATCTTTGCTGCTTTGGGAATTTGATTAGAATATAATTTGCAATTTGCTTTTTTAAAGTGAGCTGGCTGAGGCTTAGCTTGGTGGTGATTTTTGCTAGTCTGATGGCATGACATGCATATAAGGGATACATGTATCATCTGTGGAGCAACCTACCATGAAAAATGCAACTAGTTTATCATCTGTATACAGTGGTGACAATATTACTGCAAAAGAAGTTAAAAGTGCCATTATTTTTTTCTTTTATGTACATGACTGGCAGATACACGTACATACATGTACATTGTACATACATGTAAATACATGTATTAAAAATCTCACAAGAGACGAACTTCTGAGAGGTACGCAGCCTAATACATGTAATTACTTGATAGAGTACATTATCCTGAACATTTATGTCAACCAGTTAAATGTTCCAAAGGTAACCTTATAGCACTTTATAGCCACTGCATACTTAATGATCACGACTGTATAAGACACCCACATTGGTGCAGCTCTGTGTAAATTCTCTGATCCTGTACATGTGGCGTTAAATGGTTTGCAATTTTTATGATAATTATTATCACCTCAGCGTCTTCATTTTATATTAGAGTCAGTACATATTACATTTGTCTAAAACTGGACCAAAAGCTATTGCTAGAACAAACTTTTGGGGTCTACTAATGTCCTTACTGAGTGTAACATACATTTTAAAAAACGCAGGTCATATGAAATCACAGCCATTTACAATGCTTCAACAAGTATATACAAGGCAGTAACGCCAACCTTTTTGATCATTATCTGAGTGTACTCCTGCTGTTGGTAGAAATGCCAATAAAGGATCATCTTTGTTGATTCCAGGGGGTAAAACTATTCTTTGTCTACCATCTATTGCTTTCCTGAATGTAAATAAAATAAAATACACTGTAACATCTTCAATGTTAGAAATATTGTAAGAATGTACCTAACAAGAAAGTCTTGCAAGCGGCACGTATATAAATATAACTGAGTCAGTAAGGTTTCAGTAAGGTTTCAGTGAGAAAAGTATGAGAATTGAAACCAAAGAACTTTAGGAACTGATACCAAAACCATGGAAATTATTAATCCATAAATACTGGTTAAGTACTGGCCAAGTGTGAGCCCTTACCAAAGAAAAAGTATGGGAATGGTATGGCAGTGGTTGGGCCATATATGACCCATATGTGGGCATGATATGGGATGGCTGGAAGATGATGTGGAAATGCTATGGGTCCTAATTTTGCCAAATTTTAAGCTATGGATAGCATATGGGAGGAAAACCGCTTGATATCCATTCTATGGAAGAACTATGGAATAAGATGCCCACAGGTATTCCATAGAAATGAGACATTGACTTGCTCTCTCTTAACTATGGAAATGATATGGGATGCCCACAATGTAATATGTCCACCCCTGCTAGCAGAGATTAGTTCAAGTCCCATAGTTTTGCCATATATATGGAAACTCTATGGGGCTCAAGTCTTCGTGAATTAAAGTTCTTTGGCTCAGAGAGTTCTATGGAAACTCTATGGGAGAGGATTAACGCATTAATATGCACCATTGCTACATTGTAGGAAGACTCTTCTTACAATGTATCAAATTATGATTTGCTTGCCAACTATCAGTTAGACTGTACATTCTCATGTGTCATCACAAGTAAACACATCATAACACAATATATCATTCTAAGGCAATGACCAAGGAAGGTTTGAAAAACAAATGTTTTTATTGGTCTCATAACACATTGAAGGAAAAATAATACACAAAGGCCTCCATTTAATGGATTCTAATCAAAGATAAAAGAACAATATTATTGATGAGGCAAATGTTCTCATAAAACAATAATTATTATTTATTACTTAGCCATCACTAATTTGCTTTCTGTCCATCTTAGATCTATACTGTCATTCTACATGTATGCATTTCCCAGGAAAGTTGCAAAAAATTACCAACTCTCAAAAGAAATTACACTGAAGGATACCAATACAACTGCCCCTTTTTCCCCGATAAGGAATTAAGTCATAGTAATACAACCAATATTTATGATGAATGAACATCAAAAGAAAAATCTGTTGAGATTCTTTGTTACCATGACAGTGGCCTCACACAAAATAAACAATAGTTCCAGGAAACCACCCTAAATAAAATTATTCACAGTATTGTTAAGGGAGCACTAAAAATTACAACTCAGTACAAATTTGTTAGAGTCTCAATCAAACAGTACATAAAATCACATTCAATTTTACAAAATTGAGTTATTATATCAGTTTACTGAGTTGCAGTGAACTTAGCAGTGATTTAGTCTTTGTTTATAAAATTAATAACAACATTTTGACAGATTAAGCAGCTTCAAACAATACAATCAATCTTTTTCAAAATGATTTGGGAAATGTGCTGCATATCCAATCTCACTATCTGAAAACTTCATATAAAGACATATGTCAATAATGTCTTCAAGATTGACTATATCAAATCTGTTCTTGTTTGGATCGTGAAGAGAAACAATATGGTGCACTGGGTAACCCAGCACTCCATGCCATTCACATACATGCTGGTCAGACTTTGACATAGGAGCAATGACTGCCCCACAGGCCATTGCTGGATCTTCTGGGACCATGAAGAATATTTCGATCTGCCCATATCTTGTGAATTATCCTTGCTTGTAGGCAACAGTAAAGCTGTTTCTCCGTGAAACTCTCTTGTACATTTGGGAATGGAATACAGCATCTCCAAATTGCAATCGCTTGAAAAAATTGACAGCAGAAATGGATTCCACGCTCAGGAATAAGAGAAGGTCATCCTCAAATGGCTCACCATGCCTGCCTTTCGTCAGTGCACCAATCGCATAGAAGTCATCTTTGAGATGAGTTCTGTTGGTTCTGTATGAACAAGAGCAAGTAATTAGCAGGATATGTAACCAAAATTGTCCATCTTAACAAGGAGGGGCAAATGATATACTTGTACATGAACTGTATGTTCATGTAACCCACAACACCCCTGTCATAGAATATACATGTACACTGTAGATGAATAGTTTTATGAAATCCTTTAACGTTTTATAAGCCCTTGCCAGTAAGCAGAATGTTGAATGTTACACTGTAAATGAAGAGTTGCTGACCTGTCTGAATGCCCACATAGTCGCAACACCATATCCTTAATATGCCCTGGTGGCATCTCATTTATCAGCTCTGGAAGGCACTGTTGACTTGTAACCGCAGTCATTATCTTCAGGTAAATAAAAACAAAGAAACATGTTTAATTTAAAATTTGGTTAAGAGCTTGGAGTCAAATACAGTGTACAGTATGTGCAGGTCTTTCAACAACAGACTTCATTGCATAAACATAATCTTATTACATGGAAAATTAATGCTCCATGAAAAAAACAGTCGCAAAATAACTGACATACTATGCACGTTTTGATTGGTCAGAAACCTAGAAATGTATGTTCCATTATACAGGTAAACTCCTACATATAAAGTACTTCATTAGCAGTTCAGCATGCACATAAGGCAATCATCTTTGCATTAATTATTACCTGGCTTGCAATGTTCTGTGTTCCATGGAAATAATTGCCAATGTCACCATTCCAGTCTTCAAAAACAAAAAGGGAACTGCACCAGAGAGGGCCATGAGCAGACACATTTTCCTTCAAGTGAAGTAGCATGTGCTGATTCATTAGCACATATCTTGGGCCTGTGGAGTCCAAAAATGAAAGTTATTCATAAATCAGGATGAGAACTACACAGTTTAGGCAAAAAGTGATTGATTTTAATTTTAGGAACCTAGCTAATTATGAGTTGGGGTAGCACACATGCCCAAGTCATGTTTTTCAAAAATTAATAGTTAATTTAATTGTCCTCAGTATATATTCCTTTATTCTTTTCCCTTTTGTTCTTCCCGATAATTTAATTGCAATATCCTGTGGTGAGTATTTTGTTAGCTGCTGGTATCCCCATATCCAGTATACATGTACAGTCAAACCTCTATTAAGCGGTCACCCTCTATTTAGCGGTCACTTAACATTTAAGTCCCAGATATAGCTCCCCATATTACTAACCATAGTATGCATCAAACATCTCAACAAAGTGCATCAAGAACTTTCCAGCAGTTTCTAGCTGTTCTGGTGAAATAGATCTTCCTGACAACAAGATGATGCCACCCACCAGCAAGGCATAGTGCTGGTAATATTCCTTATCAAGGATATCTTTCATGCAGGGAAGAGAATAGTAAAACAGCCAGTTGCGGTACTCTGTTGCTACAATTGAACAAAATATTATTTGATGATTAAGACATGTACAGGTTAAATTCTCAAAGATATTTATTGAGCTTTACATTGCTAATTAAATTTAATTGAAACAAATCTAGCGCAGAAAATACTAAGTACCTTTCCAAAATTTCACATGATGTTGTATACTCCTGGGGATTCTGGTTATTACATTTGGGGGCTTGATCTCCAGCAAACGTTTGTCCACTTTCTCCACACTGTTTCCACAATACCATCCTTGCCCACTATGCTTTGAATTGAACCAAAGACCCACAAGCTGCTTCACTACTCCAAGAAACACACAGTGCATTGCATCTATGCCAATACCATTAACAATGTCAAAGCTTGGCAGCCTTAACAATGGACTGGGTGCCTTGAAGCCACAAACCTGGAAAATATATTTGAAGTTAAAAATTGTCCCCAATGAATCCTTCAAAAACAATATTAACAGCTACGTATATACAATGTACAATGTAATAGCTCTAGTCCAATCAAGCGGGAAAAATCGGACCCCGGCTGACTTACACCATAATGTACACAGTTGGACAATGCCTTCAAGATTTTTTTTGAATTAAATGGTTATTGGGTCTGATTGGACCCCAGCTGGCATGCTTTGTATTTAAAGGACGGTTAAGGGATACATACAATGTACATGTATAGAAGTTTTGACAGCTAGTGAAAGATATGTCAGAAGGAATTAAACTCAGACACATGCTTCTGTATTCAGTTCAAAAGAGAATTAAACTGTCAAGTGTTTGTGATGATATTCTTCCTACAATAAAAAATAGAAGACTGAATATCTTACTGTTGCATTCCTATCAAGAGCATTATGGGAGTGTGCCTTTACTTCTTCTGCTGTCCGTAGTTTTGCATGGCCTGTTGCAGTGTTGCGAAATGGAAATGTCATCACATGACCCCTTGCTCCAGTTTTGATAACTTCACCATGTTCATCACAATAACAACAGCTATCACGGCCGGTGTATTGAACTTGCTCAAGGGCACCAGCACGGGCTGGAAGATCAAAATGACCAGAAAGTGCCATGACCTTTGATCTTGTCTTCACTCCATCTGGAAGTACGACTTCAATTCCTTTTATTTCAAAAGAGAGATGCAAAATAATTCAAAAGACATTAAGTAACACACGCCATGTCAATGATCAATTCAGCTAGCTGTCTCTTATGGTTAAATGACACTGCAACAATTTTTTAGCACAACATTATAAATAAAGCTGACAGGTACAATCACATATTCCATGTTCTTTAATAGCAAGTTTAAGCAAAGCTATTTTTAATTCCTACATGTAGGTTATTCTCAAAGAACTTTTCTCAATAGGATTGCATGATAATATATTTTTCCACCACACAAAATTCAGCTTGGCGCTAAATGGTTGCTTGAGTACCGACATTAAAACAATGACAATTGACGTAAGAAAAAAGAATTCACTTACCACTGAAAAATTTTTGTAGCTGATTGGCAAGGGGCACTTCAATGAAGAATCCACCAGATTTCTGAATACTCTTACCACAAATGTTGCAGTTTCCATTCATCAGAGAACGATCATTGCATCTGCCATAATACGCCTTACAGTAGCCACAAAAGTAGTGTTTGACGATTTCTCCCTTGGCTTGGCTTACAAATTCAAAGAGCTTTTTGACTGTTGTTTTACAGCTATTGGGTCGGGGGCAATGAGCCTCGATTACTGCAAGTAAATCGCTAAAGGCTTCACGTGTTAGCTTATGCTTGAACACGAACGATAATAACAACACGATACTTGAGCTGCTTGTGATTGGAGCACCTGAATAAAGGATGTCATCGTTTTCTGTGTCGCATGATTGTTCTGGAATAGATTCAGAGTCTGAATAGATGTCCTCCTCGCAGTCAGTAAAAATATCCGAGCCAGCCTCTTCATCCATTACGAATCGTTCATATATGTTGCAATGCGTGACATCCGACTCGTCTTCATCGTGCATATCTTCAAATTCAAAATGACCTGGATCGTCGATGCCTTGCACTTCGTCGCTGCCGAACTCTTCAGGTGAAGCATTTGTTGTTTCACTGATGTCTTGTATTTGTTCGTAAATGAATAACTCTCCTTGCGAAGTGTTTGTTGTGCAAACGTGTTCAAAAGTATTGTCGAACTCGGACTCGCTGTTGTTGCAGCCATTCTGATAAACACTTCTAGATCGATCTGCTTTATGGAGGGAACTTTTTGCAGTTTTTCGTCTCCTTGCTGCTGCAAATTTATAGGGATTAGAGTGTCGCATATATTCTTTGTAGCGTCCTCTCCGTTTCCGACTACTATCGTCCGCCATGTTTGTTGCTAAAAGAGCATGCGGGTGATGCGGGTTGCAAGTGGTGCGCGTGCGTCCTCGATTTGACGGCACCTTTCAACTTACGATCACGTGCCCATCATTAGCCAATAACGTGAACGCGGCAAATCAGCGCGTCCTTTTCAAAATCTCTCACTTTCGAAGATTCCAGCGTGGATAGCGTGGTCTCTCCGCATCTTGGATCGATTTCGATTAGCTTTGCTTTTGCAGAAGTTCACTACGATAAAGAAACGTGAATTATAATTGATGATTACAATGGCTGGACGAAACACAAGGAAAAGAAACGTTCCAGCACGACTCAGAGAAGGTAAGCGATTCACGGTGTCACAATGGTGTCAGTTCGAAATCGTTGTGTTTGTTCAGCTTTCAGGGATATTCTAAAAGATTGGCGATCACTTCCACAAAGAATCCAGTTCCTATTTGAAACTTGATGAACTTATACAAAACTAGAAGCGTAAGAATTAACTTTGAACAGTATAATTAAACCTTTAATATTCGGTTTTATAGTTGCAACTTAAGATGAATTGAAGTACATGTCATCAACGGTATCTGCAGGGCTATACACATGTAAGCTTATCTACATTTATATTACCAATACTTGAAAAGCCAAAGCATATTTTTGCATCAATCGAAACCTTAAATATTAAATTCCATAAATGTCGATTCATACAAGCTTAAGTCAACTTTTTCTCTCCATATGGCATTGAAATTTTAAAAGACTTCACTTTTCCCAATAAACACATGAAATGATGCCACGTTTATTTGAGTTGTCTAGGGTGGGACTAATGCCGAGATAAAATTTCAAATGTCCCAGCTTTTATATCCTTATTAATCTTGGTCTAGGGGGAGTAGATGGAGTGAGCACTAACTGGAATCAACTGATGCATTGATTAGATACTCAATAAAAGTGCAAGTTTATAATTTGCTTTCTTATTAAAAGGACTTGAAACACTTTTTGTGTTATAAATATTGTCAAAATGTGGGGACGTAAACTTTACTTGTGAGGGAGGTTGTGTTACTAGCCCATGTAAATAAAGCAGCTTACCCACTGATTGAAAAATATGCCTGCATCAAACAAATCTTGTATGTTTATTATTTTTTACACAGAGAATTGGTATCTTGTTAGTTATGAAGATGACAAGAATATACGGGTTTTAAGTGGAGAGGAAATTCATCACATCTTCCCAGCCGATGAAGATGACCGAAATTTCCAAATTGGTGACATTGTAAGTGCGATTTGGTTACCAAACGGCCAATTTTACGATGCCAAAGTGCTACAGAAAGGAGGTGAGTTTACATTTTGATTGCAGTTAAATATTACTATTAATCTACAGTACATGTATGTCAGCATTACATGTAGCAAAGAAAAAACTACCGGTACATGTACCTTTGTTATGATTTATGGTCACATATTCAAATTTAATATATAAATGCTGTGTCTGATCACAGTCTGGTAATAATCATTAGAGAGCTTGAGAGAGCTTACATGCATCATTAGATAGATTATACATTGTGTGTTAGTGCACACCCTTTTTACTGAAGGCAAATGTTCTTGTTCTTGGCACACTTTCACCTTGACTAATGAGTTGGAAAGCTTTTTGTTTTAGCATTTACAACTTCATGTTACAGACGACACGTCAATAATACGTGCCAAAGAAGAAAACATTTGACATCCTGTTACAATCTGTCTTCCCTATTATTAACAATCATACTGTGCATGTAAGCCTGAATTCTCTGTGAGAAAATAGCCCGGGCAGCTGAGTCGACTATAGCTCATACATATAGGAACCAACGGAAGGTTATTGATTGAAGGTGGTCAACTTTAAGTTACCGGTTATAATAGTTATCGTTTAGAAGATGCCAGAAGTAAAGAACGCTTTTTCCCCTACAGTTGACAGAAATGAACTCATGAAGGAAAGAGTGAGAATGGAGAAGGAAAAGAAGAATGTGGCAAAGGAAAAGGTGGATACAGGAAATACCACACAGCAGAAAAGAAGGCACACTGATGATGGGACAGATGGCCAGAAAAAAAAGAAACCAAAACAAAAGCAAACAGAGAGTGTTAGTAAAGAGACTGAGCAAAAGGCAAAAGAAAAGGAAGAGAGAAAAAAGAAAAAAGAACAAGAACAACAGAGGCAGAAATTCTTGATGGAAGCGAGAAAAGCGCAGGCAGCATCGAGATGGTCTGACCAAGAAAGTAGTCAACCCATGGAGGAAGAGGTGATCTTCACGCCAATACCAATTCGTCAAACAAGTCCTCCACATCAATCCATAACATCACCAACCCTACCTGTACAGCCAAACTTGCCTTCTACTGACAGAAGGCAAACCGCTGACCAAAACTTACCATCACGCAATGAGCTTGGTTCAAGGTCCCCATCAAGCCATCTCTCCTCAACACAGGTGACTCCACCAGCCTTGCCTTCTACTGAAAGAAGCCAGAACAGCAACTGTGGCTCACTGCCACACAACAAGCGCCGTACTAATTCTACATCAAGCAACCAGTCATTAACAAAACTGACTTCATTACCCCCCAGTACAGACTAAACTCCTGCAAGATCCAGCAAGTCAAAGAGTGCAACTGCACCCAGAAGGGGCTTACACTTTCAAAGTGCTGCTGCCGAAAGTAGCGATGATGAAATTGGCGAGGAAGCAGAGGATAACCCTGAAGAGAGTATTGTAATCTCTGATGGTTCCAGTGATTCTACATGTAAAGAGCAGAGGCTGGAGATTCAGGCTTTAAGGAAGCGGCTTGAAAAGGTTCACAAGAGGCTAAACATAGCATGTAAGTTTTTTCAAACATGATCAAAATCTAAATACTGTATATATCTATTAATAATAGATATGCCTATATAACCTGTATTTCATCGAATAGCCACTGTATGATAATTACTACAATTATTCTTGTTGTGGTACTTTCCACCTAAATTGTGTGGTTCCAGAAAATATCCATACCCCACATGGATGGTAATTGGAAATTCTGAGGGGGAGGGAGGGGGGTCTCAACAGCCATAATTTCTAAGGAAAAGTATGAAGCTAAGCTGGAATTTCCTGGGAGTGAGAAGTTCAAACCAAAAGAATCATCTGTAGGGAGGTATGGATATTTTCTGAAACCACATATCACTGTCACTGTACACAATATTAAAATGCCTACATTTATTTGCTATTGTATGATGTGAAAACCGGTTAAAATTATTTGTTTATACTGGTATTCACATCATGCTATAACAAATGAATGTAGGAACTTTAAAAGTAATGACATAATGATGGTGGTCTTCAAACTTAACTGGGCAAGCTTGGTCTTTGAAAATATAGCATGACTCTAACAATAGTTTCTTGATGTTTGACGTTTCACAGTGAAGGCAAAGACATCACAGGAAGTGATGAACAATCGACCTGCCTCTGGAATTCTAGACAGAACATTGGCTGTAGAATACAAGGTGATTATAATACTACTCTCAAAGTCATCCAGTTCACAAACATCACTACATGCATGGCAAACAGGTTGTCTGACTATTGTGTCTTACTTGTACATGTATATTATTTAACAGATGGTTGAAGTAATGGAGGGGTCAGGAGTATACTGGTACCCCCACCAGCGAGCATACTGTTCAGCATTCAAGTGTTGGCCTGGGTACATAAATGCTGCCATCAACATTTTCTTCTCAAAAGAAACACTTGCTGTGTCTTGTGCCAGAGGCAATGAAAAAAAGCAGAAGGATGGAAGTAGCAACCAGCCTTTGAGTCCCCTTATCATCGAAGCTCTGATTGGTAAGTTGTCACATCATATTTTGGTCAGTACATGGTTGTATCATCTGGGATTCAAAAACTCATTGATAATTCATAAACATACCATACACCAAAAAGAACTTAAAGTGAAATGTTGGTTGATTTGTGTTTTTACACAGTCATTTCTCATCAGTTACAACAGCTAGAGATCTGAGTATGTTTTAGTTGATCGTGTTGTTGAAAATGAATTAACTTTATTTCTCAAATATTTATTTTTAGGCAAAGTTTGTTCCAAGTTTGCCAAGGACTCTCCTGTACCTAGTCAAGTGGTACAAAAAATCAATATGAAGTGTGTTGAGGCAAGGCGACCAAAACGAATTCGAGCTGCTCAAAAAGAGTAAACAATAAGTTGTTAGAAACTTAACTGTAAAAATCAAAGAACTGCTTAATAGATAGTTACGTTTTTTATTTGTCAGCCACATTATACAAAATGTATGTGTATCTACACCGGATGTAAGGATTTAATCACGCAAGATTTGAATTTTCACTCAAGATGCTCACTTAGAGATTTCAAGTTACATGTTATTTATTGATATATTTATTTCTCCACGTGAGTGATATGCGCTAATCATTAAAGAAACAGATGGAATGTCAAACCATGGCTTGCTCCCTTGTACATGTATTTAATTAATGAGTGCTTGTTATTGAAAAGAAGGATGTGACTTATGAATGTGAACAAGCTACAAGTGAGCTTTTTGCTTGACTGTAGAGATTTGATTTATATGCTACGTATGTGGAAATCATTAGAGATCTTCCTAGTAGGAATTGAGGCATGGGTTAAATATGGGTACACCTTTTATTCAATGACCCGTAGATTTTCCATAGTTTGTGGAGGAAGGGACCAAAAGGTCCCATAGCATTCCCATTTCAGATGATATGCCTGAATACTATGGGAATGATATGGAACTTTACGAAATACGTAGCAATCCCATAGAAGAGGCTTGGCGGTAATATGGTATTTCTATGGGCTTTACCCATACCATTTCCATACTAGATGCTATGGAAAATGTATGGAACTTTACGAAATACGTAGCAATCCCATAGTGATTTACAGTGGAATGGCAGCAGAATGAATTCATTGGCTATGTATGGGTTTGATATGGAATGCAATACCCCATATTAGACCCATATAACAACCATCTATGGTCCATAGTGTATCCCATATCATTTCCATACTTGGCCCATGTATGTCCCATATCATCAACTTTGGTAAGGGAGGTCAAGAATTAGCTGGATAGATTTAAAATGTTCCAGGCCTAGTGACTTTTGATTCGTACAATATTTTATTAATTAATTAGCTTGATCTCTTTGAATGATTCATGTTGACATTGACTTAGTCACAGATGCCAATTGATCAAAATTATACTGTACAGTGATAAAAGAAAAGTATATGCTGTACATGGATTATTGACCAAGCTTGGCTCTTTGTTTGGTGTGTTCATGAATCAAGACACTCACAAGGTCCAGAAACACTCATAAAAAGAAAGAGACCAATATCCAACCATCTCAAGTGATGGAACAAGCTTGGTCAATAAACCATTTAATTTAATATACATGTATAGCTTTGGGGAAATTTTTTCTTCTGAGTTAGAGAATTAAATCCAGCACAGGCAAAAGATAGCATCATCTTGCCCACTCGGGTAGCCAATCACAGCACAGTATCTGGTTCATCTTGCCTCCTCGCAGAGCTAGCCATATAATAATGACAGTAGGGACCTTTAGATCTGAGGACGAGGACGAGTGCGAGTACGAGTTTACCATACTGAGCATGCGCATAGGGTTTGGAGGCCGACATTTTTCGAAGTGCACATGCTCAGAACAGGAAACTCGTACTCATAGTCGTCCTCGTCCTCCGATCTAAAGGTCCCTAGTTTCAAGTCTCCTACTGTCTTGACCTGTTATAACAAACCTGGCAAGTCCACTTGCAGGTATTGTAATGGATGCACTGCTGCCAGACCTTCCAAGAGCTTCTAGATTATCTGAGACAGGGCTCAAGACAAATACCACCACATCTACCTGCAAGAATTAATTAAAATGCTGTACAACAACAACACACATATAATTATGGTGTACACCGTCAGGTTCATGCAACTTGTACATACATTTGTACACTGTACACATATCGGTCCAAAGTGTAAACAAAATGAGAGATTGAACTACATGTACAGCTGTAGTAGTGTTTACTTCAGGACATTAACAAATAAAATGTAACTAAGCACAGTCATAATTTACAATGACAGATATACTGTAGATGTATCAACACCAAGTGGCATACTGAATCCAGCTTTGAAAATAAATTTTCAGAACAAAGGAAAATACATGTATTGTGCATGACTCAGTTTTTGTGCAAGTCCTTTTTACAGTGCAGCTGGATCAGGTGTACTAAAAGCATCTGACATCAAAGTGTCAATCAATACCCTTAATCGATACCCCCGATCGACACTCGATTGACACTTGATCAAAACCTCAGTTGACACTCCATCAACATCACGGTCGACAGTCAGTCAACAGTTGACTAATGTTTGATTGATGCATATGACTCCGTTGACACTCAGCCGACCTATCAATCAACTGTTGATCAAGTGTCGACTAAGTATCGATCGGAATGCCAGTCGAGTACCAATCAAGATGTCAATCGAGGGTATCGATCAACACTGGATGCCTTTAGTACAATGATCTGTGCAGCTCAAGTAACTGGGGGTCAAATTAACCAATCATATCACGGTACCAATTAATGAATTCCCACCAAATCACTCCTTGGAATCAAACCAAGGAAAGAAAAGTAAGCACAGAAAATCCCAGCCACTGTCAGTTTCTCTCAGACAAGTAACTACATGTACCTGCCCCCTACTCCCCTAATACAGCTTAACATTGACAGGTGAATGAAATTATATACAAACAAACAAACCATCAACAAAATCAAAACCTTACACTTGTCACCAAATTGCCATATCGAAAGCAACAATTTTCGTTGACCACTTAATAACTGAAAAACATGTACTTGACTATTAGATAATTTGCAAATGGGAAAGCTCTAGATTAAAATCTGCACTTTATAACTTAAAAAGAAGTTAATTTCAAAGGAATTTGCATTCATAAATGACCCAAATCAATTTGCAAAGAACCTCATGAAATTTTAGATCTCCATAAGTCCACGTTAAGTCATATTTTCGAAGCTCTAAAAAGAAGGGAATACAAAAAATTATGTGTATTTTGATCTAAACAGCATTAATTATTAAATATTCCAACTCGTGGGAATATTAAATATATTGGTGTTTTCTGTAGCAAATGACGATTAACAAAGACTATTTCGGATTTTACAAGTGTTTAATCCGCTTTCAATTGTACAAAGCCATTTAATTGCTAGGATACACAATTACAGAAAACAGAGCTAATCCTCCGATTCCCAAATTTTAGAACAATTGAAAGGTATATTGTCAACCTTAACTATCCGTTAAGCACATAGATTTCGCGAAATTGTCTCACAGCACCACAGATGTGCACAGTGTACAAAAAAGTGTGGAACAGTTTATTCCGTTATTAATTGGCCAGATCACAATCTAAGCTACTCATTGGGACGATCCATCAAAAAATATCAAAACACCATTCGTCTTCGCCGGCGCCTTCAAACGAAAATTGTCTGTGAACGTTTGAAAATCATAATTAAAAAAATCAACGTGACTTGCCAACCGTGGTCAAAAGACCCCTCAGGAACACAACTAATTATATATTTTCGTGAATTGCAGTATATTTGCATGTAGAGGATTTTAAATCTTGCAGAATTACTTCAAAGAAATGTCCGCGACAACAAACGCTTTTAAAGTAATAAAACTAATTTCAATTTTAAACCATCAAAAATGCAAATATTACACTTAACCGGAGGCTAACGAGACTCGAAGATTTCTTGCTCTTTCTCAATTCGAACGAAAGCTGTTTTGACGCCTATTCAAAGTTCGCGTGCATGATCCGAGTACAAAACACAAATACTACTATCTCAAATTACAACCCCGCAAAGCCGGACATGTTCCCGTGTACATGGAAATAACGCCATTTATTTTGCTTAACCAGAGTCAAAATAATGAAATTTCTGCGGCGGCCTTGGGGCATAAACTGAGATACAATATAAGTTTACATAAATTACACAATCGCAATGTTCAAGATGCATTTTAGCAAGGTGCGCTTGGAGGTTGACGTGACGGCCACATTGTTGTGAAGTGTCTGGCGAATGGTTTACAAATTCAACGTTTCACTGTTTTCTTTATTTTCTTTACTTTCATAGGACGGGTCACGAATAACGAAGAAAGAAAATTTGCTCAGCGATTGTTTGAGTAAGAGAAAGCCCTCAACAGTGAGGTGCATTTCGCCTATAGGTCAAGCAATAATTTTTTACAACGACCACTAATGAAAGCAGTGATGAAAGGTGCGCTTCAAGAGAAATAATATTTTGGGAAACGAAATGGTTAGGAAGGGTTTCGCGGGACTAAAACTTTCTAAAAAGATACGAAAATTTGACGATTTTGCAAATACAGTGCCGTCTTCCAAAACGTAAACAAACTACTTATTGCGGGTAGCTGGAAAGCGGTACGCGTGTTATTAACTTACCACTCGCGGTAGAAGCAGATGGATCGCCCTTTCAGCGCTTTCTTTCAACGACTTCATGTCGATCGCTAAGGTCAGGCAAGAGAGAACGTCCTAAGAAAACAAACAAAAGGGTTCACTTTGAATTTTAGTCACCTAGCAATATCTCGTTCGGTCAGAATAACATCACTTGAAGAGCCACAACCATGAAATGAAAGGTATTCATTCAGAAAATGGCAAACTGACATGTATAACGGGTTGATTGCAGGAGATCGCTCGAAACAGTTTTAAATTTGCCCGTTTAACTCACAATTTGCGGGTGTAGAAATCTGTTACACCAAAATACAAATCTGATGACAACCTTACACTGTTCAGAGGGTCAAAATAATATACCAACCTAAGGTTAGTTTGCATTTAAAATGACGAGCTCTACTTACTTGCGCGGCTACAGACAAATGTAATGTACATCGCTTCGCTTCGCCTCTGTCACCTTCAACGAGTCTTTTAAACATGTTAACCAGCGAAAATAAAGCTGAAACTACCATATGTAAGAGCGCAAGAACCATTCTTGGCCCGGTGTAAAATTTAAAACTGATTTGGCTCGCCACATCGCTTTAACGCTCTCTGGTCAATTTTATACCTATGCAAATCTACAGAAGAGCTCATTTCATCAAAATATGAGAGTTTAGTACACGCCAAATATGGTGAACAGCTCGCGAGTGCCCGCATGCGATTGGTTGGAGAAATTCGCGGTAAATTTTTCTTCTGTCAAGGTTTCTCGTATCGGACAAATTGCTTTTTCTTTTCAATATTTCCCTCGGTTTTCCTTTTATTTATGTATTTCCTTTGCTTCAAGGGCATCACAAATGCTTGTTCCGACCGCCGGCAGAAGACTGCAAGTCAGTTCTCACAACAACCGCGTTCTCTTTAAGATTGGACCAGTTAACGTGATGAAACCAGAATTGTCCAAAATAATACGTTTTTACTGAAGTTTTATTATATTCAAACTTAAGATTAGTCCTCTTCGGTCCCAAATTTTAAATGTCTACGATTTTAATGTTCCTGCCTGAAGCACAGACAGACGGGAAATCTTTCGTTTTCTTCTTTTGATAACGTGTTTAAGAACACATTTAAATCCCAGCTTTTTTTACACTTTGCCCACACATCTTTAGTGACAAAAATGAAGCGCTTTGACGGGCTGCATATTTAATGAAATAAAGTTAAGACTAAGCTATTAACGAATGATGATTGATTTCCCCATTACAGTTCTTTTTAATGCAAATCTCTTCCTACTGGTGAAATAGTCCAGGTGAAATCATGCCCGAGAAAAGTTTCCCTCGTATTTTCGATTTGCTAGAAGCTAGGACACAAGAACTACATGTGCGTTCTAGTGCCATGTTGGCTATTTACTCACCTGGAATTGTTCAGCGTATAAGAAGAGAAGACCGAAATATGATCTGTACTGTTTCATCGATGAAAATCACGATCCAGTTGCAACGCCAGCCAAATTGCAGATGAATTTGAGCGCATTTTTCAGAGGCCTGAAAACAAAACAAATCGCTGAGAAGGTTTTGCATGTGACCGCGAAAACTGTGCCGCCTGAAAAGCTTCACATGCTGCTCACAACGCAACATGAGAGGTGTCTGTTTATCTTTTTGTTATAATATCGATGTTTGATAATGCGCTCACTTCTGCCAAATCATCTGTTGTGGCTTTGGCGTATGATAATTTGAGAGCTTTACTGAAAAATAAGCAAGCGGAAACTCATCAGTTTTTAATCATAATCCAAAATTAAGTTTGCACAAAGACATCGAAATTATGCCATTGAACGAAGCATTGTAAATTCTGGTACCGGCCTGCTTTTGTCCGTTGCACTTTTAACTCTATTTATCAAAACATGTAGTCGGAGAAAATTCGCTTCACTTTGTACGGAGATACGTACGTTTTCACGACAGAACCTTCCCGGGGGGGGACTCGCATATGAAAGGGGCGGGGAATCTCGTCGGAAATTTTGAATTAAACCCCTAAAGGAGACCGATCTGGGCGTGGCCCAAGCTTTTCTTGGCCGCTAAAAGGGACCATGTTTAAACACAGTTTATATGAATCGAGTAAATAAAACGAATTAAAAATATACATATTAAATACATATTTTTATATTTCTTCGCATGCAACCCTAAACGAGACCTTCGCGGCTAAATATAATGGCGTTTTGCCCAGAACACCCTAAGTGAGACCAAGATCCGAAATTTACACCCCTAAGCGAGACGATGAGCATCCCCCCTTTCATATACGAGTCCCCCCCCCCCCGGAGAACCTTTCTTTCGGATCGATCAATGCTTCGCAGCAATCAGTGCTTCCTACCAAAAGAAGATTACACAACCAAACTAAAGACTTCCTGTATGTCCACATTTGTTATTTGTCTCTTCAATACATCAATCAAAGTCCACTTTTTTTTCTTTTTAAAGCCAATTTATTACAAAGATGTTGCTTTTTCTGTTTACTGCAAGAATCACTGGGACATGATTATCAGTGCATCTAAATCTCAGAAGAATTCACTTCTTAAATTTATGTATCCAAAGTAAATAAAGAATCTTGACTGGAGCAATGACTTGGACCGCCATCAGTCGCATCTGCCAACCCAATTCTCGTTCTACAATTTGCTCATCACAGTGGAATCCCGATTTCTCGGGCCTGGCAAGATTCTCACCCCTCCCCCGCCACCTCCCCGTGCAAGGACTTCCCGTCTCCTCAATTCCACCCCCGCCATAATTCTTAACTTGCTATATCTGATCTTAGCAACACTAGCACCTCCCATACCGGCAATCCATTTATTGATTTGAATTCGTGACCATGACAAGCGGAATTCAAATGAACGAGGAGACATACAGTAACTGTCAAATTCTAGTTAACCATGGCGTGTTGTTATGGTCCTGTACTAACAGATAAAGCTAGATAAGGAGCAACCTGCCGGGTTATTCCGCAGCTGTTTTTACAATGCTCTGTAGACGTCACAGAGTGGTTTGTTTAACAAATTCACACAAGAGGATTTTTTTTGTTATTTACTTTATTTTTATTCGTCTATTCCTTTGCTGACAAATAACTGTGTCATGAATTTGTCAAAAGCACTTCCTCGCACTTGGCAGACGTCTGACGTGATGTCAGCCCTGCCTTTTCACAAGTGTTGCTACTACAACGAGCCTGACTGGAAATAAACTAAAAATGTAATAGAAATAAAAAGAAACCGAGTAGGCAGAACTAAACAGTGAGTTCCATGTGCCCACTTGCTGATAGCGAAAAAAAATAAAAATATTCATTGATCGCACGTGATATTTTGGAGCTATTGTGATGGCAAACTGTGATCAATAATGATTGACTTCTAAGATACGCATTAATTAAAAAAGGTCACCTGGATACATTTAATTCAGTGAGAAAATTTGACTTTGTGTAAGGCACATTACAAAACCAAACATTACAATCCGAATAATTACAGTATTTTACATCTGTTGTTGTTCAACATTTTCGGCTTTCCTGTTTAATGCAGGTAAAGGTTCGCTGAAGTCTTCGAGTCATATACCCCGTCCATTTTCCAGTTGGGTTCAAGGAATTTTTGTGTATTCACATGCATGCGCAAACCTACGTAATTCTCCAACTGTAAATACCACTGCCAAGGCTAGGTTAAAAACCGCCAGTACATGAGAAGATTTCTTGGAAAGTGACAAGCTTCCAGAACAGAGACCGGTTTAAAGGGGTAATACCATAATACAACAGTATACACATCTACATCAGTGCAATAGACTGTTAATACGATTTGCGAATGCAAAATGAAAAGTACTCACAACTGGCATTAGGTTTGATTCTCACATAGACATACTAATATTGGCCACTGAGCAGTGTACTTATGAAACCTTCTTCAAATTATTCATAGCACATTTATAACAGATCGAACGCTGTTCCACTGTTTAGTCGATCAGACATTTTTTTCAAAGAAACGCAGTAACCATGGCTCGGTATTGTGCAATTTGCATCACAGCTGAAAACAAACATAAAAAATCTGACCCATAATGAAATATCAAACAAACGACATTTTCGAATTTTAGACTTTTCGCCATGCTACACGGGCCAAAAAGGGGAAACGACCCTCCTTAATTCTTTTCTTTCTCTCCCCTCGATACTCCCATCTCCCCCGACAAAAAAATATTTCTATTACATCCTACAAATATGAAATATTCGATAAATTCTCTCAGTTCTACCTGACAAAAGCAAAAGAAGAGACAAGTCGATCCACTGAATTTGAGAAGTGCACAAAAAAGCGCCATTAACCATTACTTAAATTGAAAAAAAAGACCGTCATTTCTCTTTAAGTTAATTGGAAAAACTCGAAAATGTCAAATTTATGAATAAAATTGATTCGGTGCATGAGACGAGTTTTAATCGCGTTGCTTCGCCAATTCCAAATTACAGATTTTTCATCAATTAAGCCGGAAAGTGTTCTTTATCAAGATGCTCAGATGCCGACCAAGTATGCTTAAGGCCGAACAAATCACTGAAGACATGTAGCCATTGAGGCGGCATATCATTTTTAAATGTAGTTCAAGAACTTTACGATAAACTACTGTAGCGCTAAAAACAAGAAGTTGAGACGAAGTTTTTTTTTGCAATTCTAAATAAAAAAGAAAATTACGGATCTGTAACAGGATAAAAATGAAATCATGAGTATTTAGTCTTAACAAGAGGCCTGAATTATCTTCAAGTTTCGACACAAGAAAAAAATGCAAATTTGCTTTCCTTTTCGATTCTCTCTGTCACGAATTAATGATAACTCTAATTGTGTAAGATCAACCATAATGGGTTTCTAGTGCTACAAGATTGAAGATAGCGCCATTGCGTCGAACTCTTATAGCAAGTTCTTGTCCTTGTTGTTGTTAAAGAAGTCTAAACACCGTCACTGAGTTCTGAAAACATTCTCCTTGAAAATAGCTGCCGGATTCTCAGTCACCTCAGATTCACTTTCTTTATTGCCGGCATTCGAGGACTTCTTGTTACATAGTAATGAGAACAAAAAGTGTTTTTTTTTTTAACCACAGTCGTGCTTTTTGTATGCGCTGTTCGATCGCCAGGGGGAGACTTTCAGAAGGAGCTTTTCAGTGAAGCGCTAAAACAACACCTATCATTAGTGCTAAGTACTCACAGATCACCGCTGTAACTTCTGGATCTCTCCTCAAAGTAATTTGCGGATTAAGGATACATAACATTCACACCCGCCAATCCCGGCATTGCAGGATATGTTTTGTGGCTTTTCAATATCGGGCGACATCACAAGTTGGCCACTTATGGCTAAAACTGGACGGTGTCGTTCATAAGCTTTATCTCTTTATGTTGACCTGTTTGTAATTCATATATAGTTGTTTTATGGAAACCTTTCAGTTCATTAATTCAAACGTGACTTTGCATTTAAAAGAGTTTTTGTTTCATTCAATCATTGAAGGCAATAGACACGTGCAAAGGAACCAGTAAACATATGCATATCTTCTATTCATCTTTTCCCCGCTGAGCTGCAAACGCACCTGGCGGCAGCATTAATCTATCTGTTTAATTTCAAAAAGGAACAAAAAATAATAATAATAATGAAGTCATCTTTGTGTTTTCCAGTAGATCATAAGTAAGACCCAATCAAATTGCGAGGGTATATTGACTTATTATTATATAACTAAGGCCTTCGATTCAATAGGCTTTTTTTGTGTGTGCAATAGTTGGTCACGTGACGTGCTTTTCAAGGAAACACTGACTCAGTCATTGGTAATGCATAATGTTATCAGACCACAGGGAGCACATGAACATGCAGAGTAGGAAGAGAGTAAATAAAGGAATGGAAAGAATAAATAGTTTACCTTTGTCTCCTGTTATCTTTTCTTACTCGACCTTAAAGGGAAAACCGCTACCTACAAGGCCTGCGGAACACTTTAGCGCTAAATTCATACCAAGGCCCTTTCGCGCTCTGCAATTTTTTTTTTATTTTTATAAAGGCTGGTTTTCACTAGCGACGGAGTCGGAGTCGGAGTCGTAATCAGAAGCGTAGAGTGATACGATCAAGTGAAAATCAAACCGACGGAGTCGGAAGCAGATCACTGATTCCGCTTATGACTCCGTCGCTTACGATCAAGTGAAAACTGAATTGTCGGAGTCGGAAGCAGAAGCGGAAGAATAAACCAATCACAACGCTCGATTCCGGGCCTTGTGATTTGTTGGTTCTTCCGCTTCTGCTTCCGACTCCGACAGTCCAGTTTTCACTAGATCATAAGCGACGGAGTCGTAAACGGAATCGGAAGAAATGGAAACGTTCTGATTCTTCCGACTCCGATTCCGTCGAGCTTATGACTCCGCTTACGACTCCGATTTTCGGTTTTCACTAGGTCATAAGCACTCTTATGACTCCGACTACGACTACGACTCCGACTCCGTCGCTAGTGAAAACCAGCCTTAAGAATTGACAAGGGTGGCAACTCTTTGCCTAAACATTTTGACTGCAGTCCGAAAATTCGCTTGAATCTCTAAATTTCCTTACTTTCACGAAATCAAACAAACACAAAAAGAAGTCGTAAGATTTTTGACACGTGTTGACAAATCTTTGCAAAATCCTTTCCCTGCTCCCAGTTGTTATCGAGGAATCTAGCTAAAACGCTTGAGGTATTAGCTCGCGACATTTTTTCAGTGCGAAGATCGGGCGATTTCGTACGCGCAAGAAAACTGCGAACCGGATGAGGGGTTTGTAAAGATTTGTCGTGTCAAAAAAAACATGTGTGGGAGATGGAGGGGAGCTCGAGCGCGCGCTTGATGACGTGCATGGTACCGGGGTAACGGTACAATCATGTTGCGAAAAGCGATTTGGGAAAAAAACTTTGCAAAAGTCGCTAAAATTCTCCGACTATCGCAATACAAATTCGGCCAAGTTGTAGAAAAACCTTTCGACTTCTTGTGTTTGTTTGGTTTCGTGAAAGCAAGGAATCGAAATTTAGAGTTTCAACCGAATTTTCGGACTGCGCTCAAAATGTTTAAGTAAAGAGTTGCCACCCTTGTCAAATTATTATAAAAATAAATTTAAAAAATGCGGACTGCCAAAGGTCCTAAGTACGAGTTTAGTGCTACATGGTGCTTTCCATTATGCCAAAACAACCGATCAGAGATCATAGAAATACCTGAGGAAAATGAAACGACATTAGAGACCTTTAGCATCAGGCAAACCCCAAACCGCAAACTGCAAACCGCAGTTAAGCGTTTGCAGTTTCGCGTTGCCAAGATTTCAAACTTTAGCAAGGCGTTCCGTTGAGTTCATTTGTATTTAGCCAAAATATAATACAATACAAGGATATATATGGGAATTGTAATGCTGCAAGGGAGCCCTGAGAAGAAACCAGAAGACTTTATGAGGCCTGGGCTCACCAGTCTCAAAGAAATCAGCAAAATAAAATGAAATTCGTGGAGTGATACGTTAAAAATAGGAACTAAACAGAGACTGAGTTAAGTTATGAATTCAGTAACAAGATAGACAAAAAATTTAATTCTGGATTGGAACAGAATACTTTCCTTTGCTTATACGGCAGAAAGGGATATAAAATTGATTTGAACTACGCGTTCATTGTGTAAGGCCGCCATGTTGTTTTCATCAAGTCGAAGTGTATCACTTAAATCGACCAAAAATCAGCAATAATTCATTGATTCGAGATCAAAAATCAAACAAGCACATCGCAAGCAGATATAAAAAGCTAGTTCATACCTTTAAACGCGAGGCCGTACAATTTTTTGTGGCAAAAAACCTTGCCGTGAATCATTTACCGCTGGAAGCCCTTCCTGCGGTTCAAACGTGAACTGCAAACTGCAAACGTGACCGCGAGGCCGTGGTCACGTGACATTTTGCGGTTTGCGGTTTGCAGTTTCCCATGAAAAACCTGATGCTAAAGGTCCCTAATTTCCGATTAAACCGGGCCAACCAATTGGAATGGCTCTTACCATTTTGTATTCTTTTTCAGAATTCCCTAATTAGGGCAAAAAACCGGTTTGTTAAAAATGGAACGGCGCATTTCGGTCGGAATATTATGACCGAAACAAGTGGACCACCTCCAGAGGTGATCCCGAATATTTCGGTGGGAAGAAACCGAAACGGACACTTCCATTTGAATTCCGAGCGAAATTTCCGGAATCTTTGGCATAATGAAGGCACCCACAACAGTGTTCCGCAGGACTTGTAGATAGCGGTTTTCCCTGTAAGGTCGCGTAAGAAAAGACAACAAGAGACAAAGGTAAACTATTCATTCTTTTCATTCCTTTATTACTTTCTTCCTACTTTGCAAGATTGTGCGCTCCCTGTGCTCGGACATCGAAAGAACATTTACAAATACACTTACGTGCAGTTTTTCAGGTTTATTCCTTTAGGAGAGAATTTTTATGGACATTGGAAATTAGAAGGATTGGACCGCCAGTCACGCTTCAGTGGTTTTTAACACAAATCCTTGTAATTTTTCTTCAAGTTTTCAAACTCCATGAAATCTCTGTCTTTCGAAGTAAGAGCCTAGAAGTTTCAACTCTACCTAATATTTTACCCCTCTTTCTATCCCTAATTGTTTTATGCCAGCAACTCCCTTCTGTAGTGATTAATAACGGAAAAGGTTTCTGGAGGGCAGAGCTCTCTTGCTGTTAAGGCGGGGGTAAACGTGAATTTAAGTGAAATTTTGGTAAGTTTAAAGAGAGGTTGAAAGGGAAAAAAAGGGTTATGGAACACCACCAGACAGTTGCCCGACCGCACAATGGCACCCCAGGTTGTTGGGCAACTGTTTGGAGTGTATCTACCAATTTTTAATTTCAAACTCTAATTTTAAAACAACAACAAATCTTCAAAATTTCCTATTTCCATCAATTTTACTAATCCTTTGAGAAAAACTATTTCTCTCCAAATATACCTAAAAATCACCAAAAAATTTACAAAACAACCCAAAACATAGATATGTGAGATGAGCAGAGAGATTCTTGATTGCTTGAAACGTAAACAAGATATTTGCATTAAAAACCCAGCCAAAAATACGGCTTTCATGTTTCCCACCGCCTTAATTCAAATTCAAATCGTCAGTTTTCAGACCAATGCCACGTAAGATTGAGATTGATGTTCTTGTTATTTAGAACATGTTCTTTCCAGTTCCCTAAATCCATATGGTGTGGCAAAAAGTGTAGAAATATCGGTCACTTGACCAAGTGTTGCAAAAAGCCTATTGACCAGCAACGCGAAACGTTGACCAAAATGATAGAAGATCAGCGGTACGCCCTTTTTCACGTTCTTATCGTGAATCCGTTTCGATGACGTCAAAGGGACGGCCTAATCAAATACAACAACACTGGATGCTAGCGTTTCGCGGTTGAAACATACAAAACAAGAGCTTTTTCCCTCATCATGATCAGTTGCATAAGTTTGAACAATAATTGAAGAAAGAGTTGCAGTGCACTTATCATTAGTTATTTTTCAGATCTAAGCCGGCTATCTGAGTGTATTGACAATTAGTATCACCCAACTAGTGGACTAATGCAAATCCTGCATTTTAATTGGCTACGCTACTCGAGGACTATTAAGTAATAGTCCTCGAGCGCCATCGAGCGTGACGCTTTCTTTCGTTTCAGTCCCAAATAAATATTTCTTCAACTGACATTTGCTAACTTTCTTATTGCCATTTCTGTCCGACTAGTTGGGTGATACTAAAACAATTAGATCCTTCGCCCTCAAGGGCCACGGGTCAATAGCCCATTCGGCTTCGCCTCGTGGGCTATTGACCCGTAGCCCTTTCGGGCTACGGGTCTAATTGTTAATTATCGCTCATAGAAAACTTAACTAGAATCGATATGGTCTAAAATGTTTCAGTGTAAAGAGAAGTGCCAGAATTATAAATCCAAGAATAAAGCTTTCTTTTGAAAGGTTAAGAGTCAAAATATTTTTTCTACGGCGGCGAAAATAATGAATTAAAAGAGAACCTTTCTTAGTTCCTGTGGAGCTCTGTCCCAGACCTCCATGGTCAATTCATTTTGGTGACGTAACTAGGCGAGTCGGCTGATCGCCTCGGAAAACGGATTGACTACGGCGAAATGTCGGCGCCTGAAAAACTACAACCCTTGCCAGAACTCTTGGGACATAAAGGCAAGAACCCGTAAAAATGATGCATTTTCCTCCTCCCCCTCCCCTCCCCCCCGATGCAATGTTGATGTCAGGCATTCAAGACATTTTCAGTAGACTCAACATTGCTTGGCTGGGGATGGGGGGGGGGGGGGGGCAAAAGAGAAGGTATACTAAAACAACATTGCCAACCATTTTTTTAAGAGGTGGATTCAGAGGTTATTTAACGAAGTGCATTTTCTCTTTTAATTTTCATAACTGTCCCATGACGTTTTGACCAGGGTTGTAGGTAAGACTGTCTATAAGCGCACGTGGAAAATGTATAACCGTGAGTTGGACGAAACGCATCAGATACTAGGATTTTGTTCAGAAAATATTCTCAGCTTTAAAGTGGCGCAAATCGTCGAAATTATAGTAAATAAACGAGAACAGCTAAAATGATCAACTTTGATGAAACAATGAGCTCAGAGACGCTACAACAATCTGAAGCAAAGAGCGATAGCGGAAAGAAATGTAATTAACTCGCATGGAAGTGGAATCAGTCAAACCCTCCGTTTGCGTTATCCGCTGTAATAACGCTGTACTGAGCCTTCCTCAGGTAGCGGGCGAATCGACCTTCATACAGTCACACAATCCTCACCTTTTTACTCAAATTCTTCCAGTAATTGCTAATCAGTATTCACAGACAGTAAAGAGAATGTGGTGCAGACCTCGACATGGATAACTGCCACACTGCATATTTCCGGTCCATTTCCAAGTCCATTACTAGCCCTTTCTCCAGAGGGTGTAGCGTTGCGTGGCAGAATGAGGGACAGAGCTAGCCAGCAGAACAGGTGGATTAGCGGGGTAGAGCGCGAAACGCCAAACACGAACGCGTAGCACGAATCGATATTTTTCTACTCACCGGCTTTGTGGTCACTCTCTGTGCTTCGTTGTTACGTTTCACGCTCTGCCCCGCTAATCCTACCCAGAAATGGACGAAACTGGTCTAGATCATCATGTTTAGCTTGAAACTATCGGGAAAATGTGATAACTGTACTTATGATGAATCAGGGAACTACTTTCGAAAGGGGTTCTTAAGGAAGACAATCGGACATCCTTTTCATGACTTTCATATATAGCTTATTTAATCAGCACAGGCACAGAGGCAACAAGTCTGATAAGAATTGTTTTTATCTATTCATTATAATTAAGAAAGTTTATATCCTTCGTTTTTGCACACATGTGACGAATGTTGTTTTCATATAGTCTAAGCTGTATCATTCAATTACGTTAATCACATATAATTTTTCTTATTATCGTTTCATGTAGGGCCTTTTTTTTGTCGTATATCTTTCTAAATTAATGAAAGCAACTTGATCTTTATATTCTCATATTTACACTTTTAAGCAAGCCATTTTCCTTATCCAAAACGACATCAGTCTCCTCGAAAACTACAGCCTTTTTTATCCTAGTATCTGAGGCAAGCCATTTATCCTGTGTTCTACCTAAAGGGATTTTTGGGTACCATGATATATTACATCTCCTGTACATAATTACAAGATTGGATGTCCGTTCTCTTTACGCACGGAATAGCAGGGTAAGGCTTGCATTTGAGCTTACTGGACCATCATGCCGTGCTCATCGCCGTTTGCATGAATACGTGGAGTATTTCTATCCCCTCTCCCTTTCCCTCCTGGGTTGTATTTTGGTCCTTATGCGGCGAAGCATTGAACTCGAAGGTACCTACACTGTACGTATGTACCTTGTCGGAGAGAGAGAATGTGGCACGCAATTAATAAGTCTAATTTGAAAACGCCGCATTATTTCTACGGTTAGGCCTACCGTTCACCCTAATCCGCCGCTGAAACGGAGCTTTCTTGATAACGCTTTTCAAACCAAAGGAATTTGAAACCGCTGGATAGAAGAAAACATTTTGAAAACAGAGCTTCTCGAAATGGCGCCAAGATAATGGTGCGATTTCCCTTACCGAGTTTTCCTCAAACACAAATCCAAAATGACCGGTGATGGTTGCGTTTTTAAATTCCTCCGGCCTAGTGGGAACGGAAAACATGCATTTGATACGTTTTCAGGTGAAACTTCCGTTTTCAAATTCCTCCGGAGTGGTGTGGCCCTCTAACCGTTACGTCATTACGCGTCCATATGAGCATTAACCGTTACGTCATAACGCGTCCCATGCAGAGTTGAAGGCCCTGCTCAGTCTATTTGTATCAAAATGACTCATAACTAACGAAGAATTTATGATGTTTGTTTCCGTTTTCTTTTCCTAGTTTTGTCTTTTCCTTTCCATTTCTTTATTTTGCTAAAGTGAACCAGCTGTATCATCTTTGTTTTCCACATTTTTACATATTTAGGACTAACTGGGTTTCTCTGTGTTCATTCTTATTGGTATCAAGCTTGCGCAGACTTCTACCACGTACTGTTCGTATGATCAGCATCAGTTCTATCGTAATATCATACAGAGTGATGACGGTTGTTTGGTCATGCTATCTAGAACTAGCAACAGCACGTCTTCGATCTTTTTCCACCTTCATCCCGACTGGAATGGCTGACTGTTTGACTTCTTGATTTTTCAATTACGGGGGGCATGGAGTTATTCGAGCGGCTGAAAAAATTTCGATGATGGTTAGAATTGGCCGGGATCGAGTTGACTGCATGGTTACCAGATCTGGAATATCTAGCGGGCATTTTTTTGATGGCACAACAGCAGATAGACTTGATTATAGCTGCGTAATGTTCATCTAGAGCACCATAGCATAACGGATTCAACGCATTTGGAAACCACATTAGCAGGTAGATGTAATAGTATAGGATTTTCACGTACCTCCAGCTCAAGGCCTCCTGGTAGTATGCAGCCACAAGGAAGAACGTGGTGTATGGAACATAGCAGACGACAAAGATTATCACAACAACTGCGAGCATTCGCAAAAATTTCTTCTCCAGTTCGTTTCTTTTCCTTAAAGAAGTGTGGTCTATACTTAGTTTCCTCGAGCTTCGTACACTATAATACGTAACTGAACCTTGGCTCTCTCTTCTTTCCTTTGATACTGGACCGCACCCCAACGCGATCGACATCTGTCGAAGTTTGTAAGCAATAACAATGTACAAGATGACGATTATAACAACGGGCAAGAAGATATTAATTATGTACTGGACAATGTTGTACATATTTTGGTAGTAAATCTGTTCCTCCACTGTCCTACCAGGGAACGATTCGATGCAACGATAAATTGTTTCGTTGTTTCTTACTCCGACGGCTTGAAGTTCTCGAGCACCGAATGAGGGTAACACGCAGAAAAATGCAGTGAGCCATGTCAGTAAGATAACTAACGCTATTTTAGACTTTCCTAGTTTTGATTTAAACGGGAAAACAACAACCATGAAGCGATGAACTGCAATCGCAACAAGTGTGTTGGTGGTAACGAGATAGAACATAGTCAAGCACGGGTTAACCAGTTTACACATCACTGCCCCCATCGTCCATACTCCACCCTTCCATTCCATCGCAGTCAGTATAGACGGCAAACATAACATGGTGCCGATGTCAGAAACAGCGAGGTTCGTGATCAAAGAGTAGGTGCATGTGCGCATGCGCCTGTGTCGAAAAGGAATGATGCATACAGTGAAGTTGCCGCATATCGCGAAGATGAAAAGCGCACCGTACACGACATAGCGAATTATGCGTGAAAATTCTGGCTCCTCCACGAAATCATACTGTGGGGATGCAATACTTGGCTGGATTTGGCTTGAATTGAAAGCCAATGTCGAGTTCCTCTGGCTGAAATTCATTGCAGACTAGAAGATTTGGTTGCCTTCAGTCGTTTCCCGCACACAAAGCTGAAGGAAGAAATGACTTTCTTCTGTACTGCTTAGAACGGCAACCTGCAATTATGACGAAAAAAAGAAGTTCAAGTAACATAGAAGGCAACATCTAAGCTAGCAGCTGGTATATTTTTTCGACATCTGTAAGGTTCTGGCGCATTTCGTCTATTTTACGTCACCAGCAACCAGACAAACACTTAAACTCGATTGCGAAGTCTTTATCAAGGTCATGCAGGCCGTTTTATCTTCGTGTGTATATTTTTCAGGATTGATTTCATGGCTGGAAAGTGATTGTACAATAGTCGAGCATTCTTCATTGGGAAGAATTCTGTAGACTCACTTGTCCACACAAAACTCCATGCTTCGTTAAAATGAGAGTGTACCTCAAAATTAAACAGATCAAATATATATCAGACTAAACCAATTCAAACCACACGACACTAGGTTGTCGAGTCTCTAAACGGATTCAGCAAGATATCTGGGTTATTAACCAAGCTAAGCGTGAGGTGAAGATGGTTGGATCTTGGCAAAGTTCTTTTTCTGCTTGTTTATGGACCGAGACGGAGTCGAGGTCAAAAAAAGCGCACAATAGAACAAGGCCAATATCCAGTTATCTCGAAAGGATTTATTATATGGAAAAAAGAACACAATTTTCTCGCGGGACACAGCGGGTCAATATAGCTACCGTATTACCCACTCGGGTGGCCAATCACAGCGCAGGATTTGGTTCATCTTGGCTACTCACTGAGCTAGCCATATAATAAATTTTGTTATTGGCTTACAAAGCGGACAAAGCAAAAAGAATAAGCGGACATGTCCTAACAGACTAGAGCGCGTACTGCTAAAAACGATGGACAATATATTCCAGCATAATCGGATTTAGTGTCCAGTTCCTTAACTATTTTGATCTTTTTTTTTATGATTTTGTATTGATTTCAGTAACGGGAGACTTATAGCAATTAAAGGATAGTGTTTTCTCGATTTGGTTATCATGAAAACGGAAATTCAACTTTTGGTGAGTACTCAAGAACCACACGATCGGAAATAAGTACTTACAACTGTTAAAACGTTATCGCATTAATTAATGGCATGTCATATGCTATAAATTTGGGATATCCAAGTAGAACTGTAGCAACTCTCGTAAGCTTTTAGTTCTTTCTCTTGCTGGCAGCTGTTATTGTTTTGGAGCTAAGAGTATTTTTTCTGTTGTTTGTTCTATTGTCCTCTCAAAGGGCATCAAGCCATTCATGTGAGACCTTACAATAGCTGCTACCCGACCCTGCCTAAGTGGTATATCCGTTGAAGTACAGGACTCACGTATTGCATAATTGGACTGATAACATAGTGTACAGCTTTCACATCATTAGTTCTATCAATAATTTCGAGTTAGCACCGTACACTTCACCTGAAATACATGAATATTTCTCATAATATAAAGCGTACAACATCACGACATAGGAAGCATGTCTTGGCCCTTACCTTAAGTAACAATTAATCTTCACAAACATTTCAAAACATTTCAAATTTCACAAAATATCAACCGCGATTCACATTCGATCATTTAAGTAGGTGTAACGCCGGGTAAAATCGCGCAGTGCAAGGCTTTTGACTCACCGAGTAGGTTTAGTATACTTGTAAGTTTCCGTCTTTACAATGTACCACTTCACTGACCAGCAGGGAGCCTATTAAACATGTATCCTTTTTTGTATCCAACAAATTCAACTCTTCAACCGATGTAATCTAATTTGTGCGACGTAAATGGCCTTTTAGAGAGCAACTATACGCTGTAATTCGTTTTGAAATTTACTCCATTGCAATATACATATGGATGCTACCGCCAGATCGAACAAAATATAATAAAGAATTTGCATGGTTTGATGACGTCGTCATAATAATTGTCAGCTTTGATTTTTGCTTTTAATAGAATGATTGATAGATCTCAAAACGCCTACAGGCTGCAGGCCAGCGTACCAAGGTCAGGCAGCTCATTTTAAAAACGTCACGAATAACGCTCAGATTTGATGAATTAGTCGTTAGCAATATTTAATTTGAAGAAAATAAATCACTCATCTTCGCTCTTGTCAGAAGGCTAAAATTGTTGAAGCTCTGAACTAAGTAAGTGCACAATGTTTGGTTGTGAAGTACTGGGTTGGATTCGAAAACCGACTGAGGGTCGGGCGGATCCATGTTAATCCACGCAAGATTATATGGCAGTCGAGGTTTTATTCCTCTTGCATAAAATTACTTTGTGTCTCACAGCATATTCTAGCAGTTATTCGCTTTGCAGGAACCCACTTGTCGAACATACCAGTAATTTTTGCCGCCGTGTATTCAAATGGTTTGAAACTCAACAAAGATTTTTAGTTATATGGCGTAGTCCTGTAATGCTAATGGTAATGATTTACGATCTAAATGATATCAGGAGCCCTCATGATATACATTAATTAGTGACACTATTAATACATTTTATTATTACGAACAAGTTTTAATTTAACTCATTTTGTATCAACGAGAGTATTAGCTGCGTAACAAAGAGGGCAGAAGAAAAATGTGACATTTATTTGCTGAGCTGCTAACCAGATAATTATTCGATATTAAATATATGCAGAGTACCTGGTTCAAACTTGTGGGATAACCATAACACTAGTGAATTAAATAAGTACAAGTATAAGCACAAGAAAAAGAAATATTTTCCTTTTATCTTGTGCTTACCCTTATGCCGTCACTAGTGTTACGTTTATCCCCACAAGTGTGGACCAGGCTAAAGGAAACGCTTATCAGCGTAATTGACTTAAAAAGCTGTGATATTAGCTGAATCAACCATAGTTTGTCATTCTAATCTAATCCAATAAGATGTGCATTGAACACCGATCAGTAACTTTGATTACATATAATGATATGTGGGCCAGAAAAAAAGTAATTTGCAATGCACCTTTTTAGGATAGTTATTCTTTGCATTTGTTGAACTTTCTAGCATTGTTTATTGGTCTGATTGCATTTGTGCCATTTTTTATTGGTTGATTTTCGGCCGATTTAGAAAATTCGAGAAATCCAAGATTGTGGGTATTGAGATATCGTGACGTAATTATCACTTGATCTGATACCATCCAAGCTTCATTATCATTGCTTTAATATTCTTGATGCATATCTGGGTGGTTCCATTCCCTTCCACGTCTAGATCAAGCATTGAAAATCGGAAAAAGCTCTGTCTGAATAGGGTGAAGTCTCTGATTATAACTCAACAGCGTAAGCTAACTTACTGAAACTAACATTATAAGACCGCGTTAATTATTAAAGAAACCATTCAAGCTCAAAAGCTTTAAAAACGTTCAGAGTGGTTTCTATATATAGCAATATAAAATTACTACAACGGAATGTAAACAAAATGATTTTTTTAAGCGATGCCAGTGTCCCAAGCGAATTAATTCAATTGAAGTCGAACCAAGGTAGAAGTCAAAGCAAGGAAGACAAAGAGAAATTTCAGAGGATCAATATTGTATGGACTAATTGCGTATTAATCATATACAGAACTAATTTCGTTCTCATTATATCAAAAGGGACAGACTATCAACTAATATTACCATTATCAATCAATTCGAGACACCTTCAGCGATAAATCTGTTGCCTGTTTAATCGCTTCAACTGAAAGTGTGTTTTGATCAGTTAGCTTAACATGAAAACATCCCTCAAAATCACGTTTATTGCCTTATTTATCTGGTGAAGTTATTACCATGTAATACTTGTAGTTATTACACAGATTAACAACGCGTGCGTTGTCGGTGAGTCGCATCAAAGTAAGGACTAGTAGCTTCGTTAAACCCTAAGGCACAACATAACATGCATTTCAGGCTCGTTACATGTAGCGAGCCCTTATTTTATCTACGTGGGGTTTGAGCACTACAGTTTGTATCAGATGACGGAATGTGTTAACACACATCGTAAGAATTAAGTCTGTAACATTTCATGTCTCACTGGTAATCAATAAAGCATGAAAGATTCGTTGCATGAATGCAACTCACAAACATTTTGTCCAATTTGAATCATTTATTTAAAATTAGACTTCGTTTGTAGTCAGTTGTAGCTAAAACGTGTTCCATTATCAGTTGCAAAAAGATAATATTACAAGGCAATTTTGTACTTCTTGGCAACGATATATTTCTGATATTTATTGGATGGCGTAACGTTGTGAGATTTCTGTTCATGTGCTTTCATTTACTAAGGAATATATCCCAACTTATTCAGAAGCAATAGCGTTCGCCACACTCAGTCATTTGCAGACAATGCAAGTCATACGGTCGTACATGTAGGACAGAACGGAGTTACAGTTCTGTGAAGAAGAAATTCCCAAAACAAGACAACTCTGTATGACATAACAATAGCTGTAGTTTTTGGAGGTCTTCACGAAGGATTTTGAAGATCTTGCCGAGAAAGATCATAACGCAATAATAGCCAAGTAATACTGTTTGCAAACTGATTAATAGAAAGGTCCATGCTAGCATTTATAAGCTTAGTGCAAAAAAAATGTTCCTGATTTCTTTTGAAAGAATTGCTAGCATATTAAGCTCAGTCTCCTGTAATCATGCAAATTCCGGATAAAACAGGTGCTTGGTCGGAAGAGTGAAATACTAGCAAAAATGACGAGCACTTCTCACGTTTTCGTTCCATGAAGGTCACTTAAACTTAGGATTGCAAAAAGCTTTTCTTTCTGGTGTGTTGCTGATAGACTGCCAGCCCAGCTTTCCTTTTTACTTACAATTGTACCCTATCAATACTGGCTGAATTTTTGGAAGAACCCCTCCTAGATGGCTTTGTTTTTGGTCTCTAAAGCACACCGTGATACAACAGCGCCAGGTTTTAACTTCAGCATTCTTTTACAGCATATTATACCCAGCGAAAAGTCAAGCTACGAAATAGTATAGTATATATAGATAGTATATATGATAGTTAAAAAGAAATGTCCAAGATTTTTTGGAATTAAAATTGCAACACTTTTGGAGAGGTTACAGATGCCATGTCATAGTGTTGTTTAATGCTATTTTACGTAGCCGTCGGTGCGATACAGGCCTAGGTCACTGGCTCAAACGTGATCTCGTTATGTCCAAACAGGTGAGTAATGAAATCCTACTACATACCTGCAGATAATCGCCTTATCCACACAGCAATCGATGTCACCCACATAACATACGAAAACTCTAATCTAAACGTCTCTCTTCTGAGCTGCCCCTTTCGATATGAGAAACCTAACCGATTAGCTTATTGTATGACACGATAGTAAATAAGTGAATATTGCGTACGCTGAAAACGACCTCCCGCGGTGCGGGGCATGCCGATAAAAATGGCATGCATTTCCCAACTGCAGCGCTAAACGTCATCAGAAAATTATATGAAAGACACTTCATTGTACATATTAGAAACTAACACAAAAGAACCAGACATCCTCCGGGTAGTAACCTTAATAATTCAGTGTTTTCATGTTGTTTTCGATAACTTTTTCTTTTTCCTTTTCGCCTGACTAGTTCCATAAATGGCACCGTAACCTGTAATATAATTATTATGTATAAGTAGCCTTTGTTGTTTTTGACATTCTTGATACCCTGACAAGAAAAGAAACCTAAGCCCATTGAGAATATAACAAAGCGTTTTTTTTAATGTAATAAGATTTAGTCGGAGAATTTATTGAGATGATATGAACAGATATGGCGTTTTATGAAGGGATTATGTCTTTCAATCTGTCTTCTGCTCCTTATCGGCTAAGCTGTGTGTCGCCATAATCCAATTTAACAGTGCCCTTCTAAATTAAGCACAAACTTGAAGTAACGTCACACCATGTGTAGTATTCTGTTCCACTGGTTGTAATGAACATGATTATAAATTACTTTCCGTGAAAGATAACCTAAATACCAAGAGCTATTGTACCGGTGAAAAAGAACTAACAGTGAGTTATTGACCCCTCTTTGGTGCTAATCTGTGCTAAATCACCTCCATTCGTTTATTTATGATTCTTTACTTCCTACACAAAGGCTCTGAATTTTGAGCTACTCTGTAGAGGAGGACAAAAACCGTTTTGGTCGTCCATCATCTTTTCTCGATTTATTAAGCCATTGACAGCTTTTCCATGAATATATCGCAAAATTAAATATCACGCACACTTGTTCCCCTTCTCGTCTGTGATAACGAACGAATGGATTTTGAACAGATTTGTAATAGCCAATGCAACTAATTCATATAATACGCCTAAAAAAACGTAATTGGCATGCATAGCTTCATACACCTAAAAGGACTCCTTGAAATCGCGATATCGATGTCAATAAAAGACGATGGCTGAGGATCAAAATTGATCAATTTCTCTGCGCTGATTATTATGTAACATTCTAATTTGGACATCTTTACAATCAGCAAGACTCCTATTCTGTGGAACTATTGTTCTTTACCAATATAACTGAATTATAGAACGAAACATGGAGAAAAAGGTTTTAATAAAGCTCTAGTTAATGCAAAGTTTAACATTGTTCTTTTCATTCTATAAAGCTACAGAACTTAAGGATGTATACAACTTTAAGGTACTACGCAGTTAAATCAAGATATTTACACAATTAAATTGTAAATGAAGATTAAACAAACTTATAATCTCCATTTTCCATTTCATTGGTTAATTTATATACATAAGGACTGGCTAACGCAAAAAAAAAACACAAAATAAATTCAAAAGACGAAAGAAAAAGACAAATACTGAAAAATGATCTAAAATGGAGATAGCGCTTAGGTTAGTTTTGCTAACACCAGCAAAGCATTTCTGTGTCGTTATGGAACGTTTCTTGCCTGATTTACAAGAATCAGCCGCTTGGAAATATATTGTGATTAAAAAGGCTCGTACCTCCGATTCAATGATTGTCGTCAGAAGATCATAAACAATTTTATCACATCGCCAGTTACTACAGCTACAAATAATTTTCAAAATTTTAGCCAATCAGAATTCCAGGTAGAATCATACAATCGAGAATTTGCATATTGATCAATCGTTCTATTTTTATATACTGCCCTGGAGGTAACCAATCTGTTATTAACTTAGTTTCTTTTAGCTTTTCCGCAGAATGTAAACCTTAACAAAGCAATTGCCTTAACAAGACAGACCGCTGTTAACTCTTTGTACTGAAATAGAGCAGCTCTGCTGGGTACCAATTGCCCCCTGGGATTGATTTCCGTTCCAAACTTAGAATTTAAATTTCTAGTAAAACTACTTAAACTACAAGAACCTGTAGATGAACTCTATTAAAACAACTCTTCACTCATGAAAAGAACAACACACCTGGATTAATTTAGAAATCACAAGTTACTCAATATCGCTTATATGCTACGTAGATATTTGCTCAGAGATACGTTGCAAAGTGACTTCTGCCATTTAAAAACTCGGGAAGCCATTATTTGATATAAATTCTGTGCTCCTCTCTAAGCTCGTTCGCTGCTTCCATTTTCGGAATAAAGTCTAGCACTTATGAAAATTATTGCCATGCGACTGAAGTACCATCAAAATGTGATTTTCTCCAAACTCTTTAATAAAAATTAAAGAGTTTTTGTTTAATTTCTCAGCTCAGAGAAACATACATGGTGTAAGCCACATCAGATGGAACTTCGATCCCAGGGTCTCTCATATTCGTAAGAGATAAAGCTCTAAAGAAAGTGTTAAATGGGTCTAATCACCTGAAAGATATGATTAATTAGCTTAGGAAACTGTTATCTTCACTAATGGGCCAACTTATTACTTTTGGCTTTGTGTGCCAAGTCTAAACATAACTTGGAAGATCGTCATTTTGAACAAAGCAGCCGCGAGGGTGTAACCGAAACCTGACTCGCCCAAACTTAGTCCTGTTTGCCGATCTCTGATTGGCCAAACATTGATGATTTCTCTCTGTTTGAAACGAGCTTTAAATATAGAGTTTAGACCTTTTGTAACACTGTTAGTAGCATAGTTAGCATGCTTCAATGGTACCTATCTGGTGAGGCATACATTTTTGAAAGATAATGAAATCGAACAAAGAACAAATGCATGAAATTACCACCCATGTGCGTCCAGGAAATTTAGGGAATTTCTTAGTGCAAAATATAATTATAATAGGAAACTCTTTCTTATCTTTGTCAGTCAAAAACATCGCGTGGGATTGATTGATTGAGCACGAGGTAGTTTTGTAGTCACTTAGTTAAAGGAGTTACAGAGTTACTTCGGCCACGTACAAAATTAACTTTAAATTGACCTGAAAATAGTAGTTTACGAAGATAGAAAAACACCAAAGAGATAATAATAAGCCATAAAGGAACGAGGATGGTTAAGGATGAAGAAGATTAACACAGATTACAAACGACGAACTTGAAAAATTTAGGCTTAACTTTTCAAGCTGCACAAACCGTGAGGTAGCTCCTTTACAGTTGCTGATCGCCTTGACTAGCGTTAGAAACGTTTAAAGGACTGAGTTTGTTAGCGTAAAGTTTACTTTCAGAGCTGCGTACATGGAAAGAAACGAATTATTAGAATTTTTTATTAGAAGCCCCTGTAAAAACTGATATCAGCACGATTCAAATGGAAAGGAGGTCTAATTTGTTTGCTCTGTGGTAGCATTCTTGCTAATTATTTCTCTAAAAGGAGCTCTTTAAGGTAATGACTTGCATACTTTATCCTCCCATTGCTATTTCAGGGAAAGATTCAATCTAAAATCCACCTGGCACAGTCATTTTGAATATAACACATCTGTGCTTAGGTGTCCTTATCGTGTGCTCCAGACGGCAGAAAAAGGGTTCATCAGATGTTATGAAGTCCGGGATATCAGGAATATGTTCAGGATTTTACGTCAGACAAGGTTGCTTAGGGTCATCAAATGCACACTCTGCTGGGATAATATTTCAGTCGCACATGTGGATATTTGTTCTAGGGAAAGATCTGGCCGGCACTTGAAAAAACCCATTAGAAAATGCTACGCAAAGAATCAACTACTTTGAAAAACACCTCCGATTTCACAACGATTTTTACAAATCACTGGTGCTTAAGTTAGGTAATGATTAGGATAAACAGTGAGATACTATGATTAAGAAAAACAAGTGACTTAGACATTGAAATAGTGGTAATCGTGCATGATATTGTTTGAATAGCGTTTTACATCGCAATGATCTAAAGCAACCTTTAACTAGCCAGAAGGCAACGATCTATTTAGAAAACTCTACGCGAATAATTTTGTAATCATTACAAGCTCCACGAGAGTAATTTTAAAGGCATCATTTGATTGGTCGGGAGTAGGCAGCGTTTATTGCACATACTTAGGCATAGCATTTTCTGTTTAGTTGTATTTATATATGTAAGAGAGGTAAGCTTTGCACTTTTTCTTCAATGAAAAAGGCGCTTTAATTTTGTAAACAAACTGACTCAGAGTGGGCCCATACATAAATCCCACTGAAACACATTAGAGCAAAGCTGAGGACTTCTGTTGGCTGCAGGAATTAAAACAAAATCTGTGCTTCGAACGTTTAAACACAGTAATCGTATCGATGACTTAAGAGCAAAGGACAATATACGTGAGCGCTAGCAAAACTATACTCGTCTGAAATGTTTTCCTTTTCTCGCTACATTCTTTGATTGGTCAGCTATCAAAAGTTCCAACTCTTTACATAATCATTCTTATCATGAACTTACGGTGCATTGAGTACATTACAAGCTTTAAGTTACACACGAAAAATGTTATTCCATTTGTTGTCCTTTAATTTTATGACGACGTAATACACGTGCTTTCAAGGTTACTTATTCACTTTCAACAAACCACTAACATGACTAAGGCAAAAAAAAAGAAAAGAAAAAAAGAGAAAACCAAAGAAAAAAGACACAAAAGAACAGAGATACTCACAATGGTAGACAAACACTTTCGAAGACTATCCTTGTGTCCTTGTCAGGGAGCTGTACATGTAGCAACGATTGCTAGCACTTACCACAAACTCAAGCGTGCTCTGCTTGAATATTTATAGTAAAAGGGCAAGCTGAAAGGTTACATGAAAGATAGATTTCCATTCCGCTGTGCTGATTGAAATTAAATTAACAAAACTCATTCTTTTAAATGCTAAGTTCATCTGAAACATTTTTTTCAGATCTAAATTTCCTTCCTGCTTGGATTCTTGACACACAAAATAGAAACTAATGAGAAATAACGAGAGACATGGACGAATTCGTTCCCGAATCGTTGACGTCACAGTTAAGTATACCAGGTGATTTCAGATTTATATTTCCTACTCTACAAGGCTAATATTACTTCTCTCCCGATCCACTAACAGAGGAAGTATCGCCGTTGTATAAATAAGTTGGCAAAAGGACCCTCAAGTAGTCTCGTGTATCTTCAGTTGGGAAAACTAATATGTCACTCAAGAGGTATCAAAGGTCAAATCTCCAAATTGTGGCTGCTTTGATAAGAATCAGCCCAACACGATCAGTGGTTGCTGGCTGGTTAACCACTTTCTTAAGTTCCACATTAAGCTTATCCTTTGGTTACCATTTTGTACAATTGGCTAACAATACTACCTACTACCTCTTACAATACTTAAATTAATATTACTGGATCTTCTTTAACCTCTTCGTTTAGGACATAACGTTCAAGCCCATATGAACTTTTAACTCATCAAGTAAAAATGATTAGTTCAAGTAATTTTTTAATATTGTTATTACACCGTCGTCTTATGAAAGCGGTAACGTTTAATACCATCTACACGTACACGTACGATCTTTGTTATCCACAAGGGAAATAATTCTAAGGTCAATGGTCAGGAAAATTAAATCTGGAAGTCTCGATTGTCTCAAAAATTTCTCCGTTTTGAACTTTACATTCCCTGTGCATGCAAAGGATGCGGTTGTGCGTGTTTATGATCTCTCTTTACTTGCTACTGCCAAACAAACAAACAAACGAAAGTTGTAGACGTGAACCTGGTGTGGTAATACACACACTTCACCACACACTTCACCACCTAGCCTGAGTTTCATACATCACAGATATAACATAACACAGTAACAGTATTATTCCTAGCTAGTTACTCATAATTTCTCGTTTCGCCATAACTGAGTTCTATATAAATGTCTGGATTTATGAAAACGATGTTTAGGAAACCGCGCCCTACCCAAGCGTAGACGATATAAAAATCAAAAGGAATGTCAGTCTTTTTTGTCCTCCACTCTCTTATCTTCCTATTCTTTCTCCCCTCTCTCTATTTTTTTTTTCATCGCTTGGAGTGATTTTGTGTGATTTTGCTGTTTTGGTGCTAACTATTAACACGGTTTTCATAAATACAGTCATTTTCATCCTATATATACATCTCATATCACTGAATGTTTTCCTTTGAAACAATGACCAACATGGCTTCTGCCTGAGCGAATTAGTTTCGTAGGAAATCTGATTAGTCAAAAGGTACCAGTTTCCCTGATAAATTAACGAATTTTACGACACGGCCAAAATGTTGGTGCAGCTAACAAGGCACCATCTTGCCCTTGCCCCCCTTCCCCTACCTCAATTCCCTTACTCCTTCTCTACCACCCACTACTGTTTACCACTTTGCACGAGCATTCTGGAAAGCGTATGAACATTTTTGAGGTTGGCTTGGTAGTGATCTATAAATATCTCTCAGAGTTGTTATTCTTGAAATTGTTGCAATAACAAAACGTTCTTGACAAGGGTCCTTTCCGAGGATCAGAGTGATTGAAGCAGCACACAACTTATTTATTTATTCAGTTCCTGCCAGTCCTTTGGTATCTGTTCTCACGTTTTATTGTTCTGGCTTAAAAGACCATAGATAAGGAGGCAGACTGGTTGGATCGGATGTAAAGTTCACGAAATAAGCTCATTATAGTATCTATGAATCGTTCGAGTTCAGTTTTCAAGATTAACCTCTTTAATTAATATTCATCACAGCTGGTGATTTTTATCTTTTGACTCAGTGAAAATATCCGAGATAAGCGTTAATGAGTAAAAGGGCATTTCTTCAGTGGGCGCCTCTGTCTGATTACCGGTTAACCTTCTGGCCGCTTACAGCAGATACTGACATACCTCAACTATGACTTCGTCATTTTTCACGGGGAAATTTAAAGTAAAATATACTTTAAACTCAAGGTAATGGAATCCTATAGTCTGTCGTTATGTTGAGTGAATATTGAACATTGCAACACTATTGTCGAAGAAGTCATTTGCTCAATGATTGCATGAGCTGGACAATTAACGTTAATAAAGTTAAGAAGACTTCATTCCAATCTAATACCAATCATAGGATTGTTCGCAAATCACAAGAAGCGAGGGAGTTTCTTTTTGTTTAATAATTGGTAATTTGATTAATTAAAATCCGAAAAGATTTGCTGGGACGATTTTTCTTTGGATGAGAGTAAACCGAGAGTTCACATAGCACCTGCTAAAATTCGAACGCACACATATGCAGCCTGCAACAAGACTTCAAAAGTGGTATCTTCGAGAAACGAACTGTTATTATGCACATTCAAGATTTAGAACATCTTATGTAACCAGAATTCTAGATGCTTAACTGAGGACCATTGAGACACACATATATACTTACAATTGGGCGAGAATTCGTCTTGAGCCGAGAGTTTTCCACCAAATCTGCCCTCTGAAGTAAAGAATGGAAACCGAATCATCCAATATTACTTTGTTGATGTTCGATGACTCTTAAACATAATGCTGTAAAACGTCACGAGCAGAAAGAAAATATCAAAGGTTTTGTTACAAGGTGTATGTGCAGTGAGGCATAGCTTACCCACCCATACTAAAACTTTCTTCCTTCCTGCTTCAGCTTCCTGGGATGCTATTAAAATATTTGTTTTCTATCGAGTTTTCCTACTGGTTCAGCTAAATAACTGAAGTTCACTCCCGCATTTTTTTTTCAACTGGTGATTTTTAACATGTTCGTGAAAAGTGAAGAATGCAATTTGAAACGTCCGGGCTCTTCTTTCTGGCCACAATTGACCTCTTCTCAAATTGTCGAAAGATAGGGAAAGGTAGCTAGCGCGTTTTATTGGCTTTAAACTTATCAGCAAATGCACTGAAGTTATTAAATAACAGAACAATGTACAGGGAAGCTTACTTAGAGCTATTTTAATTGTAATTTGCATTGCATAGTATTTGTACAGTTCACCTACACACGATGAGATCCGTGTATCTTTTAAGACAGAAGTCATCCATGTTTGTCATTCTTCATGTCATCCAATCTTTCAGACAATTTGTAAGAGGTTTTTGAAAGGTAAAATATTTCGTCAGGTGATTTACGTAGAATGTTAATTAGCTATCTCAATTAGCCTGCAAAAGTCAGTTTTATCCACCCGCGGTATTGCAAGCCTAATCTAGGAGGATATCACCGAAGCTACTTCAGTAAATAAGTTGTAATACTTGACAAAAAACCTCAATATATTCATCGTAACGTCAAATAGATAAGGAACGTGACTCATTAACTAAGGACGTCATCTACGTATATACACACAAACTATACTCTGACATTTGGGGTCTTGAAACAGGTACGGACCTCTTTTCATACTTCTTTTCATGAAGCAATTGTGCCACTGATTCGACGTTCTTGGCCTCCTTTGGTTTACATAGTTTCTCTCTCTTCGCGCACTGCATTTCTCTTTTTTTATCTCTTTATCTGTTTATTCTTGTGATTATTGAAGCTACTTAGCTCGTCAAGAATTTCTAAGTTTTGCACATAATCATTAAATATACATCCCAAAAATTTTGAGGAATTAAATTTAATTATCACGAAACGCTTGTTTTGACGTCACGGACAAAGTATTGATTGAAAAAAGATAAATGTACCACAAAAAACGGTTTAGCAATGCCTTATGGGCATGGTTGAATGAAAACTGAATCTAGTATTGAAGGTTGTAGACGAGAAAAGCATTTCATAGAAATGCCTGAAAATTGTTATCTCCTCTAATCCGGGTAAATAGGAAATGCCAGACGTTGTTTATCTCTTAAACACAATCGTTGTCTGTTGTTGGCATAGCTTTAATTGTGCAATGAAAAGGGTGATAGAATATTAGTTACGAACATCAAGAAATTGTCAACAGGCATTTTTTACTGTGCTTAGGTGGTTGCATAAAACTTTAATCGATGCCAGTTTACAGACAACCGGCCGGCATTGCTATGCCCTCTGCTTTGAGAAGAATGTTTCTTGGTAAGAACGATTAGCTTTTAGGTCAATAGGCTTGAAACTGAAACGTATCAATCAACAATCCCTGCTACCCCTCTCTCTTTCAAAGGAGTAAAAAGACTTAAGGTGCTAAAAGAACAGGGCTGAAAGACTACGTCCTTGTACACCTTTGTGGGTCGAAATACTTGTTTAGATCATCAGGAAACTTAAGCAAAACCACACTGGTAAACGAGAAAGTCACCAAACACAAGGTTTAATGAACAGAGCAATGGGTATGCACGTGCGTTGTAGATCTATATACTTACGTAGCCGTTCTCTGCAAAGTAACAACGTGAAATGATCAAGTTCTGCGTAGTTTGGAGAACGTGAGCCATGACGGCTGATTTTGTTATCTCCTTTTGGAATTGATCGCTCATTGGTAACGTGCGTCGGACGTCCTTGGGTCACCATCGTCATTGCTTAAGCTCCCTAATATTAACTCGAAGATATGGCATTTTCCGGACATCTTACGAGGATTTTCTAGCGCTGAAGGCGCCCGATATCACCGAGTCAATGTTGTAAACGGTTTTGTTTTTCGGGTTGGTTTTTTGCTTTTGTTTTTTGTTTTTGTCATTCTTCCCCTTGCTTAATAATTAGGACTAGCGGAGTCTTCTCGCCGGTTAAAGAAACTCGGGGTCGGGGTTTGGTGGAGAAGATCGCACTGATGATTCCGGGAAAAAAAAAAACATAACTATCATTTACACTTTTTGAGAGGCCATGCTTTAGTTGCTATTTCCGAGGCAAAGGGCTATTGAAAAAGTGTGACTGTTTCGTAGATGAAAGCTCATGATAATTGAAAATTCTTTCAAATCAGTTACTGGCGTAAAGGCTCTTACCTTGATTAAATCTTCAAATTTCACGTGTAGAGTAAATCCTTAATTATACTCGCTTTCTTTGGCTCTGAGGTCGGACAAACAACGTCCGAGGAGGATCCTAATAAGGTAAATCTCTGATTTACAGAGGGGGACTGGGTTTGTGAAGTGACACCCCACCCCCACCCCCATCCCCATCCCCCAGAAAGAAAAAAAATGAACAGGGCGTAAATTAAGTTAAGTTATCGGATCGTTTTACTTATCAACATACACTGTACTGGAATCACGATCATGTGCATGTCTTATGTGAGCCAAGTGTGCATGATTATAATTCTAATTCGATCATAACGAGTTCATTAGGGCTCAACCGTTTTTTGTGGATAAACTCTAAATTTACTTTAACTAGTGAAAAAATCCAAAAAATAAAATTGGATTGTCAACCAACTGCACGTGTTCGTTGTTAAAGCATGGAGTTTCATGAAAATCAACGAATCAAAATAACAAGAGCCAAACTTGATGGTGGAGACACCATTTAGAAATAATGTTAAGGAAAGAGAACGTAATCAGTAGAGAGGGCCTACGGTCTTTGTTAGCAATATTTTAAAAATGAGTGACATAAAAGGGTTCAGAGGGAAACAGACCACGGCATTGATAATGACTAAATGTTTGGTCGATCTTCAGTCGCGTATAATTAATGAAAGTCACAGTTGAAAGACACGTAAACGCTGATTCACGTTGGGTCATCTCTGTCAGATGTTTTGCTATCTCAGTGCAAAGAACCCGGTTATTGGAATTCAAAATAGCCACCTCTATGACGATTGATTTCTTCCAAATGGTACAGGGATTATTAGTTTTTCTGTTGATCATAAAACCATCCGATTGGAGTGGAGTGTTAAGTGGAGTGTTTAGGTTGACATTTTTATCGAGACGCCAGAGAGAATAAAGTAAAAATTTTCGAAAGTCGAAAAGCCGGAAGTAAAACAACAATTGGATTTTTTTTTAGTTGGAGTATTAGCGATCTCGAAGTTTCGTTATAAATATGCACAGAATGAATTTATATGGGACAAAATGTCGCTCAACATTCCTTCCAAATGACCAACCTTTTGTTTTGATAATATTATATACCAAAGTCAATAACGCAGCTTTGGACAAATTAACTGTCAATTTGGAAATGGATCGACAACAAGGGCCTTTTCAGTAGTTCGTTAAATCTACTTTCTACACCTTAATTTCATAAATTGGTCGTTTATTAAATTGTTCTTCGTGTTCAGTCCTAGCGATAGAAGAATCAGCACAAAAAAAGTAATAAAGATATATTGACTTGATAAGCATTATTATTATACCCCTTGTTTAATTAATTTGAAGATAATAAACAATAGAACAGACGTCGTCGCTCTTTATATATGTTGATGATTACGGTAAAACACAAATGTTAAAATCATCATCGTACACTGGAGGTATGAAAGACGCTGCTTTCAACTTTAGCGATGAATGAGATAATGACCAAGTGTGTGCCTCTTCAGGAGAGTTATTAATAACCAAATTCGATTCCAATTTTCCGGTAATATGGTCGACCGAAAAGTGAGAATTCCCCGGGCACACGAAGATGAAATTAGCTCTAAAGGTTTTCAGTTTTACAGAAAAGTACACACACGAGCAACTGTGAACAGGCCATCCATGGCCAGTAGCAGTGTCATAAAATGCATGTGGTCATAAAAAGAAACTGAATCATACCATGAAGGATCAAGCGTGGGATCTCATTTAGGAAAATATAAAGAGAGAGCCCTCATAAGGGAGCTAAACTGTGACAATGTACATGAGAAAAGTGACAACCAGGCTTCACGGACATCATCGTACTACACGTCTTTATACATGTTAGTTGGTTACAATGCATTGACAAATATCTTTTCTTACCAAGGCGAACTCCCCAAAATAAGTAAACTCTAGTAATTTACGTGCGGCAGCTTATTGCCCGCTAGCTACGCAATCAACGGCGGGCCTCAAAGTGGCAGACAATGCAAAATTTGAATTGGCAAAAAGAATACTCTAAAGAATGCAGTGTTATGATGAAAGCTAACTCACTTTCTACATTTGAATAGGTACATACATACGTGAGGTTCTCCCAAAACAATCACTTACCTTTTTACCTTGTTATCTTCGGGCACAAAGTGACCGATCTAGGTACGTAGAACTGGAGTAGTTAATTAAATACGTTACTTGCTCATCAATCGTCGTGGCTAGCCAAAATGCCGGCAAAGTCATTTTCCCTAATTTGCTATTTGAAAACATCACTTGTCGGCTTTATCGAGATGACCTGAAGCGGCAGGTTATTCACGTTGTTTTAGGAAAAGTACTTAAAGTGCTGAATAAAAAAGCTTTTTTACTGCCGATTCGCTTAAGAGTCGCAATAAACGTTTTGCTATAGCCAGTCAAATTTCTTCAATTCGGACACTGACGGGACCAGTGTCCGTATTGTAGAGGTGTTCTTTAAGTCAGGTTTGACTGCAATTTTTATATCTCAAGAGACGCTAAAAAAAGACAATCATCGGCTAAGGACATTAAATATGTTAGTGTGTCATCAAATTTCCAGAAAAAAAGCGAGGATGCGAGGCAATCGATATCTTGAACGTGCCCTTTGATTTGAAATTTCAAGTACAGTGTAGCTACGCGTTAAGCCATATGACAAATTTGATCGCATACTTGTATGTTCGTCTTCAATGCAGTCCAAAGTTTACGTAACGAAAAAAGTTTACTTTATCTTTAACTCATGCCCAGTTGCTCTCCTGATTATATTCAGCCCTGCGGTGGCCCGCTGAGCCAAAATGATAAGCAATGGAACTTTAATACACCGTCTTTCAAAGGAGAACATTAAGTCGCGGTTCTCGATCAGCCATCGGCAACTTCCAAAGACGCTGATAGTCATTCAAATTTGTATTAGGTCATCTTCCCTCACTGTATCAGCGGTATCAGTTGATTAGCTTTGGATCGACTCCTTGCCATGGCGGAGAGTTCAACTTTTGGAATTAAAACAACTTTAATCATTTTTTCACATGGTTCTTTTCCTAAATTATATCACGATATATCACAAGCGCATGCAAAGACTCCAGAAAAGTGACACAAACAAAAAACAACAGACAATTAAAAACCATGAACCGTAGCCACAAACTTCAGGAACAATGAACGTTGATTTACGTGGTAAACTTGGAGTGTGATGTATAGTATATTATTTTGTGATATCGATCAAACTTTTAACACTCGTTCTGCATGAGGGTTATTCATCTCAGTGGTAATGACAAATTTGAATTCTCATTACTGAAACACAATTCCGGTCCTCTTTTTTGCCAATAATTGAAACTGTTTTGCGAAAATTCTTGTATGCCTTGAGGTGAATTTAGCAGGTGAAACTGCAATGATTAGTTCAGAAAATTCTCTCGACCTTTCCAACCAAAAACTCAAACGTACACTTTATAATGATGCTAAATTTTTAGGCCGGCCCATGGATAAAACTTTACGCACGTGACCAGCTGGTTTAAATTAGCAGCTACTCAAACGCCTTGGCTTGTTATTCTTGTGAGTTTTTCAGGTAAAACCTATTGTGCAAGGGTTTGCTAGTGTTACTAAGCCTGCATGGATGAGGTAAGGGAATCCTGGCTAGTGTCTCGTGAAGGCAAATCTATTTGACCGTCTGAATCATTGGACACTTTTAAAAAGCTCATCAAATCGGCCTGGACAGTACTTGTAAAGACTGTTTTTTACGGTAACAACTAACAATTGAACTTATTGCATGACTCATATGTATGTCTTTCAATACTTACACATGTACACATACTTCATATTTTATTAATTATTGGATACGTGATTGTAGTTAGGTGTCCCCAATTAGTGTACATTGTATGCTAGCGACTTCGACACGCTAATAAAGTTCTTATCTTTAAATAGGAATACTGCCGCCATGAAACCTGCACAGTGCCTCAGGCATCTGAGGAAAACGTCTATTTTAGTGGTAGTGAAGCGTGCATTATGACGTCATGTTCCACCAAAATGACGACATACACTTTATAATTTGAGTTCAAATCGCTAATGTCGTGCACTTTACGGACAGCAGTATTTTCCATACGATGTCTTACAACGAAACGAGGCCACGAGTAATTAACAACCACCCTCTGTATAGTTAATCAGTGGGTTGAACTAAACTATATGTCGCTACTTCGTTGACGAGCTTCGTTAAGGCGGGGGTAAACGTGAATTTAAGTGAACTTTTGGTAAGTTTAAAGAGAGGTTGAAAGGGAAAAAAAGGGTTATGGAACACCACCAGACAGTTGCCCGACCGCACAATGGCACCCCAGGTTGTTGGGCAGCTGTTTGGAGTGTATCTACCAATTTTTAATTTCAAACTCTAATTTTAAAACAACAACAAATCTTCAAAATTTCCTATTTCCATCAATTTTACTAATCCTTTGAGAAAAACTATTTCTCTCCAAATATACCTAAAAATCACCCAAAAATTTCCAAAACAACCCAAAACATAGATATGTGAGATGAGCAGAGAGATTCTTGATTGCTTGAAACGTAAACAAGATATTTGCATTAAAAATACATACTGAGCTTGGGCTACCTGTGGCAACATAACTTTATTTGTCATCGAACACCATGAGGTTAATTTAGATTAATTTTCGGTAGCGTGTTATGAAAGGTCATGAGGTACCTAAAGATAACCTGAAGACATTAAGACGGTAAAAGGTTTCAAAATAGAGAACGGTTCAAGACAATTAACTAGTAGTGTTTTATTGTAAAACAGTCCATTAAGTAAACACCCAAACTAAACGTTCACTTTAAGATTCCACTTGGGCTCAGAGAGCTTCATATTCCCTATCGTTATCTCATGAGAACAATTGCATGTTGCCGAATACACATGTTCCCTGTGAAAACATTTACTAATTCACCTTATTTATTTTCAGAGTCAATATACAAAGGTATATACAACGTTTTCCCCGGAGCCAGACTGACGTGTCTTTTCATGATATAGTGCCGACTCTTAACTAGTTTGTACGCGTCTTGTATTTACGGACTTTACGGGGACAAAATCCATTTGTACACTTTAAGGCAACTTGTCCTGCATTTCTTATCTAAACACATCAAACTGATCATAGCAAAACCGCTATCAATGATATCTAAAATAAACTTGACGAAGACATGTTCATGAACAAGATTTAAGTTTCTGTGCGTAAAGTCACGATGTAAGAGCGCGCAGCGCAAGTGCGTTTTGTTCAAGGAAGGGAACGGTCGGAAAGCTATTCAAAGCCGTCCACTTGTGCGTGAATGACCATTTTGTGACGTCCACAGAAATAAACCCCGTAGAGATTTTTCACGCACATGTAGATAGCCTCTACTATTGTAATTGTCTTATCTTTCGAACTGGCTTCCTCCTTACTATAAAACTAATTTTCAAATCCGTTCATCCACCTTAGGTCACACCTTTCTCAAATTCCCTTACCCTGCATGAAGCTGTAACTTATGCTTGGAGGCAAACAGATGCGTAAAAGGGATTTAAGGTCAGCGATTATAAATAAACACCGTCTTGACAAGTTTACTTAAAAAGGAAACAATAACTAAACCTTAAAAGGCTTCGTTCGCTTCTCTTGCTCTTGACTGAATAACCTGGTGAATAACTTGCCCTTCAAACAGCATGTTTCACAGCAATCAGGTGTAGTACAAGAATGCTTTCACTGTTTGCTGATTTTCTGTTACAGTCAATCAATTGGTTGGATATGTCAATCTAAATGTTCGTTTTGAACTTAAAATGCTTCGCAATTGGACTGCAGATGGCTTGTGTCGCGGTCACGTGTTCACTCTACGTGCTTTACTAACAAAGGCGACGGGCAGCTTCTCAGTCTTTCACTTCCAGCGGCTCACAGCACTACAACAGCCTGTATCTTCTTTAAGACTAAAGACCTGGACCAAGAACTCTAAGATTGAAAACCTGGAAAAAGAAAATGTTCTTCAACTCAAGCGTATTGTTGTTCATTTTAAACAACGATTCCTCGGTAACGAATGGTACTCCTGACAACAGCACAGAGGATTGCCTGCAACACTCTTCTACGGGGAAAACTGTTTTGAAATCCCTGGCTTATTTCGTCATTCTAATTCTGTCTTTGATCGGTAATGGCTGCATTCTCCTGGTCATTTACAAAAACAAAAACCTGAGAAGGAACATCAATTATTTTGTTCTCAATATGGCCGTGTCTGATCTCTTTAACCCGCTGACAATCATGCCAGTTCATCTTGTAACGATCATTTCGGAATCTCCGTCCTGGAGGGTAGACAACCCATGGATACTAGGAAACATTTTATGCAAGCTTTGCTACTTTCTTCCTGATGTTTCTCTCACTGTTTCCATCGAGAGTCTACTGTTGATATCTGCGGACAGGTTCATCGCTGTGGTGTTTCCTCTGAAGGCAAGACACTTCTCAACGAAAGTGCATTTCATCTGCATTGGCTGCACATGGATAATCGCCATTGCAGTTCATGCGCCTTATTTTTACACTTTCAGGCTGTTCCCCTATGGCAATGATTCGTATCAGTGTAGCGTGAGTTGGGAACCTGCATTTAACCACACAGAAACACACAACAGATACGTCACAGCCACTTTCATCACATTTGTGCTCGTGCCCATCATCATCTTAACAACCGTGTATGGCACTATAGCGTGGACTCTTAAGGCAGAAAGCAAGAAGATGCAAAAGGAGTCGTTTAATCAGCAAACGAGACTCAGCGAACAAAGCAGGAAAATCGTACGTAGCTCAATTATTATTATAACTGCTTTCGGTCTGTGTATGATTACACAGCTTGTTTTCGTGTTTACCCGTGTGTTCGTGTGGAATTGGAAAGAACCACCCATTTGTGCATTTCGTACTGTGGTTCCATTTGTTGCAACTTTCATGCTAAATGCATGGAGTGCGGTAAATCCTTGTTTTTGTTTTATATTCATTAAGAGTTATCAGGTTGCTCTAAGAAAAGTACTTTGTTGGCGGCCTTCACCAGAAACCCATCCGAAGAGTTTAGATCTTACAATACATCCCTCTACTTTTGCAAATTCGAAAATTAGGAGATGCCGTTCAACAAGGGTTTGAAAACGAAGCACGACAACTGATTTTTAATAAACAAAACAATCGTGCTGGTCCAGTACAGTTTATCGATAAGAAAATAAATATTTGACAAGCGATGTAAACATAACTGTCATGTAGAACATTGCTGTTGCTTTAACGCACTAATGATTAGTTTTACAGTCATTTAATGAACAATTATTATTCAACTTCCATACACTGTACGAATTCCGATTTTCTGATTGGCTGATTTGTACCACGTGATACTATGTTGTGACGAAACAGCCTCGTTGACGTCATTATCGTGGTGTAATAGCCGTGGTGTAAATTCAACACACCTTTGGCATTACACCATGACTTCGGCTGACTCAAAGTTTGACGATTTTTTTGTGCAGTGTATTCAATTTGAATAATAAAAATGTTAACGCACTCATTGCTCGTGAATTATCGGGATTTACCTGTACTCGAAATTTTCAATACTGCACTCGACAAAGCCTCGTGCGGTATTGAAATTTCTCGTTCATTGTTAGTGAACTCGTGCAGGTAAATCCCGATAATGCACTCGCTGAGTGCGCTATCCTGTAATTATTCCACGGACGCACGTTGGATATGAGATGAGTCGGCCGAGTTGGCTATAATCATCTCATGTCAAGCAAGCGCGAGTGGAATAATTGTTTTATAAAAAGCGCACCCTAAAAATATAGAAAACTAACCTTAAATCTAAGTTATTGTAATTTAGCTGGCGTTTTCCCGCTACAGCGCACCCATTCATTGGCTAGTTCATGGTCACATGACATCTAACAATGAAACTGTTTCCCGCCAAATGCCATGAGCGGGCAAGATTGGGAAAATCGATGACGACAAGCGGGAAATAGTTCACTATTACCTGCGAAATGTTGACCGCTGTTGCACGTGGCCTGATGTTGTCGCTGGAATCTCAGCGCGTTTTTCAAACTTTGCTTTTGTTTTGCTTTGCTATATAACAAATCACTTAATGACTGGTCCCTTGGGGAACAGTGAATTTTATTTCCCTCGAATCTCAATGTTTCTCTCGACTGCGTCTAGGGAAACATTGAGATTCTCGGGAAACAAAATTCACTGTTCCCCATGGGACCAGTCATTAAGTGTTAAAAACACCACAGAAAAGGCGTACGCTCACCATATTTGTAGAGCACGGTTCATCCATAATGGCTAAGCCAATAAAAAACTCTTTAACTGCATTATCCAATTATCCAGTTTTTAATAATAGTATATATTCTGTTCATTCTGTTGTATTTTGTGCATGTCCAAATCCGTATAAAGTGAGCTAAGTCAAATGACATACTGTGACACTACGGTGTAGGCCCGTAATGAGTGCATACTTGTGGCTTGAATTATTACACTTCTTGTATACTTGCAAGAGAAGTACATTTTGTAAAATAAAATCTAGGAAAACCCTGCTTATCGTTCTTTATTGGAAGTACACTAGCGGCAGAAACTCCTCCAAGACTACATTACTTTCAGTCAATGATGGTGAATTGTCATATGGACTTTCAATGAAAGTTACTTTATCAAAGCACAGCAATCCCAAACTCCGGGGTAATTCGCCCACAAACATAACTTGTATGAGAGTAGTATAACAAAGGGAAAAAATAGATTTATATTCAAGATAATTTTATTGTAAGGAATTTCTCTGGTCCTTGTATACTGCTCCACTGTTCCTCGCTGTACTTGCCCTGGTATCTAGCTAGAGAAGCTTCACCTCTGTCTAAGTCTGTTCTTAAGGTGTTTTAATTACCATCCAACGATTTCTTGAGTTAAGGAAATTTCCTGCAGCTAATTTGCAAAACGTATTAGCTATAGAGTGGCCCGGGGGGATCCCATATAAAAGTGACGGGGGTGCTCGTAGTACCTCATTTTTGGGGGTCAAAATTCAAGTTGTGATACCTCTCCACCAGAGTTATCCCAGGGGTATGGGCAATTCCCTCTATCAGACGTGCCTGCGGGGAATCGTGGCAGTTGTATTCATGAAAACAAACATCCAGTCCAAGATGATGAATACATCTACCTGGTGATTCCCTGGAGGCTCGTTTAATAGACGGAAGAGACCAACTTCTGTATATTAAAATTTAGCCTAAAACAATAGACCTCAGCGCAAGGCTCTGGGGAATAATTTCAGAGTTTGTGGGGTTTATTCCTTAGAGCATCACAGTGAGGTCTATTCTTTGAGGCTGAATTTAAATATATCGAAATTGGGCTATTGATCATTGATCCGGAAAACAAACACGAACTATTTGCAAGTCTTACCTTTCGCTCTTGAACATAGGGCTATGCCATCATGTAGGATTTTACTTCAGTTTCGCTTGAGCAGAAATGACTCGTCTCTAACCTAAGCTGTATAACATATGTGACCCTCCATGCATGTAACCAGGAGTTCAGTAACTTTGGTAAAGACCAGCGCACAACACGTTCGCACTGTTTTGTCAAGACGGTGTGTGAAATATGTGTCAATGTGTGCACTGATTTCATATTAAGTAAAGTAAAATTTGCTGTGTTCCGTGTTGGTGGGTATTGCTTCACCTGTTTGACACGAAAATTTTATTCATTTGTTTACGCTGTTCGCCACCTCTGTTTCAAGGTTTTACCGAGTCGTTTTTCTCTACCTACCCATGAAAGAACGTAGTTCAAGGACAATGACATGAAAGTTAGATGGCTGGACATAAAAGAGAGCAAACATGGCGTCTTCTCGTTTCGTTACTTATTCGGTAGTTAACTTATGAAATTTTTATGGTTGTTCCGCGATAACTCGCGTTACGGAATACAATGTTTAGGGTTTCTAAATAAAACGTTCATGAGTGTTAAATCGACAGTTTACTTACTGATCAATACAAAACATTCTCGTGTCTCTTGTCTCGCTGATCTAGAATTCCACTCGGACACGTTTTGAGGGGAGGTTGTGAATTGTGAAATTTATTTATTATGTAAAAGACACACAAAAGGAAACGTCAGAGGTTATCCCTCTTGAGTACACTCCCTACTTGAAGATGGTATAGCATGAAACGGTTTGGATTGAATTGAGTAACCGATAATTGAGCCTTAATTTGAAAACAAAAAATGCAGTAAACTACTTCGGATAATCTACTTGTTCAATCCCTCATATGAAAAAAAATGCCATGAATGACTGGCTGGCATCAGCCGTGGGCATATTTTAAATGCACAATCTACACTGAATAGCTCATTCGCGACAGGGACCGCACCGCACCTTGTGTAGTTGCATTTTGAAGTTACGAAAAGTAAATAACAAGGGAAATGCTAGTTACTCAATATTAGAGAAAACCTTGTAGCACTACATTTGAAGTAATTATTGTAGAGCTAGTGGTTGAGAGATTTAACTCTAAGTTGATAATATTATTAAAGTATTTCTGTCCAACGCAAAACGTTAGCATATTTAATTTAAGCGCAGGTATTATTGCGTGAGATCACCATGCAGCACCTCAGACATGCAAATGATTGCTGAGGGTATTCAAGTTGTTATTGAAGGCCATCTGTCATGAAAGCACGATATTTTAGCAGTATTTGTTTTTAGGTGTATTGTATTATTGTATTGTATTAGCACCTATTTAGCACCTATTACGTAACTTGTATTCATCATTTGTGTAGCCATTAGCATATACCAATAGTTTTCTTTCCATTCTATGTAACACCTTGCATCTGTATATATTTGAGTGAGTGAAGCCAAGTTGAAGTATTCCGGATGGAGAAAAGATGTAACTTGGAGAAGTAAGTTGGAAAGTGAAGTAAACGGGAGTTTGGTTGGTTGTGGGTGTATTTTGTGCTGGTGAAACGTTGTTCCGGGGACAAGATCAAGGGCAAGGACTTCAGACGCTAGTTGAATTAAACTCAATTGCTGAACTACTGGCGGAAACGCTTACGTTTTTATTTAACGATATTCTTGTAAATAGGTTTAGGTTTAGTTTACTGTAGTTTTTAGTTAATTGTAATATTCTTGTGAATTAATTAAGGTACGAAATAATTAAGTTTATTGTATTATCGTTTCTTTTGTTAGTTAGAGTAATTGTCTTATAAAAATACTTGTATATAGTCTTATGTTAAGTTGTAGCGTGTTTTCTCGGGTGTGTTTATGTGTATTGCTTTTGTGTGTTAGAGGGCGTCCACCTTTGTGGCACGGTTCGTCACACCATCAGTCGATACCGTGCAAAATATGAATTGCAGCTTCGATTCAACAACATTTTACAGTGAAAGAGGTCTTCAGAATAAGGAATGCCTCATTATCTAGGCCCAGTTGTTCAAAGAGTGGATAACGCTATCCACCGGATAAATCACTATGCAATTAGTGTATGATCCCGTTGGAAAACAAAACTAACTAGTTTCCCGAGGGACCATACGTTAAGTGCTGTGCTAAGACTTTCTCTTAAACAATCACATAGCAAAAACAAACAAACAAAGACGGCGCGCGGGCAACAACTGCGCAATTGTATCCCGGTCTGGATACATTTGAATTTGATCAGGGGCACGTGACCAACAATCAAACTAATCACAGTGCTCGTTTTGTTGACTGAAAGTCTAGGTATATAGCAATATCCATTGGAGAAGTATTGACAGAACAAACCACGCTACCCGTTGGATAGTGATTTGTCCGGTGGATAGTGTTATCCACCCTTTGAACAACTGGGCCCTTATGAAAAAGAAACCAGTGATATACGTAGAGTTGCAGTTCATGTCATATCCTTACATATTTTCCAAAAACGTCGAAGATTCTATAAAACAAAATAAAAGCCGTAGGATCCAAACAGATATGAAGTTAACATATACACAGACTGGATCAAATTAGAAAAACACAAGACACACTGTCGTCAATAAATGACACATAATTATGTTTCTTGATATAATTCCGATTCATTTGCGTCCAAAATATATCCAACGCGTTCGACTCTATAAACCACAAGATACTCCTGGGTAAGCTGGTACGCATAAGACTATCAGCGAGACGTCAGCGAGACTGTTTAAATCGTCTCAAACAGAGAAGCAATGTTTGTATAAAAATGGTGAAGTACCAGAGACTCACTATGTCGACCTTAGTGTGCCACAATGGAGTATCTTACATGTAGGTGCACCTCTATTCACCGTGTACGTTAATAGCATATCAACTGCTGTAACGAGGAGTGAATTGATATTGTATGCAAATGACGCTGCTCTTATGGTTGCTGCATCGACACTCCAAGACCTTAATGATGTCCTTCGATATGACTTTAACCTAATCTCCAGCTGGTATATCGACAACAAACTAACACTTAATGTAAAGAAGACTAAATTGATGCTGTCAGGTAGCAAAACAATGTTGTCGCAATTTGATAACTTCCGGTTTTTTTTACTGATGAAGGGCAACTAAATCGTGTTTCATCTATTAAGTATCTAGGGGTAGTACTGGATGACAAATGGAAGTAGAAGTTACATATAAATAGCCTCTTAGAAAAATTAGGGCATTAATCGAATCTATCACATGCGCGACAAGAGAAGTCTCACGGCATACTTTAATGGCCTTGTCCTACCACACCTCGATTATGCAGATCATCGCGCAGAATGCCTATTGTTCTCGTGACATTTACTTACAGTTCATGAAATATCTTAGGTCTGTCATATTGCCTATTATTATTCAAATAAATGCGAAGAGGCGAGTCTCAATTGGATAAGATAAACGCGCGCTTTTTCCCGTAGGGAATATGGCCTCGCTCATTAACTTGAAGAAGGCGGAGCATCGAAACAATGAGCTTTTCATGTATTGTTTTTCGCTATTGTTTAGCTTATTCGCACCGTGTAAAAGCTAAAATCGTGTGCCATATAATATCGCTGCACGTGAGCAAAAACAATCATTTTTGTCTAAATCCTAATTTACAGAGTTTAGCTAATGTGTTGTAAAGAATTTGCTCTGTTGCACCAGACGGGACTGATCTGAAGAAAACTAACAAATAGAGTTATTCTTGGTTCGCGCTCGATCGAGTTTCTTTGAAAATGTTCCTTTAGTATCGTTAGAAATTGTTCGTTTCAACTCACTCCCCAACCTCTCCTTTCGCCATGTTGATGATGCTTTCGTTGATCGATGGCCGATCGTATTTGAAAAACTTTGAAAATTATCGACGGCTTTACCATGTAGAGTGTGAACCGCCCGTAAAACCTCTTTATTAAACATATGCGCGGTTTAAGAGCGATTGAGTCTAAACATGTTTGTTTGCTTGCGCGAGTCAGTAGTGCGCTCGCATGATCGCATAGCAATGAAGCCAAACAATTCGTTGATCGGTCGATGGCCGATCGTATTTGAAAAACTTTGAAAAGCATCGACAGCTTTTACCAGACGTTAAGTACGAACCGCCTATAAAACCGCTTTATTAAACATTTGCGTTGTTGTAGTGTTGGTCGTTATTCACTTATTTTTAAAAACTGAAAACAATCGACGGCTTTTGCCGCTCATGTTCGCGAAATACAAGACAGCGCGGGTGCCATCTTTATGCTTCTGCTTTTTAAATCCTCTTCAGGCAAAACTTAGCTCTCTATGCTTCGTTATTTAGGAGGGGGGCTTTTTGAGCCCCCCAAAAGGTGACTTCATTCCGCCGACTTTTCCGCGGTAGCGGAGAGGTTGCCGTTTGCTTGGTTTAGCTTCGCCAAGACATCATTCGGAGTCTGCTTTATCTCCTCCGGTTTTATTCCTTGTTTGATCCAAGTCTCCGCCTTCAGTCTTTTTCTTTTATTTCCGTTCCTGCTGCTTTGTTCCTTTTCCCGGAATCGTCTAACGCTTCGGGCGAGAACGTCTGCGAAACGCTCGCACGCTGAGTCATGTAGCTGGTACCCAAGGGGCAAAATACTCGCTTGAAGTAGCTCAAACAATGTTCCTGGCCTACAAACATCTCTCCATTTCCAAAGTGCTTCGCCACACACTTGCACATGAAACATCCGGTTGTTTTCATCGACGAAAGGAGGAACCATATGCATTAATAGAGGGTGGATGAATGACTCGGACCAGTTTTAAAATTCGCGGCAAATAGGAACTAATTTACATTTAAATGGTTGTTTTGAATGGGTATTGTTAGTTTTGACAGCCATTGTTATTCAGTCCTGAGCTAGATACAATAGCTTGCTTACATAGAACGCACCATTTTCGAAAGCGACTTCACCAGGCAGTTTTAAAACTGAGCGGCATACTGGTTCTCGTTCACTAATTACCAAACTTAAAACGGATTTTGTTTAAGAAGAGATCCATCTTCCATTTTCCGTATGCCGAACTTTGCAAGGCGGTTTGAATCTTCAATAAACCGCTGTTGAAAACGGACTTCATACTAAAAATGGTCCGATTTTGCAGTTTTTCAACTGCGAAGGGATACTCCTTATACTTCCTAAATCTCCTTTGCTTTACGCTCAAATTGTAGTTTAATCATTATTCTTCCAAAAGCCGTATGCCGAATTCTATGTTAGAGCTTCAGGAAATCAGAAAAGCGCTTTTTGTCAACCCCACTTAGCCAATTTTTGCCTTTTCTTCTCTTATTTGAATGCGCGTTCGCATTCAAATTTACCACTTTGCTGGTTAGGAATAATTAATGATGTCTAGGCATTCTGCGCGATGTATTGTCTGGGGAGATCAGCCAGATCTTACAACTTGCAATCTTTTCAAAATCACTTTGCAAAAAAGATTGCAAAGACAAACATGACGTCAGCTGAAGCCCTGATACTTTTTGTGGTAGGCCCCACTGCATGCGAGGCGTCTCGGTCATCGATGTTGTCATGTACAAGATGCATTGAAGGGTGAAAAATGGTTACATGCCCATAGTCAACAGGCCTGGAACGGAATGAGGCAGAAAAGCAATATATGAAAATATAAAGCAATTAACGATTAGACCTTACTGCCGAGTGAGCTCAACTGAGAGACTGATGCCAAAAACGATTTTGTAAACTTAAACTGGAACAATTTTTATTGAACCATTTTAATCTCTAGTTAGTACTTTTAATCTTAGTTCTTAGTTTTTAGCCTTAATTTGTAGTGTTAGTTCTTAGTCTTATGTTTTTATTTCAATGTATTTTTATCTATCATATCCCATATTCTTGAATTTATTAAGGGCAACTATTTATATCTTTATCTGCAAGAAAATGTAACAAAGAACCGTTTACAATACCTACAATTATTCTGGTAGGAAGTTTTTGTCCACTAAAAACTGGATGAGCGAAAAGAATCCTTATTTTTCAAATAAAGCACAGTTTTTTATTCTTTTATTTTATTCATTTATTTATTTTTACTTCAGGAATCTTGTGCTGTTCTTCTCTTTCAAAACTGAGTAAGGTTGTCCTATTTTCTAGAAAATCCGGAAAATGTCGTTTCATTCGTCACTGGAAATTTTCGGAAATTCATAGATCTCATGCAATGGAAAGCGCCTGTTGAGGTGTGGTGCTAATTGTTAGATAACTATTTTACAAAAACAGTTTTTACTGAACTGATTTTTATTTAAGAAATAGAAAACAGATGCCGTATTTCTATCGAGTTATAGAAACACGATTGAAAGTTTGAGAGAACGAGAAATGCTGTGCACCTTTTTCGAGTTGCCCCAAACTTTCACGAGCGTTTCTATACATGACTCGATAGGAACACGGAGATCATGTTTTTTATTTCTTTTAGAAAATACCGCGGCGAAGAAAAAAAAACAACTTGTTTACTTCGATCTTCAAAATGTAAATTCTCTTTGTTCGCCCATCACTACGTCAACAGCTCGTGCTAGTTCTGTGTTTCTATGGAGTTATAGAAGCACGGTTTTAAACCAATCAGCGTGCGTATTTGCTTTGGGTTATTTTCTAATTGATCAGTGTTAATAAATAGGCTGGTTTGGCTGCCTCTAGTCTCTGTTATAAAACCCACAATCTATAATCTGAAAGGTTGACCTATGAACAATCTAAGTTGCAAAATACTCAAAATTTTACCCTGCGTAGAATTATGAAACTGTTCTGTAGAAGACGTGGAAAATAATCTCAGATCCCTTGAAAATAAAAGTTTCTCGGTGTGTGGGTGTGTGTTCCCGTTGCGTTCTGCCCAAGATTAACTTTCCCCCATCTCAGGTCTCCATGATAGGAAGCACGTAGGCTTGAATCAGCCAATTAGAGCCCACTTTATATCGGCTTCAAGCACAAGCCATATAATAAGGTCTGTAAACATACAGATGATCAACAGTTGAAGGCGAAGGATGATTCGTCAAATCACATCCAAAATATATTTTATTCAACTTCGTTCCCAGGGCCGTTTCCCTCTGATACCTATTAATCATATACATAACAAAATCTGACGAAACATTCAAGCTAGTCGAAGCCCAGTAACAGTTGATCATCCCTATGACGAAATTTGAGGAATTTTTTTTAGAAAGAACGAATATTCCTTAAAAAAAAAGGATATTTGGTCAACAGGAAAAGGTATCAGTACAGTACTCGACTTTTATTGGACACGGTGTTAGTGAGTGAAAGAGAAACTTTATTTTTAAGTGTCAAGGTGTTCAACGTTTTTGATTACTTTTAAGGCGGGGGGTAAACATGAATAGGCGTGAAATTTGAAGTGATATAAAAAAGGACATTGTTAGTATTAAGATGGATTGGAAACACTACCAGACAGTTGACCCCCGCATAAGAGAGCCCCAGGTTGCTAGGGGACTGTTTGGTATCCGTCTACTAATTCTTGACTTCAAATTTCAATTTTCCAAATTCATCAAATCTTCAACATTTCATATTTTCCTCAATTTAACCTATCCTTTGAGAAAAAACATCTCTTTCCCAAAATGCCCCAAAATTTACACAAAACCGCCAAACAGTGGTTAATGAGATAAGCAGAGAGATTTAGTGTCGCTTGAAACGTGACCGAGATATTGGCAGAAAGGCCGTGTTAAGCGACCTCAAACAGCCTTCACGTGAACTCCTGCCTTAAAGTAAGAGCTAATAAAAAAACTAGACATCTTTTCTTTATTTTTTTGCATTGCTTGTGTTTCAATTTCTGGGAAATAGAGCGTGTGAAAGGCCAAGTTTAAACCTGTAGTCTGCAGAGGCTTTCATATCGCATATGCACATGATAACCGCCCGGCCTAGCAGGCTTGAATTACAAAGGGAGCGCCAAATTGGCTATCGCTTCATGATGGAATATTCCTGAGTGCGTGAGTGACTGACTGAATAAGACATCTTATTCTTATTTAGATTTGTCGTCCGAATTAAAATTGGAGTTCATTGAACAAAGTTCTCATGGCGCCACCAAAAGCTTGAAATACTCCAAAAATCGCCAAACTTAGAAATTATAATAAAAGTCCGGTTTGTAAAATAATAGCCGTGCTGACGTGACAGCGATCAATAATACCGGCTAAGTTTATAACTCCATTTCACCTTGGACAATAGTTTTGCAAAGCAGTAACTCCCATCTCATTGAAGACAAGAGTTTAACAGCTTTTCGTATGATGAATTTCTAATTAACATACCCTAATTAAGACTCCGAAAAGAAAATTAATACCGAATCCGAACGAGAACAATAAAACGGAAACTAAAAAGGTGACAAATAATACGTGTCACTCAAGAAGTAAAGGAAAAACATACCAACTGGAAGGGAAGTCGCCGTGATTTAAAAAGAAGTACAATATGTTGTCTTTTTCAAAAAGCTCTTATGTCTCCTTGCTTGTTAAATGTTGATTAATTTATTATTCAAAGCAGGTGATATTCAAAGCAGTATTGTGTGTGTGATATTAATCTACAGCCGGCGATCATCTACCTTGTCGTTCAATCGCGATAAGCTACAAACCCACACTAAATAAAAAGCTCCTTCATCAACATCGATAAACTACCAACATGGTTCGAAATTCAAGTTTTACGTTGCCCTTCAAAAATAATTTTAACACAACGGAATACGCTGAAAACAACGTCGACCAGAACTGCGATGGGAGCGAGTCCTCAAGAATGGTCGGAGTAGTTTGTAAAGCACTGGCTTATTTCCTCATCCTTCTCGTTTCTTTAGTTGGAAATCTTCTGGTTTTATTAATTACTTACAAGAACAAGCAGTTACGAAAGTCGATCAGCTTCTTTGTCTTCAACATGGCCGTGTCCGACCTGTTCAACCCGTTGAGCATCATGCCCGTCCGAATCGTTCAGATCATTTCAGGCTCTGATTCTTGGAAGGCTGACAGTCCGTGGATGCTGGGAAACATTTTGTGCAAACTTTGTTACTTTCTTCCGGATGTTTCTCTTGTTGTCTCCATCGAAAGTCTCCTGTTGATATCAATGGACAGGTTCGTCGCTACCATCTTTCCACTATATACCAAGCGCGAGTCATTAAAAGCGCGCTTAATCAGCATTCTGTTTACGTGGATTGTCGCTTTTGCAGTCCATGCACCTTATTTTTACACTTTCAGTCTGAAAATAAACCCCTACGACAATAAAACATATTGTATGTCATCTTGGCGCCCAGCATTTGACGATGTGGAAACAAACAAGAGATTTGTTATGGCAACGTTTATTACTTTTATCCTGGTGCCCATCTTTATCATTGCCATAATTTATGGCATCATTGCACGGGTTTTAAAACGTAAAAACACGCAAACTAAACAACAGCTATCTTATCGCCAGCGCTATCGAGAACAACAGCTGAGGAAAGTTGTACGAATGTCTGTGGCCTTAATAATGTCCTTCGTTGTTTGTATGATTCCACAGCTTTGTTTCTTGTTCGCTCGAATTTTTCTGTGGAACTGGAAAGAACCACCGATTTGCACACTTCGCACGGTAATTCCATTTATAGCAATGTTTATGATTCATTCGTGGAGTGCCGTAAATCCTTGCATCAGTCTAATATGTATGAAGATTTATCGCAATAGTCTCAGGAAACTTCTGCCAATTTCAAACTGATCGCCTGTCGAAAAATATGCTTAACAAACCATATCAGTAGCATGTTATTGTTTAGCAACCTTTTCCATTAACTTCATATGAATAAGACATACAAACCAACCTTAAAAACCTAAAGTAAAAAAAGTTCAACGAAAACTAACGTTGTCCATTGGTTCTGAAGTGGTCATAACTGGATTTTTAAGCGAATGTAACGAGACTCTTACCAACCAGTTTTAGCACTAAGATTTACTAAGAGGCATGCCAAAAAATGATGGAAATAAAACATTTATCGTAAATACGCCCGGAGCAGCCTGCTAGTTTTAACGCTATAGCTATCCCAAGAGCTCTTTTCTTCTCGCAAAGCCTTCTTTATTATACTTTTAGCTGTTTTACGGTAAGACTTACTTACATGACCGTAGCACAAGGCCTCCATTGCAACTTTCCAAAGGACCCGGTTTTTGTCCAGTCCGTTTCACTTAATACCATGATATTCCCAAGTCCTTATGCTCCTGCTGTATAGTCCACGACTTCTTCAGTCTGCCTTTACTCCTAGACGTCTGAGGGTTCCTCTCAAGAGACAGGCGGGTTATGTTTGGCGCAGGCTCCCTCAAAGTGTGGCCGATCCATCCCCGTTTCCGTCTCCGTATGGAATTTCACTCCTCTCCTGCTTGGTCCGCTGCCACGATGTAGATCTTCCTTGGCTACCACGCCCCTAAGATATACCGAAGCATACGGTTGGGGAAAGTCTGTACTTGGGCGATGATCTTCTTTGTTAGTCTCCAAGTAATCTGACCCATAGAGCAGAACCGACTTCGCTTTGGAATTGAAGATCCTTACCTTCTTCCAAGGAGAAAGCAGCTTGTGCCTTCCTGCACCTGGCCTCATCATCATCATCATCATCATCTTTATTTAAAAACACGGTAAAATACATCAGGCAAGTAACAATATAATATAAATAGCTACAAGTTATTAGGAAAAACTACAGATTAATCTTATTTCAACATCTTCCTGAGTGCCGCAGTGGTGGTGATAAGGCTGCCAAGGTATGTGAAGGCTGTTACCCACTCCAGGACCTCTCCTGCACAGCTGAGGTTGCCAGTGTTTGCTTGGGACCGAATCATCATCTCCTTGTTTTGGCTGCATTTACACGAGTGAAAAACTACATTTCTTTGATCTTGCTGCACTCTTGCTCAACATCTAGCACTACGTCCTCTTCATCATCCGATCCATTGTACAGGGCATCGAACCTGGTACGTAGACTGGCACTTCTGTTCTGGCTTCCACTTCTTAAAACTCTTTCAGGCCTCCTTTGACAAGATCAATACAATACCTTTAACATGTGATGCATCATCACCGGCCAGACCAGAATAGAGTACCACCTTTTGAGTTGTCAACTGAACATTTCCGGCCCCTGTCCATCTTATTTCGCTAGCTCCCAAGATCGCAAGCTCCAGCCTCCTCATTTCCTTGGCAACTTGGTGTACTTTGCCCATTTGATACATAGTTCGTGCGTTCCTTGTCCCAATTCGTGTAGGGTATTGGAGGACAATAGCTTCGGCCATGAGGGTGTCATGGTTAGCTCTTCTGTGTTGTTGTTGTTCGATGGATAAAAGTTACTAGCCCTTCAAGTCCCCTGGGACTGTCCGAGGAAGATGTAGCTGTAATGTGAGTTTCTAACGGTCTTATACACTTGACGGATGGTTAACCTTGTTAGCTTCACGTACACTTACTACACTCAGGAGTCGTTGGAGTGTTTCCACCCAACTTTCGACCTGAGTACACTCTCGAACCTCGATGAAGTACCTCCAAAGATGTGGGGACTGTGAAGTCCCTAGGTGCTCCGACTTCCGCAGTTATTTTAACAAATATCTAGTAAAATAAATATTGTTTGAAAGCTTAGCAATTCAGAGTAAAGATTATAAATACAAGCTGAGGAAACCCTAATCGTTTTCGTTTTATACCAACAAAGTTGAAATAAAAGTGAGTTGCGAGATATCAAGGCAAGATACGTGTTTCGAATAAGTTTTTTCAGCATTAATTAACTGATGCTCACAGACTGCATGCCGAGATCTCTCGATTAATGAAAATCAATTTATTTCAGAAATCCATTTATCTCGCTAGCTAGAAGTAAACTTTTTTTGTTGAAGCCTTTTGAAAAATAATTAAAGGTATACCTTTTTGTTTTTTATAGGTAATTGAAGAAATCCAAAAATCTTGTAAAATGGTCGATATGGGGGTATCCCTAGTTTTGATACAGTATCGCAGCATTTTTTTCTTCTAGCTTACGTTTGAACTATTCAAAAAGAACAAATATTCGAAAGGATTATCTGAGCCACAACCTCAGTGACAGACACATTAATTAAACCAAGTACAGAAACAGCTTGACACTTTTTATTCAGAAACGGAAGTAAGACGAAAGTGTGTTTCCTTGGAACAAATATTCACGTCATATTTTGTTCCCGAAATCCTTCAATCCAGCTTTTTCATAGGCCTAGAATGAAAATAGTACTTGCAAAACTTTCAAGTATTTGACCGTTTATCCACAATTCCTTAGACTGCATCATGCTCTCCTGTAATACTAATGCAGCATGATGAATGACAGCTTGGTGGAAACTAAGTAGAATGAATCTACAAGCTCTGCAGGATCATGTTATGTCTTAATAGACCACAAAAGTTTCTGATCCAATATCATAAGTGCTAAGAACTTGGAAAACCAAACTTAAAGCCCAAGAAATGAAGGCCACCGGATAGTTGCAATGTGAATATTCGTAATTGTATTCCGTAAAGGTAAATATTAAAAATTTGATTAAAAAATCAAAGATTGGCCGAAGCGCTCTTATATAATATAGAAGTTATGTATTTCGAATTCCTTGTATTCTGAATATAAATTATTAGGGTTAGCCCTTACTGTCAGATAAATGGACGTACACGGATTCGGCGTTAATTACCGCATACAGCTGTAAACTGAACAGCACGTACGTATATTTGCATTGTATGTCAGGTTATATTTGGGACAAATTGTGATGTTGCTTGAAAAGGCCTTTTAGTGAAAATGAACACATTATTTATTGACTGTGTCGTTTTCCCACACTTTTATCGCTTTATCCGTATTTCCACTTACGTCACTAAAATTGTCTTTATAAATGAGTGGCCACTTTCTTCACCACACAGGTTTAAGAAACGAGTTCGCGATTCCTCATGTGCTAACAACAGTCAACCCGGACGATCGCAAAGAGTAGTAGACCGTTTTAAGAAGATCAAACAGGAACATGTTTGAGAACACTAGCGTTAGCTGGCCATTCATTAACAGTTCTCTGGCAAAGCAAGATGTTCTAAACGTTACCGACCGAGATTGCTATCTGGCAGACTCCACAACGGCAGTAGCATTGAAAGCCCTGGCCTATTCTGCCATTCTTCTTGTTTCATTCATTGGTAATATTTTTCTTGTCCTGGTTATTTACAAGGACAAGCAGTTGAGAAAGTCGATTAATTACTTTGTTTTCAGCATGGCCATGTCCGACCTTTTCACTACGTTGACCATCATACCCATCAAAATTGTAGAGATCATTTCAGGGTCTTCTTCTTGGAAAGTGGACAGTCCACAGATACTGGGAAACATTTTATGCAAACTTTGCTACTTTCTTCCTGATGTTTCTTTTGTTGTTTCCATCGAAAGCCTCCTGTTGATAGCAATGGACAGGTTTATCGCTGTCGTCTTCCCATTCAGCGCTAAACTCGTCTCGTCGAAGGTGCGTTTGACGAGCATTCTGTGCACATGGATCATTGCTGTTGCAGTTCATACGCCATATTTCTACGCTTTCCGGCTGGTCACCTTCACAAATAAGAGGTTTTGCAAATTATCTTGGGCACCGGCATTTGACCACGACGAGACAAACAAAAGATATATCACAGCGACATTCATCACTTTTATACTTGTACCCATTTTCCTCTTAGCCCTTGCGTATGGCTCCATAGCGTTTACTCTGAAGAAGGAGTTCAAGAAACGCAAACAGCAACTATCTTGCCACCATCGCCATCGAGGCCAACAGTTCAGAAAAGTTGTTCGGCTGTCAGTTGCGATAATGATGGCCTTTATTTTCTGTATGATTCCACAGCTTGTATTCATGTTTACTCGAGTTTTTCTATGGAACTGGGAAGTGCCACCAATTTGTGTATTCCGCAACGGCAACGCGATCCCATTCACTGCCTCTTTTATGATGCATTCCTGGAGCGCTATAAACCCATGTATTTGTTTTGTTTTTAACAAAAACTATCGTAACAGTCTTAAACATGTGTTATGCTTCCGTCGATTTAGTCGCATGAAATTAGACGAAAAAGATGATGTTAACCGGCTAAAGGAAACAAAAATGACATCGACGCACAGTCTCTCGCATTCAACCAGACTTTAAAACCAAACATCATTTATTGCACACTGGCTGAATTCACTCGCACTTTCAGAGGGGCGGCAAAAGTTTATCATGAACACCTCTTCCATTTATCAAGTTCAAACTGGGTCTTTCGATCTCCACCTTTGAACCTCGATGCAGGAATACGATGCAGCGAGTTCTTAGAGAGGATTATTTCTGTCAGTGTGCCTTGATTCAAGAGTACTTTTAAGGTATAATTAATTTCATCGAGGACTTGGCTTTTCTAGTCTGCTTGATCCAATGGCATTGCAGTCTTTTTTTGAGGGATTAATATGAGATTTCAAGTGCATTTTTCTCAGAGCAGTCTACCTATTCAAGGACCATAAAACATGACTAAATTTAGTTCTCCTGTACAATAATTCGTAACGTAACTGAGAGATATATAACTTAATATCAAGAGTAAAGAAAAAGTAGTCCTAAACGGTCACGTCGTCCGAAGAAGATATTGAAGCGAGAATAGTGTTTTTATTTTAACTGCTAGTTGGTGGCTCGGATAACATCTGGCGATAATGATTTGATCCGCGACGAAAACTCTTTTAAAAGCAGTGTTATCTCGTGTCGGATCGATATCAAACCAAAAAGTATAACCCCGAAGGTTTAAATTGAACTCGTCAGCTGAAAACGTTTTGCTGGAGGTAATAACAGAGTGAGTCTTCAGAATTTCAGAGTTCAGAATCTGCGACGCACTACTCGATTCCTAAATGAATCCTTTCGTTCTACGACAGTACCCTGCCCGCATTGAACGACATCTCTGATACCAGATGTTTTTTTAGGTATATTTAAAGCAGGAATTGATGCAAATTCCTCGTTTCTTTCTTTCTTTTTTCCTTTTTTTTTTTTGAGAAATCGCGTTTTTTTCGTGGTTTGCTTCTAAACCAGATACCGAATCTTTTAAGAATATTCATATCTAGAGATTAATTTAACCGAGGTTCTTTCAGTAGAGATGGAAAATTTGTCTTCAAAGTTGAATAAGTTAATTTATTTGATATGTAGCTCTTCCCGTCGACATGTGTATTGTTGTTAAAGCCAATCATTTGCCGTTTCTATTGATAGTGGACACTTATCTTCCACAAATGAATACATCAAGTCTGATAATTACGGAAGCAACGTACCATGTCTTTCCTCTTTTCTTCGAGGAGCATATTTCAATTGTATGCCATAAACAGCGCCTATATCAGTTTCTCCTCAATTAAGAGGAGCCGTGTGGCTACTGCTATATATTTGATTTGTAAATGTGTGACAGAAGCGAGATGAAAAGGAGCCGTCTAATACAGCACTTTCATATTCTCAATATTGGACTGGAATAACTTGCAACTGAGGCAAATTGGGGGAGTCTTTTCAAATGGAAAAGCCATTAATCTCATTTTAATGATATATCCTCTGCATGAGCATTGAAGGTAATTCCACTCCAATACCGCGAATACCAAAATGGCTTATTGAGCTGTGAATCTGCGACACGTGTAAAACGAACATCAAAACCTAACGTGATTATGTCAGACACCCCAATGAGAAAACAGAGCACATGCTCCGGGTTTAAGAAGTGTTATTAAAATATCTTATTTTAAGCGTTAAAGTCCGTTGTTTTTTCCATAAGTTTTACAAAACAGTAACACTCACTCGTTGTCGATTGTATGCGGTATACAAGCACAACAATGTAATTTCTTTACATGATGCACTGAATTCGGGTCTCAAGGTGGACAAGTTTAGCAAAAGTCAGTGTCTAAACCATAAGCAGGGCAGCAATTTGGAGAAAAATTTGCGACAAGGCTGCTTTTCATTAATTCACTAATCTTGCGGTAAAAGTAGTGACTTTTTTTCCTGCTGCATGTATATAATCTTTCAAAAATACGTAACTGTATATAATCCTCCAAACTACCCTTTCATATGAAGAGCCACTGCTGTTTTTGCGCTAGTCACAAACCCACAAACAAATTCACTCTTTCGGAGTTAATAGAGGCTTTTGCTTGAAGATCACGTTGTCTCATATAATCGTTTCAAATCTAAGATATATTTCTAAGTGATACAAACTAAAACAAAGGGAAAACCAAATTACAAGATATTGAGCTAAACCTGCGGAGGTAGAGGAAACTTCAATCCAGAGATAGTGTTTGTACAGATATTGGAAGGACCCAAATTAAATGGCATTGCGGGTAATTAACTAGTGACGTCAACCCGCCTACTTGCTTCTGATTGGTTTCTCTACCCAGCAACGCCCAAATAAATGCGACACTTGCTACAAACCGAGAAAGTTTTCTAGTGTAAATAAATATGATTTGTGCCGCATATACATGTAATATGTTGTTTATTCAGTCATTTGTTTATGTTGGGTTGTATGCCAAACCACTGATAGCTGGAGTAACAGCTATTTTTTTGTTAAATTGGTTATTGGTTATTACTGTATGTGAATTGTTTTGAAAAAAATATTGAAACCTGGTGTTATTTATCACACAACAATTAGACGTTATAAACTTATTTTTTGGACCTGCTTTCAATTGACTCTTTGTTTTAATGCTATTGTTAGTTAGATATTAATTAGTTTGTAAAGCGATATAAAGCTTTTGTATATACCGCTATAGAAATAAAGTTATTATTATTAGTAGTAGAATTCTACTAGTATACTAATGCAAATGCTGCAATCTGATTGGCTGAGCTACTCGTATACTATCAGCCATTAGAGGGCAGTTGGCCGCCGGTCGTCCAAGAAATGCGATGTTTTATAGTTTTTCCGAAGTTTTGGAAGGAATTTTAGATATAAACGGGTAATAAATTCCTGAGAAGACTAAAAGAAGCACTTTTAAGGTTTCTTGACTTAAAAAAACTTGATAATAGTGAAAACGCGGGTACGCGCGTAAACAACCGCCAATTTGCCAAGGACAGTTCGATACGTTCAACTTTGTTTATGGGTAAAGTTCAATAATGCGTGGGAAAATCATTGGAAACCGTTATTTGCGTTAATTTCAGTTAGAATTCTACTAAAATAATTAGATTATTCGCTCTCGATTTCTATGAGGCGATAGTTGATTCGGCCTTCGGCCTCATCAACTATCACCTCATAGAAATCTCGAGCTCATAATCTAATTGTTAATTATTATTATTATTATTATTATTATTATTATTATTATTATTATTATTATCCTAAATTAATATTTTTTTCATCTTCACACCTGCCTCACTTTGTGACTCGTAGTCTTTCATAAATTGTAACCTGTCTTACATTCTAATTACAGTTTTCGCATTTTGTATTGACACACCTTCGCACGTTTTAGTTACACGCTTTTTGTAGTAATCCGAGCTGTCGTTAACTATAATAACACATTGTCGTGTTTTGAATAAACATTTTAATACGATGGCAATATTTATCGTCCAGATTTGATGCTTTTCTTTTTCTCGCGATGGAAGGTAATGTTAGTGTAATGCAGCGTAAATCTTTTCTGTTAAAATGGGTACTCTTTTCTTTTTAAATACTTGCAGTTAAGCAAGAATGGGCAACTAATACAAGTTGATAGTAATCGATTGTGGTAACTTACAACTGCAAGAGCTTGCAGTTTTTAATGGAAAATGAAATACGGCCTATTTTTAAGACATATTATGGGTTCGATTCTTAAGGCGGTGTATATAAAGTAACAGCTTTTGCTACTTTTATCAATGAAAGCGAGTAAGGAGACCTCAGGACATTTCGAGAATCAAAAACTCGAGCAAAAACTCAAAAAAATACTCCAACAACTGCATCATGTGCTTTTTTATTCCCCACAACAGAAAGCTACTTGTTCAAATTGGCATATTTCTTGGCCAATTTTTATCCTACTTTCTTTTTGCTTTGTTTAAGTTGCCTTCAGTTTAATTTAATGAATAAACTTTATTGTTAGGTCTATTTTCTTTGGGTCACATTTTGTTCGTCACTTGGTGTCCACTTCAGCAACCAAGACGTTCCGCAGCGTCACACAGCTGACGTTTTACTGCAAAACCATCCATCTCTTCCTGTCAAGAGCAATAAAGAAAAACGACTAAATAGACCAATCGCGCGCGAGCGAAAATATCTGATGGACTATAAAAAGTATTTATTATTACCATATGACCCGTACGGCCCCGCGAGCAATTTCCTTGGAAAACCATAAGAAAAAAGGTCCCGTATGAGGGCCGTACGCGTCAAAGTGATAGGGCCGGAAAAACGCGTACGGCCCTAGTAGAAATGCGTATGGCCGGCAAAAACTATGCGAAACAATTTTGTTGCTAAAAAGTGTTTTCTTGAAAATGAGTGAAAGCGAACATTCCGACAGTTAGTTTTATTATCCCGGTGAGCTTTCGGACGCCGAAATGCTGCAATTCTCTATTTTCCAATTCCCCATAATGCTTTGCGTCTTGGGGGGCAAGCAGAAATCCAAGATGGCTGGCTAGTACGGACAATTGATGGTATCATGGGCAAAAATGACTTTTGTTGCGCGCCGAACTGTTCTAATAGGAGGAATCGAAAAGAAAATATCCATTTCTACCGAATTCCGAAAGAAAAAGAGTTAAGGAAAATATGGCTGCTTCGCATAAGACGGAAACAGTTTAAACCAACTGCTAACACTCGCTTGTGTTCAGAGCACTAGTTTGTCGGAGGCTGTCGATCAATGGACCCCAGCAGTGCTTCCTACTTCCCCTCTGTATTTTTCCATAGCCATAATAAGAGCAATGGAGGAAGAAACATACTAAGAAGCCAAAGAGCCGTTCCAAATGATCAAAGAGGTGACCACAAGCCGAAAGTAAAAAGAAAGCTTAAGATGGTAGGTGCATTGAGGTGTTTCAAGAAGATTTGATGTTGCTTACAATCGCTAATAACCCTTATACCTTGGTGAAAAAGATTTTAGGGAGCTTTGTGATATGCCAACAACGAATAATAATGATTTCTCGCCGTAATTGATATATAAAAACGTTAGTTTTTCATTCAGATTTCTGGAAATATCGCATGTTCATTTCAACTATACAAAAAGTATTCAATTTTTATCACAAAAGTAATAAGAGCCAATGTCGTTGTAGTTTGAATGTTGCCGGCATATCGTGTTGTGTTGAGCGAGCAGGTAGATGCTGTATAATTGTCGTTTTGGCTAATATTTATTTTCCTTTCTATTCTACTATTTCAGAGGCATTCACAAAAGGGTAGACCAGAGGCAAAGTTTGAAATATCAGAAAAATAAAAAATTTGGGGGCAGTGTTTGCCGGAATCCAGTGCACTGAAGAGTCATGATTATCTGAAAGTCAAGTCAAGTCAAGTTTATTATTAAATCAACAAAATTTTACAAAAACAACGCTAACCCGCAAATAGCTGAGGCTAATCTAGGCGGGTAGCGAGTAAGACTGTTTAAAGAGTAAATCAAATGTTAGTGTTACATACCAGTAAAGAGATGAAACAAATGCACGTCTAGCAAATAAATAAATAAATAAATAAGTAGGTAAATGAATAAATGGATGAAATAGAAATCGCAATTAGACAAAGCTATTTTGAGTATTTATTTTGAAATTTATCGATTAGAAAAGATGTGCCAACATAATCGTCCTCCTCCATTAAAGCTTGTAAAAGTCGGTTTTGTGTATTTTTCTTAAATACACACATCGGTAATTTACGTAATTCTTGGGGGATGCTATTCCATATTTTGGCCCCTTGTCTTGAAAAAGATTTTAATTGTTGGTTACATCTAGCATATTTTATATGATAATTGCCTGCTAAAGAAAACCTTGTATTATAATTATGCATGTCATTTGAGCAATTAAAAAGATTAGAAATATTACATGGAGTTAGCTTGTTGAAAACGTCATGCATTAGTATTGAAATAGATTTGAAATAAAGCATATTTACTGGAATAGTATTGGAGGAGACAAAAAGAGGAATGGCGTGTGACCTATAAGATGCAAAGTATATGAGGCGAAGGGCACGCTTTTGTAAGACCAGAATTTGATTGATGTAAGTTTGTGCAGCATGGCCCCACACAACAATGCCGTAGGACAGATAAGGGAATATCAAAGATCGATAGATTGTTAACAGTACGCTTGTGGGTACATAATATCTTAGTCTAGCGATGATGCCAATTGTTTTGCTTATCTTTGAAGTGATGTGTCCAATATGATATTTCCAGCTGAGATTAGAATCAATTAACACACCTAAATACTTGACATACGACTTTTGTTCTAAAGGCAAATAGGTTTTGGAATCATTATCAAATATTTGAAGATTAACTTGATAGTCAATTTTCTTTTGATGAGGATGGAAGATAATGAAGTTCGACTTCTTAACGTTCAGCGTTAGCTTGTTAGCTGTTAGCCATTCACAAACTTTATGTAATTCAAGGTTAACAACGAGCTCCAGAGTTCGAAGATTTTTATTAGCATATAATAGATTTGTATCGTCAGCAAACAAGTAGAATGCTAGTTTATCAGATGACCTGTAGATGTCGTTGACATATAAGAGAAAGAGTAAAGGTCCTAGGACAGAACCTTGTGCTACACCACAAGTCATACGTTGTTTGTTGGAGATATTAGGTCCAATTTGGGTTGATTGAATACGGTCCGAGAGATAAGAACGAAACCAATCGTTCACGATGCCTCTAATACCATAATGATATAGTTTTTGAAGTAGAATTGAGTGGTCAACTGTGTCAAACGCTTTTTTCAAATCAATGAATATACCACAGGTGTATATCCCTTTATCAAAATTAGATTGAATTTGATTAACTATATCAATAAGTGCATGTTCTGTTGATCGCCTTTCTCGGAAACCGTATTGTGAATGGTAAAAAATGTTACAATCTTCTAAAAAAGACTTCAATTGGCGGTAGATAAGTTTTTCAATGATTCTGTTAAAAACGGAAAGAAGTGAGATAGGTCTGTAATTGTTTGGATCAGTCACATCGTCATTTTTGTAGATTGGTATGACTTTAGCATGCTTTAATCTAGACGGAAAAACTCCACTCGTAATTGAATCATTTATAATTTTACACAAAGGCTTCGAAATGGTTTTGCTTGCGCATTTCAACAATGGAGTTGGACAAGAGAACAATCCGTATGCCTTGTTGTGTGGGGTAGAGAGAATTTCTAATTCAACTTCGGAAGCAGTTACTGGTTGAAAAGCAAAAGACCCTAAAGTGCTTGGTTTGGATAAATAATTGGAGAAATGGATTTGCGACTGTGGGATCTTAGAAGCTAGATTAGGACCTACTGATGCAAAATGATTGTTTAGTATGCTAGGTAACTCAAAGGTGTGGTACGATATCCCTCTGTTTCCAGGGCGCTTTAAGGCTGTTATTGAATTTTCACTTTTC
>OZ026603.1:15062897-15070397 GCA_964020085.1 Micromussa lordhowensis
AAACTGAATAAATTTCATAATAATCAACAAGTATTATTCTAACATAGGAAAGCCGGTATCCGTGCAATTACAAGCATTGAGAAAAGTCACCAAGTGCAGAAAAATTCTTCAATTTTCGCACTCTTTCCGTCTATTCCCGCCCAATGCTCAGGATAACTCCAATCAAGAAACAAGAAGAAAATTAATGGAATACCACTTGCCTTTAAATTTTCCCTATTTACTCTTTTGTTATTCTTCTCCTGGAACGATCTTTTCCCAGGTATGGCTCCATTTCCAAACGCATCACATTCAGGTAAAGATAACGCCAGAAGGACAAATACACAAATCAAGCACGGGAGCACTTTGGTTGCCATTTTCTTGTGGAAGATTCTGTTAGCCGCTCTTCACCAACAGGTTTGGGTTTGCTGGAGAATGATTTAAGAACCGAGTCTGCAAGGTTGTGTTTAAATAGATAACAAAAACCCAATTACTTCACAACAAGTAATAAAGATTGGCATCGAACATGAAACTCTGAGGGTTGTGTTTTGGGTTTTGAAATGATGTTAGGTAGAAAATTTATTCATTACCCTAATCGCAGCAAAAAAAAATCAGTTTATTTCGCGATAAGTTGAAAAACAATGAAAAGAAATCCTTTGAGGTCCCACTGAGATTTGAACTCGGATCGCTGGATTCAGAGTCCAGAGTGCTAACCATTACACCATGGGACCCGGTACATAGAGAAGGTGAAAATCTTCATAGTGAAATCTTTGTATCATTGTTTATAAACATAAAGAAATGTGTTGTTAATAGTCGATTTGAAAAATGTGGAAGCTCAAACAGAATACAGGTAAAACTTCAAAAACAACACCAAGAGACAACAACAAAAACACAAGCGATAATAAAAAAAAGCAACACAATACAATATGGTATTATAAATTTAAGGAAGATAACGTAGCTATGACGAATAGCATTTTTTCCGAGTTTATCAACCGCGTAGCTGCCGTAGCGTTACAAATCCATCTTTAGCAGTAACATTTTAATCATTCGTTGCACTGCATCTGATGAAAATAATTCTGTCCTTATATCAGGAACTGGAAAACCAAACGAGAAATTCACCGAAAACACCCAAACTGGCTGCTCCGTTTTCTTTTCAAAGGACTTAAAGAACTCAGCATTTTCTACTTTTGCATGGTTGGACGCAAAAACGAACTGCGTCGACCGGGAATCGAACCCGGGTCAACTGCTTGGAAGGCAGCTATGCTCACCACTATACCACCGACGCTAAATTGAGAACTAGTTCACATTCCTGTCACTTTGTTCCGTCAGAGAACTACCCTCTTTAGTCAAATAAACACTGTCAGCATTCTCTTCAACAAAATACTGGTTAAAATATAAATTGGTTTTCATTGCTTTTGCTTTTAATAAGGGACAAGTATGAACATATTCTTCAGTTCAGCTTACTTGAACAATATAACTTATATTCTCCGACAAAGGGGTGTGTTTTGTGTTTTGAAATGATGTTAGGTAGCAAATTTATTCATTACCGCTAATCGCAACAAAAAAAAAATCAGTTTATTTCGTGATAAGTTGAAAAACAAAAAGAAATCCTTTGAGGTCCCACCGAGATTTGAACTCGGATCGCTGGATTCAGAGTCCAGAGTGCTAACCATTACACCATGGGACCCGGTACATAAAGAAGGTGAAAAAAGAATGAAGCATAAACATAGTAGAAATCTTTGTATCATTGTTTATAAACATAAAGAAATGTGTTGTTAATAGTCGATTTGAAAAATTTGGAAGCTCAAACAGAATACTGGTAAAACTTCAAAAACAACACCAAGAGACAACAACAAAAACACAAGCGATAATAAAAAAAAGCAACACAATACAATATGGTATTAAAAATTTAAGGAAGATAACGTAGCTATGGCGAATAGCATTTTTTCCTAGTTTATCAACCGCTTAGCTGCCGTAGCGTTACAAATCCATCTTTAGCAGTAACATTTTAATCATTCGTTGCACTGCATCTGATGAAAATAATTCTGTCCTTATATGAGGAACTGGAAAACCAAACGAGAAATTCACCGAAAACACCCAAACTGGCTGCTCCGTTTCCTTTTCAAAGGACTTAAAGAACTCAGCATTTTCTACTTTTGCATGGTTGGACGCAAAAAATGAGCTGCGTCGGCCGGGAATCGAACCCGGGTCAACTGCTTGGAAGGCAGCTATGCTCACCACTATACCACCGACGCTAAATTGAGAAATAGTTCACATTCCTGTCACTTTGTTCCGTCAGAGAAATATCCTCTTTAGTCAAATTGACACTGTCAGCAGGCTCTTCAACAAAATACTGGTTAAAATATCAATTGGTTTTCATTGCTTTTGCTTTTAATAAGGGACAAGTATGAACATATTCTAAAGTTTAGCTTACTTGAACAATATAACTTATATTCTCCGACAAAAGGGTGTGTTTTGTGTTTTGAAATGATGTTAGGTAGCAAATTTTTTCATTACCCTAATCGCAACAAAAAAAAAATCGGTTTATTTCGCGATAAGTTAAAAAACAAAAAGAAATCCTTTGAGGTCCCACCGAGATTTGAACTCGGATCGCTGGATTCAGAGTCCAGAGTGCTAACCATTACAGCATGGGACCCGGTACATAAAGAAGGTCAAAAAAGAATGAGGCATAAACATAGTAGAAATCTTTGTATCATTGTTTATAAACATAAAGAAATGTGTTGTTAATAGTCGATTTGAAAAATTTGGAAGCTCAAACAGAATACAGGTAAAACTTCAAAAACAACACCAAGAGACAACAACAAAAACACAAGCGATAATAAAAAAAAGCAACACAATACAATATGGTATTAAAAATTTAAGGAAGATAACGTAGCTATGGCGAATAGCATTTTTTCCTAGTTTATCAACCGCTTAGCTGCCGTAGCGTTACAAATCCATCTTTAGCAGTAACATTTTAATCATTCGTTGCACTGCATCTGATGAAAATAATTCTGTCCTTATATGAGGAACTGCAAAACCAAACGAGAAATTCACCGAAAACACCCAAACTGGCTGCTCCGTTTTCTTTTCAAAGGACTTAAAGAACTCAGCATTTTCTACTTTTGCATGGTTGGACGCAAAAATGAGCTGCGTCGGCCGGGAATCGAACCCGGGTCAACTGCTTGGAAGGCAGCTATGCTCACCACTATACCACCGACGCTAAATTTAGAAATAGTTCACATTCCTGTCACTTTGTTCCGTCAGAGAACTACCCTCTTTAGTCAAATAAACACTGTCAGCATTCTCTTCAACAAAATACTGGTTAAAATATCAATTGGTTTTCATTGCTTTTGCTTTTAATAAGGGACAAGTATGAACATATTCTTCAGTTCAGCTTACTTGAACAATATAACTTATATTCTCCGACAAAGGGGTGTGTTTTGTGTTTTGAAATGATGTTAGGTAGAAAATTTATTCATTACCGCTAATCGCAACAAAAAAAAAATCAGTTTATTTCGCGATAAGTTGAAAAACAAAAAGAAATCCTTTGAGGTCCCACCGAGATTTGAACTCGGATCGCTGGATTCAGAGTCCAGAGTGCTAACCATTACACCATGGGACCCGGTACATAGAGAAGGTGAAAAAAGAATGAAGCATAAACATAGTAGAAATCTTTGTATCATTGTTTATAAACATAAAGAAATGTGTTGTTAATAGTCGATTTGAAAAATTTGGAAGCTCAAACAGAATACAGGTAAAACTTCAAAAACAACACCAAGAGACAACAACAAAAACACAAGCGATAATAAAAAAAAGCAACACAATACAATATGGTATTAAAAATTTAAGGAAGATAACGTAGCTATGGCGAATAGCATTTTTTCCTAGTTTATCAACCGCTTAGCTGCCGTAGCGTTACAAATCCATCTTTAGCAGTAACATTTTAATCATTCGTTGCACTGCATCTGATGAAAATAATTCTGTCCTTATATGAGGAACTGGAAAACCAAACGAGAAATTCACCGAAAACACCCAAACTGGCTGCTCCGTTTCCTTTTCAAAGGACTTAAAGAACTCAGCATTTTCTACTTTTGCATGGTTGGACGCAAAAAATGAGCTGCGTCGGCCGGGAATCGAACCCGGGTCAACTGCTTGGAAGGCAGCTATGCTCACCACTATACCACCGACGCTAAATTGAGAAATAGTTCACATTCCTGTCACTTTGTTCCGTCAGAGAAATATCCTCTTTAGTCAAATTGACACTGTCAGCAGGCTCTTCAACAAAATACTGGTTAAAATATCAATTGGTTTTCATTGCTTTTGCTTTTAATAAGGGACAAGTATGAACATATTCTAAAGTTTAGCTTACTTGAACAATATAACTTATATTCTCCGACAAAAGGGTGTGTTTTGTGTTTTGAAATGATGTTAGGTAGCAAATTTTTTCATTACCCTAATCGCAACAAAAAAAAAATCGGTTTATTTCGCGATAAGTTAAAAAACAAAAAGAAATCCTTTGAGGTCCCACCGAGATTTGAACTCGGATCGCTGGATTCAGAGTCCAGAGTGCTAACCATTACAGCATGGGACCCGGTACATAAAGAAGGTCAAAAAAGAATGAGGCATAAACATAGTAGAAATCTTTGTATCATTGTTTATAAACATAAAGAAATGTGTTGTTAATAGTCGATTTGAAAAATTTGGAAGCTCAAACAGAATACAGGTAAAACTTCAAAAACAACACCAAGAGACAACAACAAAAACACAAGCGATAATAAAAAAAAGCAACACAATACAATATGGTATTAAAAATTTAAGGAAGATAACGTAGCTATGGCGAATAGCATTTTTTCCTAGTTTATCAACCGCTTAGCTGCCGTAGCGTTACAAATCCATCTTTAGCAGTAACATTTTAATCATTCGTTGCACTGCATCTGATGAAAATAATTCTGTCCTTATATGAGGAACTGCAAAACCAAACGAGAAATTCACCGAAAACACCCAAACTGGCTGCTCCGTTTTCTTTTCAAAGGACTTAAAGAACTCAGCATTTTCTACTTTTGCATGGTTGGACGCAAAAATGAGCTGCGTCGGCCGGGAATCGAACCCGGGTCAACTGCTTGGAAGGCAGCTATGCTCACCACTATACCACCGACGCTAAATTTAGAAATAGTTCACATTCCTGTCACTTTGTTCCGTCAGAGAACTACCCTCTTTAGTCAAATAAACACTGTCAGCATTCTCTTCAACAAAATACTGGTTAAAATATAAATTGGTTTTCATTGCTTTTGCTTTTAATAAGGGACAAGTATGAACATATTCTTCAGTTCAGCTTACTTGAACAATATAACTTATATTCTCCGACAAAGGGGTGTGTTTTGTGTTTTGAAATGATGTTAGGTAGAAAATTTATTCATTACCGCTAATCGCAACAAAAAAAAAATCAGTTTATTTCGCGATAAGTTGAAAAACAAAAAGAAATCCTTTGAGGTCCCACCGAGATTTGAACTCGGATCGCTGGATTCAGAGTCCAGAGTGCTAACCATTACACCATGGGACCCGGTACATAGAGAAGGTGAAAAAAGAATGAAGCATAAACATAGTAGAAATCTTTGTATCATTGTTTATAAACATAAAGAAATGTGTTGTTAATAGTCGATTTGAAAAATTTGGAAGCTCAAACAGAATACAGGTAAAACTTCAAAAACAACACCAAGAGACAACAACAAAAACACAAGCGATAATAAAAAAAAGCAACACAATACAATATGGTATTAAAAATTTAAGGAAGATAACGTAGCTATGGCGAATAGCATTTTTTCCTAGTTTATCAACCGCTTAGCTGCCGTAGCGTTACAAATCCATCTTTAGCAGTAACATTTTAATCATTCGTTGCACTGCATCTGATGAAAATAATTCTGTCCTTATATGAGGAACTGGAAAACCAAACGAGAAATTCACCGAAAACACCCAAACTGGCTGCTCCGTTTCCTTTTCAAAGGACTTAAAGAACTCAGCATTTTCTACTTTTGCATGGTTGGACGCAAAAAATGAGCTGCGTCGGCCGGGAATCGAACCCGGGTCAACTGCTTGGAAGGCAGCTATGCTCACCACTATACCACCGACGCTAAATTGAGAAATAGTTCACATTCCTGTCACTTTGTTCCGTCATAGAAATATCCTCTTTAGTCAAATTGACACTGTCAGCAGGCTCTTCAACAAAATACTGGTTAAAATATCAATTGGTTTTCATTGCTTTTGCTTTTAATAAGGGACAAGTATGAACATATTCTAAAGTTTAGCTTACTTGAACAATATAACTTATATTCTCCGACAAAGGGGTGTGTTTTGTGTTTTGAAATGATGTTAGGTAGCAAATTTTTTCATTACCCTAATCGCAACAAAAAAAAAATCGGTTTATTTCGCGATAAGTTAAAAAACAAAAAGAAATCCTTTGAGGTCCCACCGAGATTTGAACTCGGATCGCTGGATTCAGAGTCCAGAGTGCTAACCATTACAGCATGGGACCCGGTACATAAAGAAGGTAAAAAAAGAATGAGGCATAAACATAGTAGAAATCTTTGTATCATTGTTTATAAACATAAAGAAATGTGTTGTTAATAGTCGATTTGAAAAATTTGGAAGCTCAAACAGAATACTGGTAAAACTTCAAAAACAACACCAAGAGACAACAACAAAAACACAAGCGATAATAAAGTATAGACTCCCAATGTAATTGTGAGAGATCATTGACAAATTTTTCTTCTGAAAATTTTGAGGTGTCGCGAGATACAATTTTTCGTGGCTTTATTTTCCTGCCTAATGAGCGGCAAACACAAAACTGTGAGAAATGGTCACTTATGTCAGAAACAATGTTGCCGCTTAAAATATGCATATCATAGTTGTTTACGAATATATTATCAATAAGTGTTGCCGAAGTGTTGTAAACTCTTGTGGGTTTATCTATTGTTGGAGTGAAACAAAGGCTTTGAAGAGTATGCAAAAAATTTTGAGCATATTTACAAGTTTCATAGCGGAAGAGGTTTATGTTGGCATCAGTCATTATATAAATCGGTTTACCTGAAGTGGAAAGCCTCTCGAGAGTTTCATCGAGATAATTTAAGAATTTCTCTGGACAATTGTGTTGTCTATAAATTACTCCACAGATAATATCTCTTTTGTTAGCAAAGTGAATAGTGATCCACAGAGCCTGAAAAGCTTGATTACTGGTTCTTTCAGCAACTGTATATTTAAGACCATTGTCAATATACATACCCACACCTCCAGCAGAGAGAGGCGTAGGTACGTATTCAAAATTGTAATTTGGTATTGAGGGATCGAAATCAAGAGGGATATTAGAATTTGTAATTTTTGTTTCTGTCACCCGGATAACATCGAAGTGTAACTGAAGTTCATCCAGTAAATGGACTTGAAAATTTTCGAGATTGCGTTGCAAGCTTCTTACATTATTGTGAAGTAAGGAAAAATTGGAGTCATGGGATGATGCAGAGTTTTGTTCTC
>OZ026603.1:15075397-15157897 GCA_964020085.1 Micromussa lordhowensis
TTCGCTACTTTAATTAATGAAACAGAGTCAGGACTATTCGAGAGAAAGAAAGGGAGGCAAAACTAAAAAAAATACTCAAACAACTGCTTCATGTGCTTTTTAATTTATTTCACACAATGAACAAGCTGGCTACCTGGCCATTTTTATCCCACTTTCAATTTGTTTGGTCTATAAGGGCCTGATTACATGACGAATTTCACAGCTAAAAGTCTTCCTTAAATATCGCATTTCCAGCCTATAGGCACCCGTGAAAGCAACTCTTGACTGATCAAATATTAAGGCTAAGCCAAGTTCAGTCGGTGCTTCCAGTTTAAGGAATACCAATACAGAGCCATTTTTCATTAATATACATAGAAAATTCTTGTGTTTAATTACAACGCGTTGTGTGTCAGCCTATTCGACAGTTTTTCTTTTTTTCTGATCGGCATACTTCATACTTCGACATACTTCACCTCGCGCCGATTCGATTCCAGGCGTTCGTTTTGTAGGAGAAGCAACCCGAAAGAACAGCGACCGAGAAAAATTAGGCGACTGGAATGGATATATCGAGTATGACCTACTGTAGTTACAATGTACGTCGCTGGCAAGTATTAATTACACGCTTTATTCTCCTTTTTGTCATAATCCGAGCTGTCTTTATTTTTAATGACATTTTGTCTTGTTCTGGATAAAATCTGATCGTGAATAATTATCCAGAACTGTTGTTTTCCTTATTTAACAGATTAGAGAGTTTTTAGTGCTACACTAGGCACTGTGCTGTATTTCTGTTGTGTTGTGGTATTTGTGAGTTTTTTTTGTTAGAAAGTTACAGTAGTCTAAGGAAGAAGAGCAATTAATAAAAGTTTAATCATAGTGATGGACAGCTCTCCTGTGGTAACCTCCAACTGACGTTTTTGATGGAAAATAAAACAGGCTTTCTCATAGGGTTTGTGAAGTTCATTTTTGAACACGATGTATGCAGCGTAACAGCTTTCTGTACATGTATTAAAGAAACAGATTCAAGACCATTCGAGAGTGAAAATACCTAGAGAAACTAAGACAACACTCCAAAAACTGCTTCTCGTGTTTTTAATCCTCACAGTGAACAGCTGGGTTTTATTCAAGTTACTTGTTTAAATTACATATTTCTTCTTGGCCAATTTCATTCTACTTTCATTTTGCTTTATTTAAGTTACATCAAGTTTCATTTTATATCACTAATTCACATTTATACACAATTATTTTCATGTTTATTTTCTGTTCGGTGAATCTTCATTCAGCAACCCAAACGTTCGGCTGCATCACAAAGCTGACGTCTCACTGCAAAACTATGCACCTCCTCCTAATGAAAAGAACAAAAATATAATGCGTCAGTAAATGAAACTGAATAAATTTCATAATAATCAACAAGTATTATTCTAACATAGGAAAGCCGGTATCCGTGCAATTACAAGCATTGAGAAAAGTCACCAAGTGCAGAAAAATTCTTCAATTTTCGCACTCTTTCCGTCTATTCCCGCCCAATGCTCAGGATAACTCCAATCAAGAAACAAGAAGAAAATTAATGGAATACCACTTGCCTTTAAATTTTCCCTATTTACTCTTTTGTTATTCTTCTCCTGGAACGATCTTTTCCCAGGTATGGCTCCATTTCCAAACGCATCACATTCAGGTAAAGATAACGCCAGAAGGACAAATACACAAATCAAGCACGGGAGCACTTTGGTTGCCATTTTCTTGTGGAAGATTCTGTTAGCCGCTCTTCACCAACAGGTTTGGGTTTGCTGGAGAATGATTTAAGAACCGAGTCTGCAAGGTTGTGTTTAAATAGATAACAAAAACCCAATTACTTCACAACAAGTAATAAAGATTGGCATCGAACATGAAACTCTGAGGGTTGTGTTTTGGGTTTTGAAATGATGTTAGGTAGAAAATTTATTCATTACCCTAATCGCAGCAAAAAAAAATCAGTTTATTTCGCGATAAGTTGAAAAACAATGAAAAGAAATCCTTTGAGGTCCCACTGAGATTTGAACTCGGATCGCTGGATTCAGAGTCCAGAGTGCTAACCATTACACCATGGGACCCGGTACATAGAGAAGGTGAAAATCTTCATAGTGAAATCTTTGTATCATTGTTTATAAACATAAAGAAATGTGTTGTTAATAGTCGATTTGAAAAATGTGGAAGCTCAAACAGAATACAGGTAAAACTTCAAAAACAACACCAAGAGACAACAACAAAAACACAAGCGATAATAAAAAAAAGCAACACAATACAATATGGTATTATAAATTTAAGGAAGATAACGTAGCTATGACGAATAGCATTTTTTCCGAGTTTATCAACCGCGTAGCTGCCGTAGCGTTACAAATCCATCTTTAGCAGTAACATTTTAATCATTCGTTGCACTGCATCTGATGAAAATAATTCTGTCCTTATATCAGGAACTGGAAAACCAAACGAGAAATTCACCGAAAACACCCAAACTGGCTGCTCCGTTTTCTTTTCAAAGGACTTAAAGAACTCAGCATTTTCTACTTTTGCATGGTTGGACGCAAAAACGAACTGCGTCGACCGGGAATCGAACCCGGGTCAACTGCTTGGAAGGCAGCTATGCTCACCACTATACCACCGACGCTAAATTGAGAACTAGTTCACATTCCTGTCACTTTGTTCCGTCAGAGAACTACCCTCTTTAGTCAAATAAACACTGTCAGCATTCTCTTCAACAAAATACTGGTTAAAATATAAATTGGTTTTCATTGCTTTTGCTTTTAATAAGGGACAAGTATGAACATATTCTTCAGTTCAGCTTACTTGAACAATATAACTTATATTCTCCGACAAAGGGGTGTGTTTTGTGTTTTGAAATGATGTTAGGTAGCAAATTTATTCATTACCGCTAATCGCAACAAAAAAAAAATCAGTTTATTTCGTGATAAGTTGAAAAACAAAAAGAAATCCTTTGAGGTCCCACCGAGATTTGAACTCGGATCGCTGGATTCAGAGTCCAGAGTGCTAACCATTACACCATGGGACCCGGTACATAAAGAAGGTGAAAAAAGAATGAAGCATAAACATAGTAGAAATCTTTGTATCATTGTTTATAAACATAAAGAAATGTGTTGTTAATAGTCGATTTGAAAAATTTGGAAGCTCAAACAGAATACTGGTAAAACTTCAAAAACAACACCAAGAGACAACAACAAAAACACAAGCGATAATAAAAAAAAGCAACACAATACAATATGGTATTAAAAATTTAAGGAAGATAACGTAGCTATGGCGAATAGCATTTTTTCCTAGTTTATCAACCGCTTAGCTGCCGTAGCGTTACAAATCCATCTTTAGCAGTAACATTTTAATCATTCGTTGCACTGCATCTGATGAAAATAATTCTGTCCTTATATGAGGAACTGGAAAACCAAACGAGAAATTCACCGAAAACACCCAAACTGGCTGCTCCGTTTCCTTTTCAAAGGACTTAAAGAACTCAGCATTTTCTACTTTTGCATGGTTGGACGCAAAAAATGAGCTGCGTCGGCCGGGAATCGAACCCGGGTCAACTGCTTGGAAGGCAGCTATGCTCACCACTATACCACCGACGCTAAATTGAGAAATAGTTCACATTCCTGTCACTTTGTTCCGTCAGAGAAATATCCTCTTTAGTCAAATTGACACTGTCAGCAGGCTCTTCAACAAAATACTGGTTAAAATATCAATTGGTTTTCATTGCTTTTGCTTTTAATAAGGGACAAGTATGAACATATTCTAAAGTTTAGCTTACTTGAACAATATAACTTATATTCTCCGACAAAAGGGTGTGTTTTGTGTTTTGAAATGATGTTAGGTAGCAAATTTTTTCATTACCCTAATCGCAACAAAAAAAAAATCGGTTTATTTCGCGATAAGTTAAAAAACAAAAAGAAATCCTTTGAGGTCCCACCGAGATTTGAACTCGGATCGCTGGATTCAGAGTCCAGAGTGCTAACCATTACAGCATGGGACCCGGTACATAAAGAAGGTCAAAAAAGAATGAGGCATAAACATAGTAGAAATCTTTGTATCATTGTTTATAAACATAAAGAAATGTGTTGTTAATAGTCGATTTGAAAAATTTGGAAGCTCAAACAGAATACAGGTAAAACTTCAAAAACAACACCAAGAGACAACAACAAAAACACAAGCGATAATAAAAAAAAGCAACACAATACAATATGGTATTAAAAATTTAAGGAAGATAACGTAGCTATGGCGAATAGCATTTTTTCCTAGTTTATCAACCGCTTAGCTGCCGTAGCGTTACAAATCCATCTTTAGCAGTAACATTTTAATCATTCGTTGCACTGCATCTGATGAAAATAATTCTGTCCTTATATGAGGAACTGCAAAACCAAACGAGAAATTCACCGAAAACACCCAAACTGGCTGCTCCGTTTTCTTTTCAAAGGACTTAAAGAACTCAGCATTTTCTACTTTTGCATGGTTGGACGCAAAAATGAGCTGCGTCGGCCGGGAATCGAACCCGGGTCAACTGCTTGGAAGGCAGCTATGCTCACCACTATACCACCGACGCTAAATTTAGAAATAGTTCACATTCCTGTCACTTTGTTCCGTCAGAGAACTACCCTCTTTAGTCAAATAAACACTGTCAGCATTCTCTTCAACAAAATACTGGTTAAAATATAAATTGGTTTTCATTGCTTTTGCTTTTAATAAGGGACAAGTATGAACATATTCTTCAGTTCAGCTTACTTGAACAATATAACTTATATTCTCCGACAAAGGGGTGTGTTTTGTGTTTTGAAATGATGTTAGGTAGAAAATTTATTCATTACCGCTAATCGCAACAAAAAAAAAATCAGTTTATTTCGCGATAAGTTGAAAAACAAAAAGAAATCCTTTGAGGTCCCACCGAGATTTGAACTCGGATCGCTGGATTCAGAGTCCAGAGTGCTAACCATTACACCATGGGACCCGGTACATAGAGAAGGTGAAAAAAGAATGAAGCATAAACATAGTAGAAATCTTTGTATCATTGTTTATAAACATAAAGAAATGTGTTGTTAATAGTCGATTTGAAAAATTTGGAAGCTCAAACAGAATACAGGTAAAACTTCAAAAACAACACCAAGAGACAACAACAAAAACACAAGCGATAATAAAAAAAAGCAACACAATACAATATGGTATTAAAAATTTAAGGAAGATAACGTAGCTATGGCGAATAGCATTTTTTCCTAGTTTATCAACCGCTTAGCTGCCGTAGCGTTACAAATCCATCTTTAGCAGTAACATTTTAATCATTCGTTGCACTGCATCTGATGAAAATAATTCTGTCCTTATATGAGGAACTGGAAAACCAAACGAGAAATTCACCGAAAACACCCAAACTGGCTGCTCCGTTTCCTTTTCAAAGGACTTAAAGAACTCAGCATTTTCTACTTTTGCATGGTTGGACGCAAAAAATGAGCTGCGTCGGCCGGGAATCGAACCCGGGTCAACTGCTTGGAAGGCAGCTATGCTCACCACTATACCACCGACGCTAAATTGAGAAATAGTTCACATTCCTGTCACTTTGTTCCGTCAGAGAAATATCCTCTTTAGTCAAATTGACACTGTCAGCAGGCTCTTCAACAAAATACTGGTTAAAATATCAATTGGTTTTCATTGCTTTTGCTTTTAATAAGGGACAAGTATGAACATATTCTAAAGTTTAGCTTACTTGAACAATATAACTTATATTCTCCGACAAAAGGGTGTGTTTTGTGTTTTGAAATGATGTTAGGTAGCAAATTTTTTCATTACCCTAATCGCAACAAAAAAAAAATCGGTTTATTTCGCGATAAGTTAAAAAACAAAAAGAAATCCTTTGAGGTCCCACCGAGATTTGAACTCGGATCGCTGGATTCAGAGTCCAGAGTGCTAACCATTACAGCATGGGACCCGGTACATAAAGAAGGTCAAAAAAGAATGAGGCATAAACATAGTAGAAATCTTTGTATCATTGTTTATAAACATAAAGAAATGTGTTGTTAATAGTCGATTTGAAAAATTTGGAAGCTCAAACAGAATACAGGTAAAACTTCAAAAACAACACCAAGAGACAACAACAAAAACACAAGCGATAATAAAAAAAAGCAACACAATACAATATGGTATTAAAAATTTAAGGAAGATAACGTAGCTATGGCGAATAGCATTTTTTCCTAGTTTATCAACCGCTTAGCTGCCGTAGCGTTACAAATCCATCTTTAGCAGTAACATTTTAATCATTCGTTGCACTGCATCTGATGAAAATAATTCTGTCCTTATATGAGGAACTGCAAAACCAAACGAGAAATTCACCGAAAACACCCAAACTGGCTGCTCCGTTTTCTTTTCAAAGGACTTAAAGAACTCAGCATTTTCTACTTTTGCATGGTTGGACGCAAAAATGAGCTGCGTCGGCCGGGAATCGAACCCGGGTCAACTGCTTGGAAGGCAGCTATGCTCACCACTATACCACCGACGCTAAATTTAGAAATAGTTCACATTCCTGTCACTTTGTTCCGTCAGAGAACTACCCTCTTTAGTCAAATAAACACTGTCAGCATTCTCTTCAACAAAATACTGGTTAAAATATCAATTGGTTTTCATTGCTTTTGCTTTTAATAAGGGACAAGTATGAACATATTCTTCAGTTCAGCTTACTTGAACAATATAACTTATATTCTCCGACAAAGGGGTGTGTTTTGTGTTTTGAAATGATGTTAGGTAGAAAATTTATTCATTACCGCTAATCGCAACAAAAAAAAAATCAGTTTATTTCGCGATAAGTTGAAAAACAAAAAGAAATCCTTTGAGGTCCCACCGAGATTTGAACTCGGATCGCTGGATTCAGAGTCCAGAGTGCTAACCATTACACCATGGGACCCGGTACATAGAGAAGGTGAAAAAAGAATGAAGCATAAACATAGTAGAAATCTTTGTATCATTGTTTATAAACATAAAGAAATGTGTTGTTAATAGTCGATTTGAAAAATTTGGAAGCTCAAACAGAATACAGGTAAAACTTCAAAAACAACACCAAGAGACAACAACAAAAACACAAGCGATAATAAAAAAAAGCAACACAATACAATATGGTATTAAAAATTTAAGGAAGATAACGTAGCTATGGCGAATAGCATTTTTTCCTAGTTTATCAACCGCTTAGCTGCCGTAGCGTTACAAATCCATCTTTAGCAGTAACATTTTAATCATTCGTTGCACTGCATCTGATGAAAATAATTCTGTCCTTATATGAGGAACTGGAAAACCAAACGAGAAATTCACCGAAAACACCCAAACTGGCTGCTCCGTTTCCTTTTCAAAGGACTTAAAGAACTCAGCATTTTCTACTTTTGCATGGTTGGACGCAAAAAATGAGCTGCGTCGGCCGGGAATCGAACCCGGGTCAACTGCTTGGAAGGCAGCTATGCTCACCACTATACCACCGACGCTAAATTGAGAAATAGTTCACATTCCTGTCACTTTGTTCCGTCAGAGAAATATCCTCTTTAGTCAAATTGACACTGTCAGCAGGCTCTTCAACAAAATACTGGTTAAAATATCAATTGGTTTTCATTGCTTTTGCTTTTAATAAGGGACAAGTATGAACATATTCTAAAGTTTAGCTTACTTGAACAATATAACTTATATTCTCCGACAAAAGGGTGTGTTTTGTGTTTTGAAATGATGTTAGGTAGCAAATTTTTTCATTACCCTAATCGCAACAAAAAAAAAATCGGTTTATTTCGCGATAAGTTAAAAAACAAAAAGAAATCCTTTGAGGTCCCACCGAGATTTGAACTCGGATCGCTGGATTCAGAGTCCAGAGTGCTAACCATTACAGCATGGGACCCGGTACATAAAGAAGGTCAAAAAAGAATGAGGCATAAACATAGTAGAAATCTTTGTATCATTGTTTATAAACATAAAGAAATGTGTTGTTAATAGTCGATTTGAAAAATTTGGAAGCTCAAACAGAATACAGGTAAAACTTCAAAAACAACACCAAGAGACAACAACAAAAACACAAGCGATAATAAAAAAAAGCAACACAATACAATATGGTATTAAAAATTTAAGGAAGATAACGTAGCTATGGCGAATAGCATTTTTTCCTAGTTTATCAACCGCTTAGCTGCCGTAGCGTTACAAATCCATCTTTAGCAGTAACATTTTAATCATTCGTTGCACTGCATCTGATGAAAATAATTCTGTCCTTATATGAGGAACTGCAAAACCAAACGAGAAATTCACCGAAAACACCCAAACTGGCTGCTCCGTTTTCTTTTCAAAGGACTTAAAGAACTCAGCATTTTCTACTTTTGCATGGTTGGACGCAAAAATGAGCTGCGTCGGCCGGGAATCGAACCCGGGTCAACTGCTTGGAAGGCAGCTATGCTCACCACTATACCACCGACGCTAAATTTAGAAATAGTTCACATTCCTGTCACTTTGTTCCGTCAGAGAACTACCCTCTTTAGTCAAATAAACACTGTCAGCATTCTCTTCAACAAAATACTGGTTAAAATATCAATTGGTTTTCATTGCTTTTGCTTTTAATAAGGGACAAGTATGAACATATTCTTCAGTTCAGCTTACTTGAACAATATAACTTATATTCTCCGACAAAAGGGTGTGTTTTGTGTTTTGAAATGATGTTAGGTAGAAAATTTATTCATTACCGCTAATCGCAACAAAAAAAAAATCAGTTTATTTCGCGATAAGTTGAAAAACAAAAAGAAATCCTTTGAGGTCCCACCGAGATTTGAACTCGGATCGCTGGATTCAGAGTCCAGAGTGCTAACCATTACACCATGGGACCCGGTACATAGAGAAGGTGAAAAAAGAATGAAGCATAAACATAGTAGAAATCTTTGTATCATTGTTTATAAACATAAAGAAATGTGTTGTTAATAGTCGATTTGAAAAATTTGGAAGCTCAAACAGAATACAGGTAAAACTTCAAAAACAACACCAAGAGACAACAACAAAAACACAAGCGATAATAAAAAAAAGCAACACAATACAATATGGTATTAAAAATTTAAGGAAGATAACGTAGCTATGGCGAATAGCATTTTTTCCTAGTTTATCAACCGCTTAGCTGCCGTAGCGTTACAAATCCATCTTTAGCAGTAACATTTTAATCATTCGTTGCACTGCATCTGATGAAAATAATTCTGTCCTTATATGAGGAACTGGAAAACCAAACGAGAAATTCACCGAAAACACCCAAACTGGCTGCTCCGTTTCCTTTTCAAAGGACTTAAAGAACTCAGCATTTTCTACTTTTGCATGGTTGGACGCAAAAAATGAGCTGCGTCGGCCGGGAATCGAACCCGGGTCAACTGCTTGGAAGGCAGCTATGCTCACCACTATACCACCGACGCTAAATTGAGAAATAGTTCACATTCCTGTCACTTTGTTCCGTCAGAGAAATATCCTCTTTAGTCAAATTGACACTGTCAGCAGGCTCTTCAACAAAATACTGGTTAAAATATCAATTGGTTTTCATTGCTTTTGCTTTTAATAAGGGACAAGTATGAACATATTCTAAAGTTTAGCTTACTTGAACAATATAACTTATATTCTCCGACAAAGGGGTGTGTTTTGTGTTTTGAAATGATGTTAGGTAGCAAATTTTTTCATTACCCTAATCGCAACAAAAAAAAAATCGGTTTATTTCGCGATAAGTTAAAAAACAAAAAGAAATCCTTTGAGGTCCCACCGAGATTTGAACTCGGATCGCTGGATTCAGAGTCCAGAGTGCTAACCATTACAGCATGGGACCCGGTACATAAAGAAGGTAAAAAAAGAATGAGGCATAAACATAGTAGAAATCTTTGTATCATTGTTTATAAACATAAAGAAATGTGTTGTTAATAGTCGATTTGAAAAATTTGGAAGCTCAAACAGAATACTGGTAAAACTTCAAAAACAACACCAAGAGACAACAACAAAAACACAAGCGATAATAAAAAAAAGCGACACAATACAATATTAACAGAAAGAGAAAGCAAACAGCGGTTACAAACATAACAGTAAGGTTTCGCATGGTATATTTAACTTGACGTTTCGTATGCTACAACATACATCTTCAGAAGTGACGGTTACAAAATATGACGAGATTTAAAAAGACAAAAACTAAAGCGAGGTATTGGTAACTAGCTAGACAACAATGGAAAAAAGAAACTACATCCGGTGTGAATTAATAAAGAAGGAGAACCGACGTTTTCATTTAGGGCGGGTTTCAAGTCCCATATTAACAATGTTTCCTTGATTTTACACTGTAAATCACATTGACCACTTGCTAAGATCTCAAAATGGTCCCATTTGATGTTGTGACCAGTGGAAATGTAACCGCTGTTTGCTTTCTCTTTCTGTTAAAGTTGAAATGGCCGAAAAACAAGAACATTTACAATACAATATGGTATTAAAAATTTAAGGAAGATAACGTAGCTATGGCGAATAGCATTTTTTCCGAGTTTATCAATCGCTTAGCTGCCGTAGCGTTACAAATCCATCTTTAGCAGTAACATTTTAATCATTCGTTGCACTGCATCTCGGCTGAAGAAATGAAAAAAAATGCAATAATTTTACAACACATATTGGTCAAGTCTTGAAGATTCCGTGTAAGGATAGTTAATAAAAATACTAAAATTACGTAACAGAAATACACATTACGTACCCATAAATTACAATCTACATACTGTGATACAATCTAACCAACAAATCTATAGTACACTACTTGCAGCTTTGTAATGTAACTTTAGTGAATCTGTAATCGTTTGTGAAAATACTGAAGTCAGCAGGTCATGGTGAAAAATGAAAAATTATAACATTCGTAAGCATTGCACAATGATGATAGTCAAGGCAATGATTACAGTTTTTCCTCTTCTCGAGAAACAAAGAAAGTTCCTTTTAAGCGTGAGGGTGTGTTTTTAATTAATCTATATATCTTTACACAGTCAGGCCTGTGTGTTTTGACATTTAGTTATACAGCCTGAATGTCGCTATGTACTATTTGTGTTTTAAAGCTAAAAGTTGCAACACCTGCTTACTATCTAAACTATAGTTTAAATTTCAGCACCTAAATTAAGGGGACTTATCAATTAGTTACAACACTTGGGAAGTGTTTTTTACTTCCGTAAACTTAGTCATAGTTTGTATAATCCATATTAACCGTGGCTCCTTTTTGCTTCTTCCTTACAGTATTGAAATTAATTTATAGTATAACTACGTACTTTACACTTTGTAGATAGTTGAAATAAGAATAAAGAAATGTTTACATCTGAGGTTAAAGTCATTAAAAGCTGTTTAGTACATTTCGTCCGTTTTACAGTTTTGAATTCTCTCCAAAACTAATATCCCAAAACTCATAATCTTAACATGTAAATGCTCAAAGAAATGGTTATTCAAACCTCTCCGTTGTGTGATGTCTTTTGACTGAGCTCTGTTTAATGGGCCCTTACAGTTCTAATCTCGGTTCAAAACATATCACTACGATTGGGCTTATAATGCCTTTTTTCTTAACGTTTGCTGTTCATATCTTAACGTTTGGTTTCATCTTCATAATGATGAATGCCAAGAAATACGAGTCAATACAATACAAAGAGTGAAGCAGGTGTGAAAAGAGAAACACTAAAAAAAAGGGAAATAGGTATAAAGAAGGAAATAATGATCACTAAGAAAAAAAACTTCTTTGTATATATTCCATAAAATGGGAAGCACTAAAGAAACTAAACAGAGCAAGGTTTATCATACTTATTAAACGTGATCACCATTGGGGAATCATTACTCATTATCCAACAGTTTCTGAATGTCAATATAGTTTTACTTCTCCTCCGCCTCAGCATTTTTAAGTGAATTTTATTTTGTCGTTTGTATAACTTCCCTCACACGAAACGCCAATCTTCATTAATGTACTATTAATGCTCCCAACCCATGAAATCAAAGAAGACAACAACAACGTTTGATGGGAGAAAAGGGGTAGGGGATGAAGTGCTCGAGTTGCCAATAGGATTCTTACAGGATGACACGGGTCAGGTGGTTGGCAATGAGAGGACGTAAACACTATGAACATTATTAACCAACATTAACCAGGCTGCAGAGAGGTCCTAATCCTCTCTCTGGGGTCCTAATCCCCAGGCCCTGAGAGGTCATAATCCTCTCCCTCCTTTCCAGGGGTCCCTTTAGTCCCCAGAATACAGAGAGGTCCTCATCCTCTCTCTGGGGTCCTAATTCCCAGGCCCCCTGGTAATAATCAGAACAAACAACAGAGGTTTGGTTCCTTAGTAACAAGGCTATCTGGGGGGGCCCTTTCTGCCACGATAGCTGGCCATGTGAGTCTATGGGGCAAAGGGGCGAACTATATGGAGCACTTCATCCCCTCCCATAGTTTATTTATTCTAAAACTCAAAACAATCAAACAGCTTTAAGCCTGTTAAGCTAAAAATCGGTGGTCATAATGTGATGACCCGAAGCACAGAGCAAATTACAGAAGGCAGCTGGTGCCTGCTACAAGTTAATGTTATAACATTAGTAAATAAAGTTCAATAAGCGTGCATGGTTTATAACAGCAGTCGGCATGACATTAACAGGAACAATTGTAACAATGTCTCAATGAGCAAGTATGCTGCACACTAAGCTGGAACTACAACTACAACTGCTGCCTAGAAGTAAGATTATGCATGGCAACACAGGTGATAGAACTATACTTAATTGTTAACACTACGCTTTAAGAGAGCCAAATGGGTTTGGGTGGGCGGGAATTTTTTACAACACTCTGAGAGGTCAGAGAACTTGATGAAGTGAACTACAAATGAAAGATAGTGCCGCATGGTCTTGATTGACATACTGGGAAAGCATAAATGTGATTGGCCTGTGAATAACACGCCATAATGACGTGAAGGGGGAATTTGAACTTTCAACACAATGGGAAAATGTTTGTCACACAGGAATTTTGCGTGACAGAAATGCACATCAAGACTACATGGATCATATAACTTCTCTGACCTCCCTTTCATGGTTGTTCACATTAACTTAAATTTATATTACTTATAAATTGGCTTGAAATCATGCATTAAAGTTGCCTATCTGAACTCAAATAATATTCATATTCCTCAGAAATCATTATTTAGTTTCTGGTTTGTTTAATAAAATGCCATGCACGAAATGCCAATCTTTATTGTCAGAAGATTATTACAGTTTGGTTTGCTATTTAAACGCACTTTCTAGTGGCATAGAAGCATTCTGCTACAAAACCAAAAACCTGCTGCCCCGAGAACGATATCGCTCGCAAGGAAATGGCATCGAAAGTGTTTCCTTGTTTCATTTGTGTTTTCGTGCTTTTGACGTTGTTTTCACTTGAACGTGAAGCTTTTACAATAATTAGGCCATTTGGAAAAATATTATTTCTTAGGAAGAACAGCTTACCAGTGAGTAAAGTCATTTTTAAAATATGTTTTGCGCAGGCTGCTTATTATAGCAGATGCAGTTAGGCAGGCATGCCAATCTGCAGAAAGTTGCATGACCTTATAACACACGAATGAAAATAATACCCGAGCGTTGGACTTTGGCAACGCATGTTGCCTTTCATTTTTGTTAAGTCTTTTTTTCTTTGCTTTTCATAGGAGGAGATGGATGGTTTTGCAGTAAAACGTCAGCTGTGTGATGCTGCTAAACGTCTTGGTTGCTGAAGTGGACACAACATGGCCATTTAACAAACAGAAAATGAGCCTTAGTTGGGCTTCTCAGTATAATTCCACAAAATTAAGGAAAATTTGTAATTAAAATAACGTCACAAATCAAATCCCGGTATTGTTAAAAATAGACATTTTGAGACTGAAGTGAAATGAAAGATGAGATGAGTGGCCTTACTTTCGAGCATGTACGGTTCAGAAACCCCGGGGGGGATATTCCCAGAAAAATCGAGTGTGCGACCCACTTCTCAAATGATCTTTACCCTGTTTAACACCAAAGTCTGTGATTTTCCCTACCCAATCGCGTGACCAAACATTCCACGCCCTATTAAGACCTGACACAATTAGTTACCCTAGTTCTGCAGACCAAATCTTAAAAGAATTGTGAAGGGCTTTTTTGACGGTCTTATCTTTAGTGACTAAAAAGGGGGTTCTTCTAAATAGCCGAATTCGAGACATTATAAGAGTGCAAAAACCATACCCTATTTGAGACCAATATTACCGACCAAAATCGATACCCTATTTATGACTAAAACGGCTAAAAAACGATACCCTGTGAGGCCACACATATGCATACCTATATAGCCCATATAAGGGAGTACCTCTCCGGGGCCATTTTTCTCCCGCGAAGGATCCCCGTTCGTTTAACATCGTTGTACCCTTTCCCATCGGAATCTAGATGTACGACTTGCATTATCACGCTTAGGCAACCCCTGGTTATCGGAAGTAAGCAAAACAATAGATTTGGACCATTGAATGGTGAGAGCAATCGTTTATTAAACTGTGCATTACTCAAGAGGGAAGATACAAAAGCAAAAAAAAAGTTACATCAACGTCATTATAGTATTAAGAGATATCACTGCCGTGGAGGACTTGTTAAGTGATTTATCTTTTGGTGGCTCATTAGCCGGAGCAGTCTTGGCAATTCACAGTTGTCTAGCGTGTGTCACAGCGATAGAAAACATACAAGGTTTTTCCAGAAACAACGTAGCCAACCAGGTTAAGAACACGCCATCCACGGAAACCATTTCGAGCGTTTGGAACTGAAATAAGATATCAAATAATGTTTGCTCAAATTCAAGGAAGTAAAGATAAAAACTACTAGTTATAACAGTAATGTAGTTACATATTTTCCTGTTCTGTGTTATGCTGCTCGAAAGCGTGGCATAACTAGTATGTATACTCCACTGTTATCCCTTAAAATTTCTTAGCATAGGAAACAACTAACGTAGCTACTTTTTTTACGAGATAAAAAGTGTCCAAGATGCCTCCAGTACAAGACAACTGAAAATTACGGTATCGTGACAACATCATAGTTCGCGTAACGAAAAGAGAAGGACATCTCTTACGCTTGGTGTAGAGTTTGTAGAATTGCAAAAACGTCATGTTATAGTCACATAGTTGTATCCTAAAGATCTTTAAATTTCTTCTTCAGTACAGAGCGTTTCCCTGTTACGCAAATTCCCGTATTTGAACAGAGTGTAGACATGAGAAAACAGAAAACTGCATCGGATTTTATCAGTGACTTACTCACCAGAGGCCAGTCGTCTAAAACAATAACAGTGCTTGAAAAATGTGTTGACGCCATTTCCGCCTAGAAGCAAAGGGATGGTGACACTGAGTCTCCTGGCTGCTAAAATGGTCGAGCGCGGAATGGTAATGTTGAATCCGGGACTCTCATCCAGACTGACTTCAGTAAGATAATCCTCTACGTCAGCAGCTTCCTGCATGAAATTTAACTCATCGTTCGCCGTTGCAAGGGAAGCTTTTTCAGCCATTGCTCCAACCAGGGTAAGTGACAAAACACCCATTAACTGAATCCAGGAAAGCATCTTGTTTTGGGGTAGCTGAAAATATAAAGCCCCTTTTTAATGGCAGATTATGCATCAAGGCTTTAAATTCAATATATCCGATAAATTATCACCTTAATCAAATTAAAAGTTCTCACAATGTTATGCGCAAGAAATGGCGAAAAATCTCTATAAGCTTTCCAACCTTTAGTGTTTCGAGAAAGAAATGAGTCCACAGCTGTCTTCTACGAAATAGGGATTAAAACGTTTTGCCTCAAAAACTCCTTGCTGTTCAGTAGATGTAAGGTACGATATCAATAATTCGAAATTGTTTCTGCAAAGATTCTCTTCCAGTCAGCTCTAAATGACGTGCTGTCTAAGCGTAACTGAGAGGAAAGTAATATAAAAGAAATTTGTAGCAAAATGATGATCGATTGTGAAGAGTAACTAAGCAAAGTTTACCTTAAGCTTTTCAGCAATGAGTCTTTTGCTCTTCTTCTGGCGTAATCTTCTTGTTCTTCAGTAAGAACTGGTTGTACAATCGGCGATACAGCATACCTTATATACAATCCAAAATAACTAATTTTAGATGCACTCCCATAAAAAATTCAGAAAAACGTGGCAATATACGTCGAAGCTTTCTTCAAAATAGCTGCAGTTGTTTTGCATTCTTAAGTTCCTGTAGGAATAAATATTGACTTCGAGGTGCTGAAAGCCCTTATCGGCCGTTGGCGTGTTGGAAATTCCTTTCTTCATCACGATATCAAAGTTAAACCCATTAGAGCTGCCATTATTGTGTTTAATCAGTTGAAAGAAACTAGAAAAAATAACAAGTAACAACTAACAACTAAGTAACAACTAAATTAAACAACTTCGCCATGCTATCTCATGAATTAAAGTTCTATTTATGTAAAAGTATCAAAATGATTAAATATTCCTGTTGGTTTTTGTAACCGGTATATCAGATTTTCAGGAGCTAATGGGTACTTGAAAACGGCAGTGTTTCAAATACATTAAACTGAAAGACACTATAGCTTGGCACAATTGAGGGCCTTTTCGTGTACTTCCTCATACCATCCAGATAACCATCACTGACTATTTCTAAATTTAGCAAGCCTAATTTCCAAAAATATTTCCACTGTTGTAACAATTTCCAACAAACATTTTATCTCCACAGCAGCAGTCTTCGATCAGTTTCTTCAGTGTTATTGAAATTATGGCAGGCGTAGGCACTCAACTCGCGTTCTCTAACACGTACCTTAAGAGAGTATTAAAAACTATATTTGAAATTCAGTAGCATTTAAAGAGTGATCTGAACTAGCAGAGTCACCGCATTCGTAATTCTGAAAACAACGATGCACTAAATCTTATAATTTGTATAAAGCGTTTTCGTGATAACACCAAAAGTGTAATTTCCTTCCAGTACAAAGAGGAAGACTATATCTTGAAGATTGTTTGCATGCATCAGTGGGCGATACCTGGGCGCTGGAAACAGTTTATCACGAAATACTCATATTATAATCATTTTAGCGGTTTTCTTCTTTTTTTTTTCACACATGACTTAGAATGAGCTGCTACCTTAAAAACATTATGAACATCCATGGATCATGTACAAATTGTATTAAGTACAAACTGTCTACAACAAAGAGACAGAAAGAATGTACGGTTGACACCCGCTGTTTCGAGCTCTCAGATAGCAGTTTCGAGATAGCAGGAGAGTAACTGACTGGAGAGTATACGGAAGGGAAAATGATTCGAGTTCGAGAGGTGGCGAGTTCGAGATATCAAGTTTGAATTGAAGATTATCGTTCATTTCTCAAATCAAGCCGGGTGAGTGTGACTAGACTGAGGCGGCAAATACTTCCGCATAATTATTTTAAGTATTCAGTGCTCGTGCCTTACCCTGACCTTTACATATAATGACATCTAATTATTTACTTCCTCGCCTCAACAGAACATAAATATAAGGACTTCAGTGACATGTACTACCGCTTTACACACATAGCGAAAGACAATTTGTTCGGATAACGGTCAAGATTTAAGCTACAGTTTGTGAAAGAGCTCTTGAACGCTGCTAGCCTGTCAAACTATCAAAATATGTCTTGTAAACTTTCGTACTTAACTACAAAATGACAAAGTCTGAATTCATAACTGGATTTCGAAGGGATGACTAAACTCGGGAATTTACGGGCAATTTGGACCACACGTCAAAGGCTACTTAAATATATCGTTGTGAATTCAACAACTGTTTACTTCCTGCTGGTAAATTACAGGGACAAGAGAAGCGTGCTCAGCCGGCAAACTGATATTTTGCATGACAGGATTCTGACGAGAGTCACAAAAAATATGTTGAGATGCCTTTGAATTCACAATAGAGTGACGAATTGCTTGAGTTGAGATTTCACAACGGTACATATATCACTTTAAAGGCTCTTTTTATACAGTATATCGTTTTCAATATTTCCCTCGAATTCTCCCTTTTCATGGTTACCTCAACGGGGCGACATCTGCCCAATATTGCAGGCTGTAGTGATATTCCATTTTTACTTGGAATAAATCAGATCGGATGATCGGTCAAGTACCCACCATTAACAATAGAGCTCTGGTTTTACAAAGAGAATCCGATATCTTGGTTTCGAATACCATTGCTCAATACATGGAATTTGATCTGAACAATCGTTTTCGTAATGCCAATCGTTTTGGTATTTTTCCGATTCTTTATTTATTTTTCTTTGTGATAACACATGCAGTTAGACCCCGCTATTTCGAACACTTAGGGGAAACGAAAAATAGATCCAAATAGCGGGAACTCGAAATAGCCGATGGTAAACAACCGAAGAGCAAATCTAGCTAAGGGAAATAGTTTTGAGTTCGATTTGCACGGGGAATTCGAAATAACCGAGTTTAAATTAAATTTAACTGAAGCGGGAGTTCGAAAACGCCGATGGCAATTTTAAATGACTGAAGAGCAATTCCAAGGGATATGAGTTTGAGTTCGAAATAACGTAAAATTCTAAATAACAGAGTTTTAATGAGTGGGTCCAACTGTAGCAAGAGTTCGAAGGAGCTGACGGAAGGTGACTGAAGAGTCCAAGGGAAATGGTTTTGAGTTCAAAATGACGGGGAATTCGAAATAACCGAGTTTTGAATTAGCGGGGTCCAATAATGTGCATTAAAAATCACCTTTCTTAGCACTGGTGCTTAGCTATCCTTGTATCTATAAATTACTTGTGAGGTTACGTTGTTGGTTGTGCAGTGCCAGTTGACTAGTTCATCAAAGGTTAACTATTAAAATTTTTCAGAAAGGGGTGACTCATTGATTCACTGATTGTTATTTACTGATTGTTATTTATTAAGGCCGGTATTATGAACAAATGATTCGTACACTGAAGACGGTAGTATTCTGAAAATGGGGCAATGTACTATAGAGGCATCTCATTACTTGGCACGATTTAGACGTTCGGGTTTGTTTAACAGAACTATTTGACGAATTTGTTGAAAAATGAATTGTTGATATCATGATCGCTGTTTAACATTCTCCACAGTGAATGGGAAAAAAGACACACACGGAAACCACAAGAACTTTGATGTAAACTATTATTCTAGTCATATGTTACATGTAAAATTGATTTTCTACACGATCACACACGTGATTCAAGAATTTGATACACAAATAAAAGATGTCGCGAACAACGTAAAACTTAAATGCCAATACAGTCAACTCCCGCCTTGCGGACACCTCAGTATTACGGACACCCCGCTTTTACGGACAGCAGCTAAATATCCCCGGCGAAATAAACTCCCACCATTACGGACTCTCGCTAGTACGGACTTACGGACACTTTATTCGGTCCCAAAGTCACAATTTTATTGTTTTCTCCCTCGTTATAGTGGACACCGAGCAGCATCTTGGAATATTTGCACACATATCAAGTCTATTTTTTCTGCTTTTTGAGATTGTCTTTGTCTTTGGTCGATTTCCGCTTTGGTCGATTTCCGCTTCTTCTATCCATCAATCAAAATTCCTTCATATTTTTCTCTTAAGGCCCTCTTTGCAGTCCCGCTGCCATGAACAAGTTCGTCAAGTCTGTCCAAATAATTTTTTTTAGAACTGTAGATTACTGTACTCCAGTACAGTAGGAAACCAAAACGTCATGTGCGGACATGGCTGCGACATACAATGATTGTTGTTTACGTACTTCAACTACTGTACACAAAGGGTGCGTAACTGACGCTCTCTACGTGTGACAACGGGTCTGAAAAAGGTACTAGAGTTAATGAAAATGAACACACATGTAATGGCCCTTCTGTAAATATGGTTTAAAATAAAAATTTTCTCGCACCCCGCTATTACGGACTCTCGTTATTACGGAAACCAAATCGCTGTCCCGAGGGTGTCCGCTACAACGGGAGTTGACTGAATGTTGAAAAAAAACGATTTCTTATTATTAATGTTTCAGTTGTTCACCTATCTCATGATGGAAGAGCACTGGTCTCCTCCTGGTCACGAAGGATGACGGTCCCACTGATTCTGTGTTGTCTTGCTATCTACAAAACACTTTACTGTGTCTCTCCCCACAACACACCAGTCAAAAATTTATCGATGTTAGGGATTTTATAAGATGCACTGGAATATGGGCTATTCGTAGTTTATACTGTTCTAAGCTAAAAAATTACAAATTAGGAATATTTATTAAAATTTAGCATTGTTATATGAAAGAATATCGGAAGGTTTGATAAGAATATTTCCAACCGCAGATGAATATCTTCTCTAACTTTAATTTATAAGTCCAGATGTTGAAATAATATCTTATTTGCATTTGAAGTTGATAAAACTGTTCATTTTGTTTTACAAAGCGTTTAATCTGAGGCTTTGCTTGGAGTTTTCCTCAGGGTCGGTTGGAACTGGTTTTGTTTTTTTCCAGTTGCGAAACACGAAGTCCCTGTATGATTTATTTCATATTATGAAGGAAGGAAAGAAGGAGTGAATAATCATAAATCCGGCAACCTAAAGGTTTGATATTAATCGTGCCAATAAACGTAACCAGGAATGAGTCAGGACTGAAAAAGAAGTTAATAATGAAAAAGGAAAATCAAAAGGGAACAAAAATCAAGGAAACCAAACTGAACACATTTTTCATCGTGAATATTTGTGAATTGGCGGATTTGGCAATTAATAAGATATCAATATCCATGGTTTGGCAAAAATTAAAAGGTGATAATTCTTCTGTTTGGACCCTCAATTTAACAACAATAAAACATTCTGTCACAAGGAATTCCTGCCTTGATTATGTGCTGTGAAATTGATTGCAATTGCCTATTTTAACTAGGATGGTTTTATATTTGCTTTATTAATTTTTTATCAGTTCGTTTTTAATACTTTTCCTCCTCGCACGAAATGCCAATCTTGACTATCTTTCGTTAAATAATTTGCTTTTAGTTACCAATTTAGAAACAATCTTCTATCATTCGGAACGAAATCAGCTTTACCTTGACCATACTGTTTCAGAGCTAGCTTTAATATTTTCAACAATTTTAATTTCCTTTGATGCGCAATTCAACACTTGACTATTATGCGTTGTGAAGTACAGAATGTAGTTGTCTTTTTTACATTCACATTATTTTATGTTGTACCTCATTTTCGCCTCACCATTCTTGAGCTATAGTTCTTCAGTTGCATTTTTAATAACGTCCCTCGCTTAGGATGCCAATCCTCATTATTTGCTATCAAATAATTCGTTTTTAGTTCTCTATTTAAACAAAGCCTTCTAGTCTCAGTTCTGACAGCATTCTTTGACAAAGGCAAAACTACCGCGTGAATCCCCTTTCTCATTAGGTTGATAAGGTTCACTTATTAAGGCGGTGTCTTTCGCTACTTTTATTAATGAAACAGAGTCAGGACTATTCGAGAGAGAAAAAGGGAGGCAAAACTATAAAAATACTCAAACAACTGCTTCATGTGCTTTGCTTGGTCTAAGGGCCTACACGGCGAATTTCAGCCCGGCTTCTAAAACAAATCCTCTTAAAGAAAATCAAATTGGCGATTACATGAAGAAGGGCTCAGCCCGGGCCGCAATTCAGCCTGGGCTGAAAATCCTAGCCCGGCTAAAAAAATCGTGATAAGATTTTCAGCTCGCAAACGGACTGAAAAGTCTGAAAAAATCCCATGTAATAGAAACGGAGTTTCCGCCCGGACTGAAAAGCGACCTTGGAGACTCTTCGCGCGCAATTTCATATTTGGCGCCGAGGCTAATATTTTTAGCCCGGGATGAAACTCGTCATATAATCGGAACAAAAGTTCAGACCCCCTAGCCAAGCTGAAATTTAAGCCCGGGCTGAAATTCGCCATGTAATCAGGCCCTAAGTTACATTCAGTTTAATTTAAAGGAGAGGAAATAAAACTTTAATTATTGTTTGGTTTATTTTCTTTGGTTCATGTTCTATTCATCAGTTGCTGTCCACTTCAACACCCAAGACGTTCAGCAGCATCACACAGCTGACGTTTTACTGCAAAACCATCCATCTCTTCCTGTCAAGAGCAATAAAAATGAATCTGAATAAAGATAAATAAATAAAAATGAATCTGAAAGAGTTCACGCACTGTCAAAGTGAAAGAGTTTAGACCCATTCAATTTCCACCGCTCTAAAATATCAAGCCTGTCCAATTCGTATGTATGTATGGTCATTCGCGATCCTGTGTATCCTACCAATAGGTACAGTATGCCGGCCCGAGTATGCGAGTTCCTTTTGCTAAAGTTTCGGCAATGTGAACATCATTCTGAACTATTCAAACCCTACTTCGAGCCTTTTTCTTTTGTCAAGCAAAGATGTTTACTAAAACGTGAGTATTTTGATTCATTTTGGCTACATTTTCATCGAGTATTTTGACTTTGTTTGCAAACAATTTCATTAATTCGAAGAAGCGAATTCTTCATTGACAATTTTAGGAACCAGATGAAGCGTTTTCTTTTAACTTTTATTCAACTGATTGTGGTGTGTTTTTAAACAAGCAAGAGGATCTTTTGAGGTTTTGACTGAGAACTTTGCAGTCATTCACAAATAAAGCATGTTTTCAGAGTGCCCGAGTTGGTGTCTCTATGTTTTAAAAGAATGGTTCAGTGCCTTTAGTTGTGCATATATCGAGTATTAGTGGGTCCAATTGTAGCGAGAGTTCGAAATAGCTGAGGGAAGGTGACTGATGAGCTAGAAAATCCAAGGGAAATGGTTTCTTAGGACCGGTGCTTAGCTATCCTTGTATCTACAAATTACTTGTGAGGTTACGTTGCTGGTTGTTCAGTGCCAGTTGATTAGTTCATCAAAGGTTAACTATTAAAATTTTTCAGAAAGGGGTGAATTAAACGGTTCTAGTTATGTAAAAGTATCAAAATGATTAAATATTCCTGTTGGTTTTTGTAACCGGTATATCAGATTTTAAGGAGCTAATGGGTACTTGGTACTTGACTAGCGGCAGTGTTTCAAATACATAAAACTGAAAGACACTACAGCTTGGCACAATTGAGGGCCTTATCGTGCACTTCCTCATACCATCCAGATAACCATCACTCTTTCTAAATTTAGCAAGCCTAATTTCCAAAAATATTTCCACTGTTGTAACAATTTCCAACAAACATTTTATCTCCACAGATGCGAGAATTGATCTAGAGCTTTCACAAATCCGTTTGCATCGTCCTCAATTAACTTTGGCTTTGCCCTTAAACTTCTCAGAATCAAAGATCAGTGATACACGGTTCTCGTAAAGTGCCAATTTGTGTGTAATCGAGACCTTTCGGTGTTAACTGCAATGCCATTTGACGGAACTTCGAGTGGAGGGAAGTGTTAAGGCGCTGGACGAAGACGGCTTTCACCAGGCAGCTTTCTGAAAGGTTTAGAAAATTGGGAAAGTACTGAGAAGTAATGGAACCAGCAACATAGCAGGATTTTTGCAAAGAAACCGATTCACGAGTCTTGGGGAAGACTGAAAGGACCGCGTTCGTGCGAGCGTTTCTTTGTTGACATTTTACTCGAGCACTTTGTCGCGTCGGCATGACGCGACAAAGTGACAGTTCTATTGTTTTCCGATGAAAGAAACCAGTCAAGTTCGCGCGTGCGCTACATCGTGATAGTGTCCCTTTAAGTCAATACCCTGTTTCAGACCAGTCTCATAATTAGTGACCCTAGTTCCGCAGACCACATCTTAAAGGAATTGTGAAGGGCTTTTGTTGACGGTCTTATCTTTAGTGATGAAAAAGGAGCTTCTTCTAAAAAGCCGAATTCGAGACAAGAGTGCGCAGAAACCAAACCATATTTGAGACCAAAATTGCCGACCAAAACTGATACCCTAGTTATGACTAACTCGGCTAAAAACGATACCCTTTGAGGCCGCACATATGTATACCTATATAGCCGATTCGTTTAACATCGTTGCACTCTATCCCATCGGAATCTAGATGTACGACTTGCATTATCACGCTTAGGCAACCCCTGGTTATCGGAAGTAAGCAAAACAATAGATCTGGACCATTGAATGGTGAGAGCAATCGTTTATTAAACTGTGCATTACTCAAGAGGGAAGATACAAAAGCAAAAGATCAGTTACATCAACGTCATTATAGTATTAAGAGATATCACTGCCGTGGAGGACTTGTTAAGTGATTTATCTTTTGGTGGCTCATTAGCCGGAGCAGTCTTGGCAATTCACAGTTGTCTAAAGTGTGTCACAGCGATAGAAAACATACAAGGTTTTTCCAGAAACAACGTAGCCAACCAGGTTAAGAACACGCCATCCACGGAAACCATTTCGAGCGTTTGGAACTGAAATAAGATATCAAATAATGTTTGCTCAAATTCAAGGAAGTAAAGATAAAAACTACTAGTTATAACAGTAATGTAGTTACATATTTTCCTGTTCTGTGTTATGCTGCTCGAAAGCGTGGCATAACTAGTATGTATACTCCACTGTTATCCCTTAAAATTTCTTAGCATAGGAAACAACTAACGTAGCTACTTTTTTTACGAGATAAAAAGTGTCCAATATGCCTCCAGTACAAGACAACTGAAAATTACGGTATCGTGACAACATCATAGTTCGCGTAACGAAAAGAGAAGGACATCTCTTACGCTTGGTGTAGAGTTTGTAGAATTGCAAAAACGTCATGTTATAGTCACATAGTTGTATCCTAAAGATCTTTAAATTTCTTCTTCAGTACAGAGCGTTTCCCTGTTACGCAAATTCCCGTATTTGAACAGAGTGTAGACATGAGAAAACAGAAAACTGCATCGGATTTTATCAGTGACTTACTCACCAGAGGCCAGTCGTCTAAAACAATAACAGTGCTTGAAAAATGTGTTGACGCCATTTCCGCCTAGAAGCAAAGGGATGGTGACACTGAGTCTCCTGGCTGCTAAAATGGTCGAGCGCGGAATGGTAATGTTGAATCCGGGACTCTCATCCAGACTGACTTCAGTAAGATAATCCTCTACGTCAGCAGCTTCCTGCATGAAATTTAACTCATCGTTCGCCGTTGCAAGGGAAGCTTTTTCAGCCATTGCTCCAACCAGGGTAAGTGACAAAACACCCATTAACTGAATCCAGGAAAGCATCTTGTTTTGGGGTAGCTGAAAATATAATAAAAGCCCCATTTTAATGGAAGATTATGCATCAAGGTTTTAAATTCAATATATCCGATAAATTATCACCTTAATCAAATTAAAAGTTCTCACAATGTTATGCGCAAGAAATGGCGGAAGATCTCTATAAACTTTCCAACCTTTAGTGTTTCGAGAAAGAAATGAGTCCACGGCTGTCTTCTACGAAATAGGGATTAATCATTTTGCCTCAAAAACTCCTTGCTGTTCAGTAGATGTAAGGTTCGATATCAATAATTCGAATTTGTTTCTGCAAAGATTCTCTTCCAATCAGCTCTAAATGGCGTGCTGTCTAAACGTAACTGAGAGGAAGTAATATAAAGAAATTTGTAGCAAAATGAAGGTCGATTGTGAAGAGTAACTAAGCAAAGTTTACCTTTAGCTTTTCAGTAGTGAATCTTTTGTTCTTCTTCTGGCGGCGTAATCTTCTTGTTCTTCAGTAAGAACTGGTTGTACAATCGGCGATACAGCATACCTTATATACTATCCAAAAGAACTAATTTTAGATGCGCTCCCGTAAAAAATTCAGAAAAACGTGGCAATATACGTTGAAGCTTTCTTCAAAATAGCTGCAGTTGTTTTGCATTCTTAAGTTCCTGTAGGAATAAATATTGACTTTGAGGTGCTGAAAGCCCTTATGGGCCGTTGGCGTGTTGGAAATTCCTTTCTTCATCACGATATCAAAGTTAAACCTATTAGAGCTGCCATTATTGTGTTGAAAAAAACTAGAAAAAATAACAAGTAACAACTAAGTAACAACTAAATTAAACAACTTCGCCATGCTATCTCATGAATTAAAGTTCTATTTATGTAAAAGTATCAAAATGATTAAATATTCCTGTTGGTTTTTGTAACCGGTATATCAGATTTTCAGGAGCTAATGGGTACTTGAAAACGGCAGTGTTTCAAATACATTAAACTGAAAGACACTATAGCTTGGCACAATTGAGGGCCTTTTCGTGTACATTCTCATACCATCCAGATAACCATCACTGACTATGTCTAAATTTAGCAAGCCTAATTTCCAAAAATATTTCCACTGTTGTAACAATTTCCAACAAACATTTTATCTCCACGGCAGCAGTCTTCGATCAGTTTCTTCAGTGTTATTGAAATTATGGCAGGCGTAGGCACTCAACTCGCGTTCTCTAACACGTACCTTAAGAGAGTATTAAAAACTATATTTGAAATTCAGTAGCATTTAAAGAGTGATCTGAACTAGCAGAGTCACCGCATTCGTAATTCTGAAAAAAACGATGCACTAAATCTTATAGTTTGTATAAAGCGTTTTCGTGATAACACTAAAAGTGTAATTTCCTTCCAGTACAAAGAGGAAGACCATATCTTGAAGATTGTTTGCATGCATCAGTGGGCGATACCTGGGCGCTGGAAACAGTTTATCACGAAATACTCATATTATAATCATTTTAGCGGTTTTCTTCTTTTTTTTCACACATGAATTAGAATGAGCTGCTACCTTAAAAACATTATGAACATCAATGGATCATGTACAAATTGTATTAAGTACAAACTGTCTACAACAAAGAGACAGAAAGAATGTACGGTTGACACCCGCTGTTTCGAGCTCTCAGATAGCAGTTTCGAGATAGCAGGAGAGTAACTGACTGGAGAGTATACGGAAGGGAAAATGATTCGAGTTCGAGAGGTGGCGAGTTCGAGATATCAAGTTTGAATTGAAGATTATCGTTCATTTCTCAAATCAAGCCGGGTGAGTGTGACTAGACTGAGGCGGCAAATACTTCCGCATAATTATTTTAAGTATTCAGTGCTCGTGCCTTACCCTGACCTTTACATATAATGACATCTAATTATTTACTTCCTCGCCTCAACAGAACATAACTATAAGGACTTCAGTGACATGTACTACCGCTTTACACACATAGCGAAAGACAATTTGTTCGGATAACGGTCAAGATTTAAGCTACAGTTTGTGAAAGAGCTCTTGAACGCTGCTAGCCTGTCAAGCTATCAAAATATGTCTTGTAAACTTTCGTACTTAACTACAAAATGACAAAGTCTGAATTCATAACTAGATTTCGAAGGGATGACTAAACTCGGGAATTTACGGGCAATTTGGACCACACGTCAAAGGCTACTTAAATATATCGTTGTGAATTCAACAACTGTTTACTTCCTGCTGGTAAATTACAGGGACAAGAGAAGCGTGCTCAGCCGGCAAACTGATATTTTGCATGACAGGATTCTGACGAGAGTCACAAAAAATATGTTGAGATGCCTTTGAATTCACAATAGAGTGACGAATTGCCTGAGTTGAGATTTCACAACGGTACATATATCACTTTAAAGGCTCTTTTTATACAGTATATCGTTTTCAATATTTCCCTCGAATTCTCCCTTTTCATGGTTATCTCAACGGGGCGACATCTGCCCAATATTGCAGGCTGTAGTGATATTCCATTTTTACTTGGAATAAATCAGATCGGATGATCGGTCAAGTACCCACCATTAACAATAGAGCTCTGGTTTTACAAAGAGAATCCGATATCTTGGTTTCGAATACCATTGCTCAATACATGGAATTTGATCTGAACAATCGTTTTCGTAATGCCAATCGTTTTGGTATTTTTCCGATTCTTTATTTATTTTTCTTTGTGATAACACATGCAGTTAGACCCCGCTATTTCGAACACTTAGGGGAAACGAAAAATAGATCCAAATAGCGGGAACTCGAAATAGCCGATGGTAAACAACCGAAGAGCAAATCTAGCTAAGGGAAATAGTTTTGAGTTCGATTTGCACGGGGAATTCGAAATAACCGAGTTTAAATTAAATTTAACTGAAGCGGGAGTTCGAAAACGCCGATGGCAATTTTAAATGACTGAAGAGCAATTCCAAGGGATATGGGTTTGAGTTCGAAATAACGTAAAATTCTAAATAACAGAGTTTTAATGAGTGGGTCCAACTGTAGCAAGAGTTCGAAGGAGCTGACGGAAGGTGACTGAAGAGTCCAAGGGAAATGGTTTTGAGTTCAAAATGACGGGGAATTCGAAATAACCGAGTTTTGAATTAGCGGGGTCCAATAATGTGCATTAAAAATCACCTTTCTTAGCACTGGTGCTTAGCTATCCTTGTATCTATAAATTACTTGTGAGGTTACGTTGTTGGTTGTGCAGTGCCAGTTGACTAGTTCATCAAAGGTTAACTATTAAAATTTTTCAGAAAGGGGTGACTCATTGATTCACTGATTGTTATTTACTGATTGTTATTTATTGAGGCCGGTATTATGAACAAATGATTCGTACACTGAAGACGGTAGTATTCTGAAAATGGGGCAATGTACTATAGAGGCATCTCATTACTTGGCACGATTTAGACGTTCGGGTTTGTTTAACAGAACTATTTGACGAATTTGTTGAAAAATGAATTGTTGATATCATGATCGCTGTTTAACATTCTCCACAGTGAATGGGAAAAAAGACACACACGGAAACCACAAGAACTTTGATGTAAACTATTGTTCTAGTCATATGTTACATGTAAAATTGATTTTCTACACGATCACACACGTGATTCAAGAATTTGATACACAAATAAAAGATGTCGCGAACAAAGTAAAACTTAAATGCCAATACAGTCAACTTCCGCCTTGCGGACACCTCAGTATTACGGACACCCCGCTTTTACGGACAGCAGCTAAATATCCCCGGCGAAATAAACTCCCACCATTACGGACTCTCGCTAGTACGGACTTACGGACACTTTATTCGGTCCCAAAGTCACAATTTTATTGTTTTCTCCCTCGTTATAGTGGACACCGAGCAGCATCTTGGAATATTTGCACACATATCAAGTCTATTTTTTCTGCTTTTTGAGATTGTCTTTGTCTTTGGTCGATTTCCGCTTTGGTCGATTTCCGCTTCTTCTATCCATCAATCAAAATTCCTTCATATTTTTCTCTTAAGGCCCTCTTTGCAGTCCCGCTGCCATAAATAAGCTCGTCCAGTCTGTCCAAATAATTTTTTTAGAACTGTAGATTACTGTACTCCAATACAGTAGGAAACCAAAACGTCATGTGCGGACATGGCTGCGACATACAATGATTGTTGTTTACGTACTTCAACTACTGTACACAAAGGGTGCGTAACTGACGCTCTCTACGTGTGACAACGGGTCTGAAAAAGGTACTAGAGTTAATGAAAATGAACACACATGTAATGGCCCTTCTGTAAATACGGTTTAAAATAAAAATTTTCTCGCACCCCGCTATTACGGACTCTCGTTATTACGGAAACCAAATCGCTGTCCCGAGGGTGTCCGCTACAACGGGAGTTGACTGAATGTTGAAAAAAAACGATTTCTTATTATTAATGTTTCAGTTGTTCACCTATCTCATGATGGAAGAGCACTGGTCTCCTCCTGGTCACGAAGGATGACGGTCCCACTGATTCTGTGTTGTCTTGCTATCTTCAAAACACTTTACTGTCGTCTCTCTCTCTCTCCACAACACACCAGTCAAAAAATTATCAGTCGATATTAGGGATTTTATAAGATACACTGGAAGATAGGCTATTCGTAGTTTATACTGTTTTAAGCTTAAAAATTACAAATTAGGAGTATTTATTAAAATTTAGCATTGTTATATTTAACAATTATCCTGCGAAATCGCGCGGAATATCGTCTGATACTTAGCCGACGAGGCCGTACGCGGAGTCGGCTAAAATCAGACGATATTCCGTGAGATTGAGCTGGATAATTGTTTTATTATTCAACAAATTGATAACAAAGCAGCCTAAATCCTTGTAAATCTCTCTGTCGACATTTTCTCACTTTTTCTTCCCACGTACGAAGCTACGTATACCGCCGGATATCTGTTACCTACGGATGACACTATATCGAGAGCATCATGACCATATTTGGATAGTGTTACAATTTGTTGAATAATAAGAAAGAATATCGGAAGGTTTGATAAGAATATTTCCAACCGCAGATGAATATCTTTTCTAACTTTAATTAATAAGTCCAGATGTTGAAATAATGTCTTATTTGCATTTGACTGAGTTAATAAAACTTTTCATTTTGTTTTACAAAGCGTTTAGTCTGAGGCTTTGCGTGGGATTTTCCTCAGGGTCGGTTGGAACTGGTTTTGTTTTTCCAGTTGCGAAACACGAAGTCCCTGTATGATATACGGAAGGATATAAGGAAGGAAGGAGGGAATAATCATAAATCCGGCAACTTAAAGGTTTGATAATAATCGTGCCAAAAAACGTAACCAGGAATGAGTCAGGACTGAAAAAAAAGCTTAATAATGAAAAAGAAAAATCAAAAGGGAACAAAAATCAAGGAAACCAAACTGAACACATTTTTCATCGTGAATATTTGTGAATTGGCGGATTTGGCAATTAATAAGACATCGATATCCATGGTTTGACAAAAATAAAAAGGTGATAATAGTTCTTTTTGGACTCTCAATTTAACAACAATAAAACTTTCTGTCACAAGGAATTCCTGCCTTGATTATGTGCTGTGAAATTGATTGCAATTGCCTATTTTAACTAGGATGGTTTTATATTTGCTTTATTAACTTTTCATTAGTTCGCTTTTAATACCTTTCCTCCTCGCACGAAATGCCAATCTTGACTATCTTTCGTTAAATAATTTGCTTTTAGTTACCTATTTAGAAACAATCTTCTATCATTCGGAACGAAATCAGCTTTACCTTGACCTCACTGTTTCAAAGCTAGCTTCAATATTTTCAACAACTTCAATTTCCTCTGATTCGCAGTTCAACACTTGACTATTATGCGTTGTGAAGTACAGAATGTAGTTGTCTTTTTTACATTCACATTATTTTATGTTGTACCTCATTTTCGCCTCAACATTCTTGAGCTATAGTTCTTCAGTTGCATTTTTAATAACGTCCCTCGCTTAGGATGCCAATCCTCATTATTTGCTATCAAATAATTCGTTTTAAGTTCCCTATTTAAACAAAGGCTTCTAGTCTCAGTTCTGACAGCATTCTTTGACAAAGGCAAAAGTACCGCGTGAAACCCCTTTCTCACCAGGTTGATAACTTATTAAGGCGGTGTCTTTCGCTACTTTTATTAATGAAACAGAGTCAGGACTATTCGAGAGAAAAAAGAGAGGCAAAACTAAAAAAAAAGATACTCAAACAACTGCTTCATGTGCTTTTTAATTTATTTCACACAATGAACAAGCGGGCTACTTGGCCATTTTTATCCCACTTTCACTTTGCTTGGTCTAAGGGCCTACACGGCGAATTTCAGCCCGGCTTCTAATACAAATCCTCTTAAAATCAAATTGGCGATTACATGAAGAAGGGCTCAGCCCGAGCACTAATTCAGCCTGGGCTGAAAATCCTAGCCCGGCTTAAAAAATCGTGATAAGATTTTCAGCTCGGGCAAACGGACTGAAAAGTCTGAAAAAATCCCATGTAATGGAAACGGAGTTTCCGCCCGGACTGAAAAGCGACCTTGGACACTCTTCGCGCGCAATTTCATATTTGGCACCAAGGCTAATATTTTAGCCCGGGATGAAATTCGTCATGTAGTCAGGCCCTAAGTTACATTCAGTTTACTTTAAAAGCATTACTTAGAGGAAATAAAACTTTATTGTTTGGTTTATTTTCTTTGGTTCATGTTCTATTCGTCAGTTGCTGTCCACTTCAACACCCAAGACGTTCAGCAGCATCACACAGCCAACGTTTTACTGCAAAACCATCCATCTCGTCCTGTTAAGAGCAGCAAAAAAAAACGACTAAATAAAAATGAATCTGAAAGAATTCACGCACTGTGAAAGTCAAAGAGAACAGACCCATTCAATTTCCTCCGTTATTTAATATCAAGGCTGTCCAGTTTCGTATGTATGTATGGTCATTCGCAATGCTGGGCGTATCCTGCCAATAGATACAGTATGCCGGCCTCACTGTTATGACCAATAGAAGTTTACACATAAATTATTTTCAAAATGACTTTACTCACTGGTGAGTTGTTCTTTCTCTGAAATAATATTTTTCCAGGTGGCCTGCTACCTGCAGGGCCAATAGCATCACATTCAAGTGAAAACAACACCATGGCAAACACACAAATCAAGCAAGGAAGAATTTTTGTTGCCATCTTCCAGCGAGCGATCTCGATCCCGAGGCAGCAGTTTTTTGGTTTTGTGGTGAATGCTTCTATGCCTCTGGAAAGTGTGCTTAAATAGGAAAACAACCTTTAGATAAATAATCTTCTGACAATCAAGTTTGGCATTTTGTGTGTTGCATTCTATTAAACAACAAATAACTGAACAATGATTACTGAGGGAATGGGAGGCGATGATGAAGCGCACACGCTGGTCCTACCTAATTCCTATTGAGACATGATGGTAAAAATCTCTATTTACGCACGGCCGCGCGTAAATAACATGGCGTGGGCAGTTTCATTTTACATGCAAAGTGTCGTCGAGTCTAGCTGCGAGTTCCTTTTGCTAAAGTTTCGGCAATGTGAACATCATTCTGAGCTATTCAAACCCTACTTCGAGCCTTTGACTTTTGTCCAGCTAAGATGTTTACTAAAATATGAGTATTTTGACTCATTTTGGCTACATTTTCATCGAGTATTTTGACTTTGTTTGCCAACATTTTCATTAATTCGAAGACGCGAATTCTTCATTGGCAATTTTAGGAACCAGATAAAGCGTTTTCTTTCAACTTTTGTTCAACTGATTGTGGTGTGCTTTTAAACAAGCAACAGGATCTTTTGAGTTTTTGAGAACTTTGCCCGAGTTCTTGTCTCTATGTTTTAAAAGAATGGTTCAGTGCTTTTAGCTGTGCATATATCGAGTATTAGTGGGTCCAACTGTAGCGAGAGTTCGAAATAGCTGACGGAACGTGACTGAAGAGCTAGAAAATCCAAGGGAAATGGTTTCTTAGGACTGGTGCTTAGCTATCCTTGTATCTACAAATTACTTGTGAGGTTACGTTGCTGGTTGTTCAGTGCCAGCTGATTAGTTCATCAAAGGTTAACTATTAAAATTTTTCAGAAAGGGGTGACTCATTGATTCACTGATTGTTATTTATTGAGGCCGGTATTATGAACAAATGATTCGTACAAGGCGGTAGTATTCTGAAAATGGAGCAATATACTATAGAGGTATCTCGTTACTTGACACGATTTAGTTTGTTTAACACAAAACATTTGACGAATTTGTTGAAGAATGAATTGTTGATATCATGATCGCGGTCTAACACCGTGGAAACCGTTCACCACCAAACTTTATTTGTAAACTATTGTTCTAGCCATTCGTTAAATTTACATGTGCTTCACGAATTTGAAGACGCAAATAAAAGATGTCGTGAATATAATAACGCAAAAATTAAATGCCAATATGTGGAAAAGAAACGATATTCTTATTATTAATGTTTCAGTTGTCCACCTTTTTCATAATGCAAGAGCACTGGGCTCCTCCTAGTCGAGAATTAGAAGGATGACGGTCCCACTTATTCTGTGTTGTCTTGCTATCTACAAAACACTTTATTGTGTCTCTACCCACAACACACCAGTCAAAAATTTATCAATGTTAGGGTTTTTTAAGATGCACTAGAAGATGAGCTATTCGTCGTTTATACTGTTTTAAGCTAACAAATTACAAATTAGGAATCTTTATTAAAATTTAGCATTGTTATTTAAAAACTGCTCAAAAGAAAAGAATGCCTAGAGAAGTGAAAATTGCAGCAAAAAAAAATCTTAAGCTCAGCAGAAGGTTAGGTCAATGGTTTACAAAATAATATATTTGAAGACATTTATATTAATATTAATGCTCGAGTTTGTCAGTGTTTGTCATGTCATGTTTGGAAGCAATTAACAACTTAACAACTGCAATAACAAAAGATCTATTGACCAAAGCTAAAAGCTCATTAACAACAAAGTTGTTTCTGAATTTATTGAGAAAAAGAATGTTTAAGAAGGTTAAATAAGAATACTTCCAATCGCAGATGAATATCTTCTCTAACTTTAATTAATAAGTCCAGATGTTGAAATAATGTCTTATTTTCATTCGAAGTTGATAAAACTGTTCATTTTGCTTTACAAAGCGTTTAATCTGAGGCTTTGCGTGAGTTTTTTCTCAATTTATGGAGAAAACGGATATCATAAGGTTTAATAAGAATATTTCTGAGTCTTTGCATGGAATTTTTAACTTGGTCGGCTGGTACTGGTTTTGTTTTTCCAGTTGTGAAACGCGAAGTCCCTGTATGATATAATTCATATTATGAAGGAAGGAAGGAGAGAAGAATCATAAATCCGGCAACTTAAAGGTTTGATAATGGTCGTGCCAATAAACTTAACCAGTAATGAGCCAGGACTGAAAAAAAACTTAATAATGAAAAGGAAAAACAAAAGGGAACAAACATCAAGGAAACCAAACTGAACACATGTTTCATCGTGAATATTTGTGAATTGGCGGATTTGGCAATTAATAAGATATGAATATCCATGGTTTAACAAAACTTAAAAGGTGATAATATATATTTTTCACTACTTTATTTTGGACTCTCAATTTAACAACAATCATTCTTCCATTAATTCTTAAATGAAACTTTCTGTCACAAGGAATTCCTGCCTTGATCAGTTATGTGCTGTGAAATTCATTGCAATTGCCTATTTTAACTAGGATGGTTTTATATTTGCTTTATTAACTTTTTATTAGTTCGTTTTTAATACTTTTCCTCGCACGAAATGCCAATCTTGACTATCTTTCGTTAAATAATTTGCTTTTAGTTACCTATTTAGAAACAATCTTCAAGCATTCTAAAATCATTCTGTATCAAAGCCCGAAGAACAAAATCAGCTGTTTCAGCTGTTTCACTGTTTCAGAGCGAGCTTCAATATTTTCAATAACTTAAATTTCCTCTGATGCGCGATTCAACACTTGACTATTATGCGTTGTGAAGTACAGAATGTAGTTGTCTTTTTAACACTCACATTATTTTATGCTGTACCTCATTTTCGCCTCCCCATTCTTGAGCTATAGTTCTTCAGTTGTATTTTTAATAAAGTCCCTTGCGCTTAGGATGCCAATCCTCATTATTTGCTATCAAATAATTCGTTTTCAGTTCCCTATTTAAACAAAGGCTTCTAGTCTCGGTTCTGACAGCATTCTTCGACAAAGGCAAAACTACCGCGTGAATCCCCCTCAAGAGAATGGCAACCAAAGTGTTTCCTTGCTTGATTTGTGTGTTTGTCCTTCTGGCGTTATTTTCACCTGAATGTGATGCAGTTGGAAATGGTGCGTTAGCCGGGAAAAGATCGTTCCAGGAGAAGAAGGCCGTGATTGTAAGTATAGGGGTTTTTTTCCGATAAAAATGATTTCCTGACCTAATTTGTATTGGTAACAGAATACTTATGGCGTAAGAACCAGCGCCGTAGCTAGTAACAAGCAAACCGGGGCACTTGCCTCAGGTATTTTCTTCGTTTCAGTTGCTTATAGTCACCAGAAACACCCTAAGTACCTAAGAAGATAATTTAACAGTGGCCATTGCCTCGTTGATATTCTTTCCTCCTACGGCCCTTGAAGCGATGAGAAGAAAGATGACGATCAAATACTTCGAAAGCCCGACTGATGTGTTTCAATGTTACTATTCAAATTTTTCTACTCAAAGCATGCAGGCAACTTGTGCCCTGCATGTCTAAATCCCATAGCAGGTTATACGCCCAATTACGAACCATTTTAATTTTTCCTTGTATTATGTTGTGTTATTTTGACTTTGACATTGAATGTCCTGCTATACGGGCGCTTAGCTTTTATGGATGATGTTTTGTTCCTTCTTCAGGACGACAGGCGTCATTTTGCATTGAAGCGTCAGCTTTGTGATGCAGCGGAGAGTCTTGGCTGCTGACGTGGACAGAAACACACCCCTTGAATATTTGGCGGGCAGAGAATAAACTAAACTTGGATCTCCTCTGAGTATTGATGTCAAAGTAAAGAAGCATGTATCTTAAAACATTCTAGTTTAACATTGTCTGGAATAAACAGCTTGGATGTTAATAAAATAGTTCAAGAAGGTGTAGTCGAAGGGTTTCCTAACTTTTTTCATGCCCCGCAGAAAAGGTTTACTCCCACTGAGATTACCCCATTTACAGTAGTCAATTCTAGCTCTCCCAAAAATTAATTGAGCCTCATTTGCTGCAATATTTTAGCATTCTCGATAAGAATTTTCAACGCATGTTATCTGAGGGGGCAGGAGGTCCCATATAAGAACGATGGGGCTGCTCGCCGTACCTTTTAGGGGTTTAAAAGGCTGTTTTGGTACCTCTTAGGGTGTTTAGCCTCAAAAAGGTCAGCAGCAGAAGCTTTCGCAGTAGCTTTTACTGTAGTGAGTAGAAAAAAATATGACTGGAGATACTTGACAATCAACTGATTTTTAGTTTTGTCTCATTCACACCGGGAATTCACTACTCATGAAAAAAGAGTATACATTAATTTAATGTGTTGTTTTAGATTTGGTACCTCCTAGCGGTGAAAAACGTTTCAAGCCACGCCCACAAAACTAGGCCTTGGTGCCTCTTAGAGGTTCTTTTCAAATCTCCGACTAGCACCCCCGCTCTTTTAATGTGAGATTCCACCACCGAGCATCTTACCAGGAAGAGGTTTTTATTAAATAGGTCAGTTTTCTCATTGAAATAAGAAGAGGCTAAACTTAGGAAGTTCTCAGAAATAACCCATTTTGGTTAAATGGGATGTTTTCTACAGGAAAAATGAAAGATCCAAAGTTTATCACCACAAAGATAAATTTTCTAAGTGGATCTCAAAGAAGCTACATGTATCGTCACACAAAAGGAAAGTAAAATAAAGAAGATTTGTTGTTGTACGATAACCGAAACTTTGCTTCTAGTTCGGTTTTCGTCTGGCCTTGAAAGAAACGTGGTATTTTAAATTAAAGGTGAACTTTCATTCAATTCTTTTTGATCAATAAATGGCAAGCATTATTAAAATTTATATTCATTAAAAAGGAACTAAGGCCACTTCCATACGTGTACATTTCGTCTGGAGAGCACACGTGGTTAAGAAAAAAATTCTTCGAACTCACTGTTCGAGCTGAAGATCTCAGGATGTAGGTTGTTCTACCGACGGAGCTACGGGACCAGATGATAGAGGGTCGTGGGTAATTGCTATGGTACAAGGTGCGAGATCGCGCTTGTCACATTTACATTACAAAGGAAAAGAACCGTAAAACCAACGGCTTGCTAAAACCAAGCTTGTTAATGCTAAATGTTAAAAAATTATAAGTAGAAGTGTACCATGCCGATAAAAAAGAAAAGAAACGATGAAAAAGAAACGTTCATTCTTTTTAAAAAGAGGGCATAAGGAAAACCAGCTGAACTGTTTTCATACTTATTCTGTGACTTGCGTTGGCTTGCTATCAGTAAAAGTGATTGTTCAACATAGCTCGGGGCTTGCTAAGAGGTGATGATAATATTTTGTATCACTTTGCCTTACTTTTACTGTAACTTTTCAGTACTCTTTCTTGTAGTAATTTTTTACATCTTTCCACACAATGAATGGCAATATTGAATATGAAATAATTTGTTTATATCAACTGAGTTTGATAATGTGAATTAGCCAACGTAAAGAGATGTTGTGACATAAGTCACTGCGGTAATTTATAAAATTTTTATTTATTTATTTATGTTTTCACCCATCCTCCCATAAACACATCAAACAGTGCTGCATATCCTGAAGCTTGTTTGCTGGGCCCCAAGAGAACACACCAATGGTGGAATTAAATGGCTATGAACAAAGGCCCATAGCCGCTTTAATAAATCATGTTTTGAGATCATAAATAATTACAAGGATCAAAATTAAATACTTTTCTGGCCCAGTAAAGGTGAGGGCACTCAAAAACGAACTGCAAAAAAAAAACAACAACAACACACAGCACTGCTGAGAGGGCAAAATAGGGAAGGGTGGGATGGGAAAATCACTCCTTCTCCAGCGAGTCAACGAATTGAATGACGCGATAGTGATCGACTGTGTAATAGTAATGCATGCCCCTAGAGGGGACCTCATTTGATTTAGCCCAATGACCTCTCAGCCAATGCCCGGATATTGTCACACAATAAGTAACGCAGCAAGATAATAATTATTTAACATTAGTTTGTCAGGGAAAAACATAAAAATCCTATTCGCAAGCAAATATTTAATTTATGTTTTCACCCATCCTCCCATAAACACATAAAACAGTGCTGCATATCCTGAAGCTTGTTTGCTGGGCCCCAAGAGAACACACCAATGGTGGAATTAAATGGCTATGAACAAAGGCCCATAGCCGCTTTAATAAATCATGTTTTGAGATCATAAATAATTACAAGGATCAAAATTAAATACTTTTCTGGCCCAGGAAAGGTGAGGGCACTCAAAAACGCCAAAAGCATCAGATTCTCTGAATGATGCTCACCCCACCCAAAGGAAATGCAGCACCGAAAAGTAAATGAAGGAGGAAAAGGGGACTGCTGCCCTTGCAAGCAAAGTCCTCTTCCCCATGAAAAGATACTAAAAGTAATGAATGTATATGAATACAAACTGAGAAAACCCTAATATGGAAAAGCTGTTAAGGTGGGAGCTGCTGCCCCTGCAAGTCAGCCCCCCAAGATGTTAAGTTGCCAAGAGATAAAACAGGAGACTGCTGCCCTTGCAAGTCAGACCCTGCATATATGCATGTAAAAATAGAAATCAATATTACCATTAACCAGCCCCAGCCAATGTTAAATAAAATTAGAAAAATGGGCAAGGAATTAAATGGGAGACTGCTGCCCATGCAAGTCAGCCCTCATTTAAAACGTAAAAATTAAAATCCTTAGAATGCCACCATTGCATTAATCTGAACTGATGAAAGGACTTGGCATCAGAGGCTCTTTCTGCTGTGCAGGGGCGTAGTCACGACACATGCTACAGTTCTTCACTTTGTCTTCTATCTGTGCACTCATGCCGGGCCAGTAAAGGGCTTCCCTGGCTCTTTGCTTACACTTGACAATTCCCAGGTGTGTTCCATGTATGATCTCCAGCATGGCTGGCCTCATGGACGGGGGAACTACAATTCTCATTCCTCGGTATACTACTCCATCTAGTACCGCGAGCTCATCCCGTGCGTCCCAGTATTGACGGATGCTGTGTGGAACTTGTTGCTTGCTTTCTGGCCAACCGCCTTGAATCATAGCATACAACTCATGGAGCTCATTTGCCGTGTTTTGTTGAAGTTCTGCATACTTCGGTTCAGAAATCGAGATTCTTTCCAACATGTTCACTTGTATGTCTTCTTCTTCCGGTGGTGCCTCATTTGGACTTGCTCGGCTCTCAGGTAAATTAAGGCCTGGGCGAAACTTAAAAAAAGGCAAAAATGCAATATAAAATATTTAAAATCAGAGAAACCGTGTATATGAGTCTTTATGTGCTAAATTACTTTTAAGAATTTTTTCTTAGTTTTCCCAACACTAACTGTCAGCACACAAGTGTCACGTGACATTTTAATGTACATTTTCCCGCCAATATTATTTGCTATCCATGCAGGAGTACTTTTCGCTTGCCTTAAAGCGCCAAACTTGTCAGAACGATAGTTCGTGAGATGAAGAATCTGAAACGTACTGGCAAGGATGACCTAACTTTCTCTTCAATGTTTTATAGTGAATTTAGGCACTTCTGGGTAGATTGTGGCAAATGACGAACTAACTGATTCTTTTCTTCTTCATGAATGTAGCCTTTCCACTAAATAACAAGTTTACTGGGGTTCTATGAAAATGTTTTTGGCCAAACACGCGACTAAGGTGTGCAAAAAATGCTCCTGCAGTTGAATTCGCGAACTCAACTACGGTTTGATTTTGGCGCGCCATTTTGTTTGTGAACCTACGGGGTTTAGAAACAGCGGATGTCACTGTTGCTATGACATTTCGGAAGGTAGGCAAGATGGCGGACGAAAATACAATGTTTTGTTCTGGAGAGAAATGCTACTTTTCACGACGTAATCATCGCTTGAAAAGTAGAAATGTTTCACAGAAATAGTCTAGACTGAATGAATTCTAGGCTTCGCGATTTTATAACATATTTCGATGCGGTAACGTTAGGGACGAAGAGCATATGTGGCTGTTATCGCAGACAGTAATGTTGTTAAACTGCTGATGTGAAATTCAATTTTGCCGGCCTAAAAGCCTGTTTTGGTGAAATAATATTCTATTAAAATCTTAAAATATTTGAAAGATGATCTGTTGTTAATTTATGTGGGCATATAATGTACCGCTCAGTTAAAATTGCGCCAATTTCAACCACACTAGTATTTCTTTCAAAGTGACTCATTTCGCTAGCACGGTTCACGCTTCAAAGTAAAGATGGTTGCTACCTTTATTTGCCCGACGAGTTGCGGCTTTGCTCGGACGGCTGCCCTAGAAATAGTGAAGGAAACAACTCAAACATTGCGCCGGGAGAACGGAGAGGGAACAGCAAAATTCAAAGCGCGTTCAATGCAAGAGTGCTACAAACGGTTCAATGAAATTTTCAAGGATAGATCTGAAGAGTTTGCTATTGATTTTCCGAAATTTCAAAAGAAAATTCCAGCTCTCCGAGACATGTTTAGGCGCTGGAATCCAAGAAGGAAAGACGAGAAGGAAAAGTATCTGGAAACATTCAGTGTCAAAAAGTGGAAGGAAATGGCGCGTGCGGAAAAAAAAGAGCATTCGTTTTCAAACTGCCAAGGGTGCTATCAGCGCTGTGCTGAAATTCAAGCTTTACTCCCAGTGAAGTCGAATCAATTTCTGGGGATAGCAAAGGAAAATCCCTTTTTCATTGCTGGCAAAGAGAGTATGATTAGGCCAAGGAAGGAAGGAGAAGTCAAAGACATTGCCAGGGCTCTCTACAACAAAATTGATGCCACCTTTCAGAAAGTATGTAGCACATCCTTTGGAGATGTTTTAACTAAACTCCCAGAGCTCCAGCTTCAAAAGAGGAAGTCCCCTACCGAAGCCAAGAGAGAAAAGAGACAGATGTATAGAAAATACAAGCAGAAAGTAGAAGATGAATGGGAAAAGACTTCCCTTTTAAGGTAATTATTCAGTGTGGATGGGTAAAGCAAGTAAAAATTTGCAGACATTAAAAAAAAAAAAAACAGAAATCATAAAATTGTGGCCGCAAGAAAAAAAAAACAAACAAAAATTAATTGATAATTAACAATCAAACATCAACACAGAATTCTTTATTAACTTTTTTATTCTCTCCCTCACTTACATGTATTATGTGTCATTGTTATAACTGGCAAAAGATTTTATAAACAACCTGCAAAGTGTACATGTTTTATAGGCTCTTTGAGCCTTGACTTTAGCAAGCACAAGGAAAGCTACATTTACATATGTACTTGTCCAAAGTTTGAAACGTGTAAATCAAATTTCATCTTTCAGGTGTCTTGGTGAGCGACAATCATATGCAGGGAGGCAACGAGAACGTCTTGATTCTTCGTTTGAGACCAAACCAGCTGCAATAAAAAGAAAGGAGATCAGTTCAGAACCTGAAGCCACAGTCCCTGTGAAAAGAAAACGTCATGCTGGCAACTTCGATGCTATGACATGGAACAAGAACGAGTTAAAGCTTGAAGTGGAGGGATACAAAGATGACACCAAGATCAACTGGTCTGAGCTAGCAAGAAGATATGAAATAAAGAACAAGAAGGGAGAAATTGCTAAAAATGGTGGTCAAATTGCGCAGGAATGGCTCATATCTCAAGGCGTCAACCTGCACAGATTTAAACGACCCTCTGAAGCTGAGCGACAGCCCCGAAGAAAGAAACTAAAGGGGCTTGGTGGTGAAATCTCCATCCCCACACCAGAAACAAATGAAACATTAAAGCAAAGGCTTAAGCTCAAGATTCAACAAGGAGAATTTACAGTTGGAGAGCTCATTGTTCCTAGAGAGGTGAGCATGTGATAAACTGTGATGACAACGACGATGACAATTTAAAACAATGAAAGAGATTTGATTCACTTACCATTATAAAATTCTTGAGAGACAGGAGGGGCAAAGCAACGAAGAAACACATGTAAAATGCATGTAACATTTCAAAATCTCCAAACTTTTGCTGAGCTGTTATGAAAAGCAAAAAAATGTGTATTATGTATTACAGTATTGCTTACATGTATTTAATTGTTCAATTTATTTAGCATCAGCAATAATATTTTTCTTTCTTATTTCAGTATGAAAAACTGGTCATTGGTGCAGATGGCAAAATCCAATCAACAACATTCACCGTGCAAGGAAGAAAGCAACCTCTTGAAGAGATAAGAAAGAAAACTCTGCAAATGCATGAAAAGTTCATGAAAAGTAAGCCCAATGAGTACTATGCTGAAATGTCCAGGGAGGAGGTCACCAAGCAATTGAAGAAACTGAATGAATTCAGCCAAGATGATGGACTCACCAAAATGAGGAAAAAATTACAAAGAATATCAACAACAAGACACCTTCAAATATGGCATGACCACTCCACACTAGCAAACACTGGCCACATCATATTCACAGTTAACTGCTTGTATGACCCTGCCATCTACATGACGGATGAAGAGTATAAGGAGGCAGCTGGAAAGGTGGCAAATGTCCAGGCTGAAGTAGAAAAGCCCCATGTTTACATTGTTGCAAGGTGTAGGAGCTGTGATGCAGAGCAACTTGCATATGTTGAAACACGCCTTTGTTGTCTACAACACCTCCAGAGAAACATAAAAACCACAAATGGAATTGAAATTAAGGACATCATCAGATTTTTTCACGGCGATTCCCCATCTCGGGAATTTGAAAGCGGGCAACAAAAAGGAGGTCACTACTACTGCTCTGGTTGTGGAGCCCATGCAGACAGAGTTTATGACCTTGCCTACACTTTCCACTGCACAGCAATTTCACTAGATGACCGTCAAAAGATTGTGTTGAAAGGGCCCATAGGAAAGAGAAACTCTCTCCTTCAAAAGCCAAAACCTTTCACTGCATTGCAAAAGCCAGAACTTGAATTAGAACTAGGGGGGAGAGGAATATATGATGGAAAGACAAAGAAAGAAATGCAAAAGCTCTTGGAAGAGGATCTCCATGGTGTTAGCCGAGTGCCAGCACTTCTCTTCAGTAGCCCTCAAAGCTCACTGGAATCTTTAAATCTAGGAAGTTATGAGGTACTTCCATGTGAACCGATGCATGACGTGGCTCATCACATTGAAAACCTACTAACAGAGCTACCTATACATATAGAGGATGAAGAATGTAAGAAGAAACTACTTGAAGCAGCAAGCCTAACAACTGGAAGGAAAGAAACAAAAAGAGCGGTTGATTTTCGCTGTTCACTAATTATGACCTCCTTGTATGTGCAAGGGACAGCTAGCCCAAGAGTGCAGAGTCTTCTGGATACAATGGTTGATATGCAGGACATTCTTTACAAGGATGACAAAGGGAGATCCCCACGATTAATTTTACGCTATCACAACTCTAGTTGGTACCACCACATACTCTGTCGAGAAATTGTTGGTTTCAATCTTCAAAAAATGACTGTAAGAAAGTTCTATGGCACATACTTCCATGACCTAACAGCTCATGCCCCACTCCAACTCCGAATCATATCAGGACGCTCTTCAAATGCTGAAGAAGAAGAGAGAACATTCAACACTGTCAAATCAATCACTAACACCACATCAAACTATCGCCCTGCCCACATCATCAGCAACATATTCATTCGTTTGCAGGCTGAAGAAAAATTAGGAAGATCAGAGAACTGTGTGGAAAAGCAACAGTCACAAGTTTCACGTTTAGCACATTCACTTCCACCACAAAGAAACACAAAGATCCCAAAGACTCTCATCAAAAAACATTCCAGCTTATGGCAGGCACATTTGGAGAGGATAAGTGATTTTTTGATACCAGGAGAGGGTGTGTGGTGGTCTCAAAATGATGATTTTGTTGAATTTTTTGATGCCTGTGGTGAGGCTGAGTATCGAGACGAGGGTCCCACACTGCACCACTTCAGATCTAGCAGTTTAAAGAGTGAGGAGCAGTACTTGTTAGAATGTTGGCAAGAGTGCTTACAAAGAGAAATCATAATTCCAACACACTTGATTCGTGATGAAGATGGGGATGGCAGAGTTAATCGAATTTATACAGATTATTTGACTGGCCCACTGTTCGCTGAATTTTCTGCCCAAGTAGTCCAAGCTCTACATGTACCAGAATCTGAAGTCATGACAGCACAAGGAGAAGATGAGCCTTCAATGTCAACCCCTGAAAATACTCTAGAAGACCACCTTGTAGATGAGTCAGCTCTGTCCTCATCAAGTCATGTTCTTCAAAGACCCAATTGTGACCACCAAACAGTGGTAGACTTAAGACTCATTGGAGGAGAGGAGAAAATAGAGTTTGAAGATCAGAATTTGATGGAAACACCCTCAGCTACAGATGACCAAGATGAAAGCAGTGCCTCAGGTATGGTGGTTAACAAAAACAACAATTATTGTTGTTGTTATTATTAGTGTTATCATTATTAATATTATTATTATTATTATTATTATTATTATTATTATTATTATTATTATCATCATTATCATCATCATCATTATCATTATCATTATCAATATTGTTATTATGGTTGTTGTCATTATGGTTATCATTATTCTTTCATTGCCTATGACTTTTGTTATTATTTTTCTATTCATTGCACTTTGAATTAACTGAAAGCAGCCTCACGGTCAGGCACATTACAGAATTTTTGCAAGAGCATGAGGAGCACTTGCAATGTACAAGAGAGAAAAAAAAACAATACCTGCTTTTCAAACTTACATGTACATGTAATGTTATAACTGTTTGCTCAACCAGACACCTCATTATAGTCATTTCAATCTATACATTCTAAAACTCACTGATCTCCTCTAAAAAAACAATAAATATTACATCATTACCTCACTTACAGGAAATGAATGTACAGCTCTTCAGACAATTGACCCAAATGTCATATCAGATGGTTCTGATTGTCCTAAGAGAAAGAAGGACTCAACTCACAATCAACACCTACAAGTAAGTACAAGTGTATGCTTAAAGAAAAGTTAGAATATATTGTAACTAAGCAATAAAAAAAAACTAGAACTAGACAATCTCTTAACTTTCTATACTTTAACCTTTAAAATGTAAATAGGGTGACCCATGGGAAGATTAATGTTACTAACTTGTGAATAATAGCTTGAAAAGCTACCACAGCTTGTCCTGGTTTCTACTCGCTTTTCATAATTATTTCCTTTGAGCAGCATAATTTATGGATTAAATGAATTTTAGTCAAGGCTGAAAAATCTTCCAGTTTTCTGTGGCTGAAACTAGTGGAGACATACATGTACATGTAAAGAAAGCAGCCACACCTGTACAGTCTTACAGCAGAATATAGACACTGCAATATGGAATAATCTATGGGGACAAGATATAGCATGCAAATTACTGTACCACTCTTTTGTTTTTCATTTTTGTAACTCAGGAGAATCAATACAAAGATGCCCATCCCCTTCAGACCAAACTTTGTAAAGCAATAGCAGTTGTGCTTGGGAACACAGCAGAGGTTCAAAAGCTAGACAGAGCAAGGAGATGCCACAAAAGCAATCCAAACAACAGAGAGAGAGCTGATGACTACCTCTCTAAGCTTGCCTTAGTGCAATCAAACGTCTTAAGTGAGCAACGTAAATTAAAAAGAAGATTTGATGAGTGGGAAAGGGAATTCTTTGTTACTCACAATTGCCTGTTAGCACTCCCTGAAGATATAAATAATGATCCAACAGCAACTGAGCTTAACAAGCAATTGAAGTATGCCACAGCTCTCTTAAGAGAATGGAAAATGGATGCCTTGGGCTAAAATAAAAGAAAACTGTAAATATTTTACCCTGTTTTGTATTAATAACGTATAGCGTAGGTTACAAGTACTGTCAAGGATGTAAATAAGAACAATACGAATGATATATGAACCTCAATTGAGCTTCGAGTAGAAATAAACGCTTTTGTGAAGTTTGTCAAGTTCCATAGAGTCGTTATTACGGTATTGATACTAGATCGTTTCTATAAATCTTACCTGTTCAGTTGAAGTCAAATAACCATGTTTCTGATCGGAAATAAAAGCGTTCCAACCACGAAATCCTTGAAATCAGGGCCTTGAAGTCATTCACGAATTATTCACAAGATAACAGCCGCTTACATTTGCTACCATGGGCTCAGGTAAAGTGTTTCCATATATGGTTCGTCTACCGCAATGGCACTGGGGACAATATAATGTATTGACCTTATTTGGGAAAGAGAACCTTTTCCCGCCGCCAATTTCGAACGCGGGAACGAAAAAAAAGAATCAGGAATATTAAGTGTGACATTGTTTTGGTCCTTATGGGGAAAAAAAGCAGAGAAAACACGAAAGAAGAAATACGGCGGATGAATAGAGAAAGGAAACAAAGAAAACGACAACAAAGGAACCTTGAAAAGGAGAGAACACTTGTGTCTGAGCTGCGGAAAGAGAAGGATCGCCTCGCGAGGCAACAACAGATATGCGAATATCTGTCACGGAAGTACTACGATCGCTGGCGTTCTCTTCTCAGCCGAGAAGAGGCTTCCAGGAAAGCTGTAAATTCGATTTTGGGCCAACCTGTAACACAGAGAAAGGTTTGTTTTTGTGAACTTTAGTGGTCCAAAACAATAGGTATAACTCCTGTTTCAGTGGGACTGGAAGCAGTTACCAGCTATATCTCAGGGGAGGGAGAGGGGGTAGGGGCTGACCCCAGTGAGCCCTTGAACACTTGCACAATTGGTATTAACAAATGTTTGCAATCTATTCCCTTTTGGATATATTCAGCAAAAAGATGCCATTGTCCCAACCCACCCCCTCCCCCCTAGGTGGACACTTGACTGTGTTTGAAGAACTACAGAGCAACAGTGTAATGAAAGCAGTGATTGCACAAGGTAGAAAAAATCCCCTTGGGGTGCTTCAGCTAAAAGTATTAGGCTTTCTTTGTTTTGTCACAATACAGGTACTGATAAAGGCAGCCTGCAATTCTTCCTTACAAATTGAGCGTGGCCTTTTGGAGCACCCAAAAGATGAATCTGGCAAACAAATTACAATTCATCTTGGTTCTGGTGCATTTGGATGCTGCAACAAGATGTTTTATAGAGGAATTCCTGTTGCGGTAAAAACATTTTATTCTGCAACAGCAGATGAAGTAAAAAAGGAGGCAAGAGTCATGTTCAAACTAAAGCATTTAAATTTCCCACTTCTTCTTGGAGTTTGTACTCTGTCTAAACCTTATCTATTAGTATCCTCCTTTTACAATGTGTCTGACAAGCCATATACAATGTATTCAGTATTGCAAAGCAGCAATTTGAGCCTAGCAAAGGACACCTGGCTTATTCTAATCCATCAGCTTGCTCAAGCTATTTCCTATCTCCATGACCAGGGCTTTATTCATCGGGATATAAAAGCAGATAATGTCCTTGTTTCATATTTAAACCAGGAGTACCGTGCAATTTTAATTGATTTTGGCAAGTGCACAGCGTCAACAGCAAGTGGAAGCCTTATAAAGCATCTCACTCCAGAAGAGCAAGAAAAATATAAAAGAAAACATGCTCATATTGCTCCAGAGATTATAAATGGTAGCCATCCACCTTCATTTGCCAGTGATGTTTACTCCTACGGACGGATTGTGTGTGCAGTTGGAGCAAATAATGCATGTGATTTCCTTTGTGCTCTAGGAAAAAAGTGCATCCACAGTGATGCCAAGTTAAGACCAAAACTAATTCAAATCATAGAGCAACTTCAGTCAAAATTTCCATGGCAGAGCAAGTAATTCATGTTTTACAGTTAACACAATCCTTTTGATACTGTTCATATATATTCATGTTTACATTAATTTTTAATAGTCGAGAGATTGTCTAGCACTTTTCATTTTTGCTGTCACTAAAAAGCCCACCAGAGCACTGAAAGCTTTCTCGATGGCGCATCGTAGGTTGGCAGCTGACAAAATGGCACATCTTGTCAGTCAGTACTTTTGTGGTGCTAACAGTGACTAACAACCAAACCCTTTTTTCAGAAGTAAATATGTGGCATTTCAATTGTATATATAGATATATATATGACAGTTTCATCAGGATTTTTGGTTTGGCAAGAGAACTTAATAAGCTCAGCACATGTTCCCCTTGCCAATGACTACCAAAAATAGGCCCCTATTAAGAATAGTTATTTCACAACTTTAAAAAACCTGGATATTATATTTAACAACAAAGGAAGGATAAAACAGAAAGACAGACAACAGAAACAATTTCAAAATTACACAATAATACATCAATTTTTATTGAAGGACACAAATCAGTTATAATTATATTAAATCAGGAAAAAATTCACAAAATTGGAATAGAATGGTACTGGCATGTTACATGTAGTTTTATGACTCAGAAGCTGTGCAGTTATTTTGTATTTACAGTTTGACATTCAGCTGTATCACTGCCGGGTCATTTTCAGCTTTTTATGTACTGGTATATGGAAATATTGGTAATAAAAGAAAAAAAAATATGGGCATGCTCCCTGATACTAAAGGGAGTATGCCTAGTGTGTGTTTCTTGTTTATTTTTAATTAAGACAGATGCTGCTCAAAGTTCAAGCAATAAGTGGAAAATTTATGTACTACAAATCTAATCACAGCATGGTAATTTCTTGAATACTATTTAAACCATCTTCCTTTGACTAATTTCCCTAAGTGACCCCCAATTAAATTCTTAAGAAATTTAATGTCAAACCTCAATGTTTTGTCTTTTGACGGCCAACTTGGGAAGGTTAATCGCCTTCATTCAATTCATTCAACGTTTTATTTAACAAAAGACAAAAGAGAGGAGAGGAAGCATCAAAATCATATCAAATCGAAAAAAATGTCGGAAATAGACGAAAACGCCGACAATCTTTACAATATGGGCAGGCAAACTTTGAAGTTTAGCTGTCAAAACATTGAAGTTTGATAGCGCGACAGAGCATGACTTTATCACGTGTGTTCACGGTTAGATGCAATTGACGGTATATACACGAGAACATGCAACTTTCTGTTCGTTTTCGTGGGATCATTTATTTTATATTTCAAAACATGTACATCTGACATAGTAAACCCACCTAACTACTGGTTTGGGGGGTTATTTTGACTTGTAAATTCATCTCCTTAGAGAAATTGTTTCTCCAGCATTCATTCAAAAGCCCGAATTCTCGATGAACGATCTCCCAGTGTATTGATGACTACGTTTCCTTTTTTCGGCTAAAATATGGTGACATCATGCTAATTTTCAAGGTAGCGAACATAGAAAACAAAATTCGTTTACCTCTTCTCGTTGTCTTCCACTGCACTGTCGGATTCACCGGTAGAAATGACAAAAAAAACGATGTGAAGCCCATCATTCAAAATGGCGGATATTTTCACGAAATACGCGCGAGGTAGTCTCGAAATTCCAAGTAACTATGGTTACTTCCAAATTCCACGCGAATTACACGCATTCTGCCTGGGGGGCACTGGGGGCCAAAATCATTTCCTCACCCAGGCCTTAATTTACCTGAGCTGAGCGTGTCTGCGAGGACTTGCTTCTTGCCTGGAAGATATTCCACTTTTAGATCATAGCCACTCAATTTCAGCATCATTGCCTGCAATCGTAATGGTGCTGTTGCCATGGGCTTGCGCAATATCATTTCCAGGGGTTTATGGTCAGTTTGGACCAAAGTCTCTTTTCCCAGAATGTACTCCCTGAATTTCTGTGTACTGAACACGATTGCCAGCATTTCCTTCTCTATTGGCGCCCAATTAAGCTCTGATGCTCTAAGTTTACGTGATGCATAGGCTATCGGTCTTCCCTCTTGGAGTAGGACAGCACCCACTGCGCTCTTGCTGGCGTCACATTGTATGGTCACATCTTTTCTGACATCATAGTAGGCTAGCACTGGAGCTTCACAGCACATATCCTTAAGCTTCTGAAACGCAGCTGCTTGGGGCTTTTCCCAATGGAAGAGTACATCCTTTCTACTGAGTGCCCTCAGTGGTGCTTCAACTTCTGCTAGCATTGGGAGGAATTTGGCCAAATACTGAATGGATCCCAGGAACCGACGCACATCTTCTTTCGCTTCCGGCGGTGGCATATCCTTCATAGCTCTTACTTTTTCTGGATCTGGTTTGAGGCCTTCTGCTGAGATAATGTGGCCCACATATTGAACTTGCTGTTTTCGTACTCTGACCTTCTCAAAGTTCAGCTTAAGGTTGTAGGTTGTGGCGCGGTTAAGAACTGCCTCGAGGACTGAATCATGGTGGGCAATGTCACGTCCAGCGATGGGTACGTCATCCATGATGGCGTATGCGTGATCAATATCCTCCAACATCTCGTCCATGGCCCTTTGGTACAGTTCTGGAGCTGATTTGATTCCGAATGGTAGTTTTAACCATCTGTATCTGCCTATTGGGGTGTTCATTGTTGTCAGTAGACTTGACTCGTAGTCTAGTTTCATCTGGAGATACCCACTTTTAGCATCTAAGACTGTGAACACTTTTGCCTCTGGTATCTTGGCTACAATTTCTTCTACAGTAGGGATTGGATAATGCTCCCGTTTCACTGCTTTATTTAGATCACCTGGGTCAAGGCATATCCTGATCTTCTCACCCCGACTCGAAACTACCATAGAGTTAACCCAGTCAGTGGGCTGTGAAACTTTGGCTAGGTGTCCTTCTTTTTCCATTTCCTTGAGCTTGGCAATGATCTTGGGAAGAAGTGCTGCAGGTTGTCTGCGAGGCCCATGCACCACAGGTGTTGCTTTGGGGTCAATCTTGATAGAGTACGTTCCAGGCATGGCTCCGGATGCACTTTGTAAATCTGGGTACTAATCAAGAAGCTCCTTTAGGTTTGGGTCAACATGTGCCTGTAACTTATGTACCCGCTGAACCAAGTTGAGTGCTTGACAAACTTTGCCTGACAATATTGGCTTCTGCTTAGTGTCTATTACATAGAAGTCCACATTTAACTCCCTGTCTTTGAATCTTATGGGAAGAGTGACGTAACCCTTGGGTGTGATTCGGTGTTGACTGTATGACACCAGGGTCTTCTTGGTTTGTTTGATCTGGGCATTGGGTGCTACTTGCTTGAGCTGAGTGGTGTTAATTACACTTGCATAGGCACCAGTGTCAAGTTGACAATGCAGGGTGTTGTTGCCCACTTCTACAACCTCCCACCATTCGTCACTTTCACAAGTTCCCTGCTTGTCACGGATGCCATTCATTTCTAGGCTTGCTACATGAAGTAGTTGTACATCACTGTCAGGACCCTCCTCATCACTAGAGAAGTCTTCTCGAGGATAGACCATTTCATGCACTAAGTTGACATTGCTTTTCTTGCTTTTGCACACTTGGGCAAAATGTCCAATTTTCCTGCACTTGTTGCATGATTCATTTTTGGCTGGGCATTTTTCTTGTGGCTTATGTGCATTGTATCCACACCTATCGCATTTTTGAACTGGGTCATGCTTCTTCTTGGGCGAGCCATTCTTCTTAGACGAGCCATTCTTCCATGCAAGTTTATTGACTTCCACTTTCGGGTCTTCGCCAGACATCACTTGCAACCCATCCTTGGTCGCTTCGAACGTCCGACCGATGTCAATTGCCATTTCCAGGGTAAGGTTTTTACTTTTCTCCAAGCAGCGTTGCCTTACTCGCTCGTCCAGAGATTTGCATGCGATGGCGTTTCGGATCAACTTATTCGACTCTGTCATGTCCAGACCACGGGCCAGGAGCTTGAGATCGGTGACAAAGGAGTCAAACGTTTCCCCTTGTAACTGGCGTCTTCGATCAAATTTAACTGCCGCCATAATCGGGTTCTTCTTTGCTTCGAGATGTGCTTTGAACTTTCCGACAACTCTTCCGAGTATGTCTTTTTCATTTACATTTTGTGCACTTTCTCCAGATCCAACTTGCACAGTTCCCCACTGGAAAGTGAGATAAATTTCTCGGCCTTTGTCGCCGACGAAGCTCATAAGGTTGCATATTTTCTCCTTCTCAGTGCATTTGCTAAGCGGTCCTCCGAACGTGAATTCGCAATGTTGATAAAATCTTTCCCATTCTTTACTCAGATCCGCGGCGGCCCAGTTCATTCTTGGCCAATTGAACGACGAATTGGCGTATCCTTCAGCCATCCTGATGTGTTTGGTTTATGTTCGCTGGCGCTCGTAATCCCACTATTTTGACACCATGTTACATACTCATGACACGGACGCCATGTTGGATCAACAATCTGAACCGCGTGGTTTAATGTGATTGGTTAACAAACGTAACTTAACAATTGCACAACTATGAATAATCACCAGCGGTATTGCCATACATAACACTCCCTTGGGGTTTTACAAGTGAACTCACCCACCCGCATACAAGCAAAAAAGGCAAGTGAGCACATGGCCCGAAATAAACAACTATCGTATGGTGTATAGCAAATTTGAACTGACGATTCCAAAATTCTATGAAGAATTGGCAGGGTAATTGGCAGCCGACTATCGAGACGACACCCAAGCTTTCCATAACCCTTAAGCATCTGGACAATAAAAAAGGCCTTGGTGGGATCAGGAAAACCCGAGAGCTTGTGGCAGTAGCCTAAAGCTGAGACATACGTGCTCACCGTGGAAGGAGCATAGTGACGGTCATACAGGTATGCGGTAAAAAGTGCCAAAACAGGGGGTGAAATGGGCAGGGTAGTAGGAACGCTAGGGATAACCACATGCAAAAATTGTGAAAAGAGCTTCCATGCCCGCTGATAAGTCGGAAGTGAGGAAGGTTGCAGGCTGGACTGTAATAGTGTGGTAATTACGGGTGCCAATTCTGAGGCTGCAGATGCACAGGAATGTCTGTTGGCTCCCGCTCCATGTGGACAGGGGCCAAACGCTTGAATGTATCCACCTGTAATCGAGACAAAGAGTCTGCGAGAGTGTTATAAACACCCCTAACATGTTTAGCCTTAAAAAGAATGTTGTTTTGTAGACAGACCAATACTAATTTTCGTACAAAAAACATTAAAGTGTATATGACAGATTTTTTTTTATTTGCTCGATAAAATTTCCACAATGTACTGAGAAGAATAGCAAAACAAATTTTTCGATAGCGATTTTCTTTGCTAGTGTTTTAATGTATCAAAAGCGTCAAATTTCACTTCCGGTGGGGTACAAAACCGCGAGACCAAAACCAGGAGACTGGGAATGATTGTGACGTCATTTCAGGACTGGAAGCTTTGCTAAAAACAGATTCCTTCGACATTTTCTGATTCTGAGCTAATAAATTTGCTAACAAATGGTACAAAAGTGCACTGTTCATAAGAAAATAAGAAAATGACGGAGAAATCTGTTTTTATCCATGCTTCAAGTCCTGAAATGACGTCACAATCATTCCCAGTCTCCTGGGTTTGGTCTCGCGGTTTTGTACCCCACCGGAAGTGAAATTTGACACTTTTGATACATTAAAACACCGGCAAGGAAAATTGCTATTGAAATATTTTTTTGCTTTTCTTATTAGTGCATTGTGGAAAATTTATTGAGCAAATAAAAAAAAAATCTGTCATATACACTTTAAAGTCTTGTCCTTGCAAGACTGCTTATTAATGACATAAACAAGGGCCTCGTTATCCATCAGAAACAGGATGCAACGATTTCGCATTTGATGACCCCACAGATATAAACTAAGGACAATTGGATAAAATTCAAGCATAGCAATGTTTTGGTGTAACCAATTATCAGGCCATTGCCCATAGCGCCATTTTCTGCCAAAAACTGCTCCGAAACCTAATGAACCAGCAGCATCAGTATAGAGCTCCAATTTGTCTGAACTGTCCCAAACGTCCTCGAGAAAGAAGGACCGGCCATTGAAGCTGGTCAAAAAAGGCTGCCAAAGCTGTAAGTCGGCTTTGACCTCTCGATTGAGCCTGACATAAAGATGTGGCGAGTGGATTCCGACCGTAAGATCAATTAATCTTAGCAAAAAGGCTCTGCCTGGGACAACCACAGAACAAGCAAAATTTAACATGCCTGTTAGTGATTGGATTTCTCTCAGTGTCACCTTCTTGCGAGTAAGAAAATTAGCAATCAGACCAAGACATTTGTCAATTTTGTCGAGAGGCAAACGAGCCTCAAAAGAGACAGAATCCAATTCGATTCCAGCAAAGGACAATGTTGTAGCAGGACCACATGTTTTCTCTGGTGCTATGGGAATGCCAAGGTAGGAACATAGATCAAGGAATAGATGTAACTGATCCTGGCATAATGATCGAGACTTAGCGATTATAAGAAAGTCATCGAGAAGATGAATAATATGATTAATCCTCAATTTATTCTGAGCAATCCATTCCATTGCAGTACTGAGGGTTTCGAATGTTTTACAGCTACTGGAGCATCCCATAGGCATGCACCGGTCATAATAATACAAATTCCTCCATCTCATACCAAGTAAACCATAATCCAAAGGACGGCTGGGGATAATCCTAAAAGCATTCTTCACATCCGTTTTGGCTAAAAAACACCCACGACCTGCAGCCTTAATGTGCCAGATGGCATCCGAAATAGTTGCATAGGAAACACTAGTATGGTCTGGGGAGATACCATCATTAACCGAAGAACCCCTGGGATAAGATAAGTGGTGTATCAATCTAAATTCCCCAGGAGTCTTTTTTTGGAACAACACCTAAGGGAGAAATCCGAAATGAGAAGAAAGGTCGAGTCCGAAATGGTCCAGCTAGGCGACCTGCCTTGAGCTCCTTACTAATTTTTGCATCTACTACATCAGGGTTTTCTGTAGCTGAAATTAAATTGTTTGCATCCGAGGAACCAGGGTCACCTTCATAATGTAAAGGAAAACCCCCCCTGAAACCTGATGAAAGAAACACTGCAATGGAATGGTTGTACCCAGAGAGGAAGAAATCTAATCTCTCGACAATGACGGGTGTTGGTAAGTTATAATTTTTTAGGCTGGGACTTGGCAGGCAGGGGTCGGTTGGAAGAGGGTTTACTCTGGCCACGAAAATTACACCGACCGATTGGGTGTGGACCTTCACACTTATAACATAAATGCTTAAAGGCACAACCAGCATCACAAGCCACACCCCGGTGAAACTTGAAACAGTACCCCTTGGGGGTACCTTGGTCCTGTTGTTTAGCCCGTCCCTGACCGGCTGGGTTGGTTGGCTTTTTTAAAGAATGTTGAGCCCGCATCCATAACTCCCAATGAATTACACCCCATGGGAATGAAGCAGGTCGTGCCTGCCTTAAAAACCGGAAGTTTTCATCGTAAAACTTCCAGTTACCACCTCTGGCTGCTAAATCCTGAACCACTTCCCCATATTTCATGAGGGCGGGGGCCTCATGGGGACACCTACTAGTGTACACCCCAACAAAAACATGAAAGCAACTTAGCCAGGTTTCAATGGACAAATGCTTCTTAGCCTTAGAAACAGGTTCTAAACATAACGAAGGAATTTTTTCCTTGTCAGAATTGGTAATTGTTACCTGGTATCGATCCTCAAAAACTGGATTAGAAAGCAAAGCACTAAAATCAAAGTACTCATTGTTCCAGATCTTTGTACGAAGCTTATCTGATACCCTGGCGTCGATCGGAAGACTTGGCGAAGAGAAAAACTCAGTGGGTACTTGTGACTCACCCGATAATGATGCCTGTGTGGTGCTTAAAGACCCAAGCACTATGGCTCCAGCCATTCCTGGAGTGGCAACTGATGTACCAGGCACCGGGACACCATTGGCTGGTGGAGGTGGGGTGGAAACCAGTGGCACTTCTGATAAACCACTGGTCCCAGAGGCATCGCTCACTGGAGTGGCGCTGGTCTCGTCAGGTGGAGAAAGACGACGAGTTACTTCATCTGCCACCCGTGTGACCAATTGATCCAATAATCCCGGAGGGAGGGAGATAAGTTGTGGCTCAACTGGAGCTACGCTTGACTGGGCAGCAGACTGGTCGGTGCTAACCACAAAGGATGAGCTTTGGTTAGCCGGAGTTGGTTGCACAGCGGCACGCTTAGACTTTTTCCGGGGAGGTCCCTCACCCCCAGCAGCTATCGCAACAGCCCTGGCAGAATGATTGCGGAGACGACTTGAGCGCTTCGGGGGCATAATGAATCTGCAAAAGAACAGTGAAAAAAGAAACACCAGATACTACCCCAAACATTGTTATAACAATGAAAATAAAAAGATGAACAGAAAACCAGTCATGGGAAAAACCAAAAGCGGCAAGGAAAGCCTGTCAGACAAACGGTCGACGCAGCAGCTTCCTTCTTATGCCGAAATAAATAGAAACAGACAAATTGATAACAGCCATAAAGCCAAGCTTTATAGGCCAAAAGTGGACGAATCCACACAACAACAATGGAGACAAGTCTCCAGAAATCAGAGTAGACGAATCTGCCCTGAAACAGTGGATAAAACCACAACAAAGAAACAATGGACAGGTCCATAAAGTTGAGGACGAATCCTCCTTTAAAACTGTGTGGAGGACGAAGCCTCACACAAGAATAACTCAATAAGTGAACCAGCCATAAAAACCTAATGTAGAGGACGAATCCCCAAAACAATAAAAATAAAAATTGACACAGTGATGAATGTGTCAACCACACAAAATAGCTTCCCATGACTGGACTAAAATGACAAGCAACGGAAATATTGAGGCGTGGAAGGTGAGACATTCAAAAAATGGAAGGAATGTGTCAAGAAAAAATTTTTTAAAGCAAACGCAATGCCCGAAAAATGGCGCCCCTGTAACTACGATATAAATGGTACTGACCCGCTGGGTTAACGTGGACGCCATCAGGTAAATAAAAATCTTTCCCCGGGTGAGAAAAAGCTCTATGGACCCAACAAAAAACATTTGGGATGGGAGAAAGTACAACGTCGAGATACTGCTGGAGAATCTCAACGCGATCGGCAAAAGATGCCGCCTCGCTGTAAGAATGACCACGTGGAATGACATGGCAAACACAAACGACGCGAACCTTATAATCCTCTACTAAAAGGCAAACTAACTCCTCGATTTCAGAACCAACAACCTCAGCATTTGTATCCACAAGATCATTAGTCCCGATCTCGAGAATCAAAATATCAGGAGCCATGTGTTCAACCACGTGGAGGTCGAACGACCGAAGCTTTGCCACAGTTCGTCCGCCAACGCCGTGTAAAGAAACAGACACTGTCCCCCCAAGATTAAAATTACCATCGGCCCGAGGGTCGAAATGGGATCTTAAATCGCCTTTAAGACGCTTAACAAATGAATGACCCAAAATAAGAACAGATGGAACCCCACTAAACATAACAATGGTGGATTGCAAATGCGAGTTGTTCGTGGAAGAGTGGTCCCGATGAAAGGGGAGAATGAAATATTACAACGATTATGAACAGGGAACAAGTGTTCACCGCTCGACAGAACTGAACGGAACAAACTGAGAACTCGCCTCTTAAAAATGTTGAACGATGAAAATCACTCCTTCTCCAGTTACTAGCCCTTCAAGTCCACTGGGACTGTCCGAGGAAGATGTAGCTGTAATGTGAGTTTCTGTAACGGTCTCATACACTTGACGGATGGTTAACCTGGTTAGCTTCACGTACACATACTACGTTGGAGTGTTTCCACCCAACTTTCGACCTGAGTACACTCTCGAACCTCGATGAAGCACCTCCAAAGATGTGGGGACTGTGAAGTCCCTAGGTGCTCCGACTTCCGCAGTTATTTTAACAAATATCTAGTAAAATAAATATTGTTTGAAAGCTTAGCAATTCAGAGTATAGATTATGACTACAAGCTGAGGAAACCCTAATCGTTTTCGTTTTATACCAACAAAGTTGAAATAAAAGTGAGTTGCGAAATATAAAGGCAAGATACGTGATTCGAATTAACTGATGCTCACAGACTGCATGCCGAGATCTCTCGATTAATGAAAATCAATCTATTTCAGAAATCCATTTATCTCACTAGCTAGAAGTAAGCTTTTTTGTTGAAGCCTTTTGAAAAATAATTAAAGGTATACCTCTTTGTATTATATGGGTAATTGAAGAAATCCGAAAATTTGTAAAATGGTCGATATGGGGGTATCCCGAGTTTTTGATACAGTATCGCAGCATTTTTTTCTTCTAGCTTACGTTTGAACTATTCAAAAAGAACAAATATTCGAAAGGATTATCTGAGCCACAACCTCAGTGACAGACACATTAATTAAACCAAGTACAGAAACAGCTTGACACTTTTTATTCAGAAACGGAAGTAAGGCGAAAGTGTGTTTCCTTGGAACAAATATTCACGTCATATTTTGTTCCCGAAATCCTTCAATCCAGCTTTTTCATAGGCCTAGAATGAAAATAGTACTTGCAAAACTTTCAAGTATTTGACCGTTAATCCAGAATTCCTTAGACTGTATCATGCTCTCCTGTAATACTAATGCAGCGTTTGAATGACAGCTTGGTGGAAACTGAGTAGAATGAATGTACGAGCTCTGCAGGATCATGTTATGTCTTAATAGACCACAAAGTTTCTGATCCAATATCATAAGAACTAAGAACTTGGAAAGCCAAACTTAAAGCCCAAGAAATGAAGGCCACCGTGAATATTCGTAATTGTATTCCATAAAGGTAAATATTAAAAATTTGATTAAAAAAATCAAAGATTGGCCGAAGCGCTCTTATACTAATATAGAAGGTATGTATTTCGAATTCCTTGTATTCTGAATATAAATTATTAGGGTTAGCCCTTACTGTCAGATAAATGGACGTACACGGATTCGGCGTTAATTACCGCATACAGCTGTAAACTGAACAGCACGTACGTATATTTGCATTGTATGTCAGGTCATATTTGGGACAAATTGTGATGTTGCTTGAAAAGGCCTTTTAGTGAAAATGAACACATTATTTATTGACTGTGTCGTTTTCCCACACTTTTATCACTTTACCCGTATTTCCACTTACGTCACTAAAATTGTCTTTATAAATGAGTGGCCACTTTCTTCACCACACAGGTTTAAGAAACGAGTTCGCGATTCCTCATGTGCTAACGACAGTCAACCCGGACGATCGTAAAGAGTAGTAGACCGTTTTAAGAAGATCAAACAGAAACATGTTTGAGAACACTAGCGTTAGCTGGCCATTCATTAACAGTTCTCTGGCAAAGCAAGATGTTCTAAACGTTACCGACCGAGATTGCTATCTGGCAGACTCCACAACGGCAGTAGCATTGAAAGCCCTGGCCTATTCTGCCATTCTTCTTGTTTCATTCATTGGTAATATTTTTCTTGTCTTGGTCATTTACAAGGACAAGCAGTTGCGAAAGTCGATTAATTACTTTGTTTTCAGCATGGCCATGTCCGACCTTTTCACTACGTTGACCATCATACCCATCAAAATTGTAGAGATCATTTCAGGGTCTTCTTCTTGGAAAGTGGACAGTCCACAGATACTGGGAAACGTTTTATGCAAACTTTGCTACATTCTTCCTGATGTTTCTTTTGTTGTTTCCATCGAAAGCCTCCTGTTGATAGCAATGGACAGGTTTATCGCTGTCGTCTTCCCATTCAGCGCTAAACTCGTCTCGTCGAAGGTGCGTTTGACGAGCATTCTGTGCACATGGATCATTGCTGTTGCAGTTCATACTCCATATTTCTACGCTTTCCGGCTGGTCACCTTCACAAATAAGAGGTTTTGCAAGTTATCTTGGGCACCGGCATTTGACCACGACGAGACAAACAAAAGATATATCACAGCGACATTCATCACTTTTATACTTGTACCCATTTTCCTCTTAGCCCTTGCGTATGGCTCCATAGCGTTTACTCTGAAGAAGGAGTCCAAGAAACGCAAACAGCAACTATCTTGCCACCATCGCCATCGAGGCCAACAGTTCAGAAAAGTTGTTCGGCTGTCAGTTGCGATAATGATGGCCTTTATTTTCTGTATGATTCCACAGCTTGTATTCATGTTTACTCGAGTTTTTCTATGGAATTGGGAAGTGCCACCAATTTGTGTATTCCGCAACGGCAACGCGATCCCATTCACTGCCTCTTTTATGATGCATTCCTGGAGCGCTATAAACCCATGTATTTGTTTTGTTTTTAACAAAAACTATCGTAACAGTCTTAAACATGTGTTATGCTTCCGTCGATTTAGTCGCATGAAATTCGACGAAAAAGATGATGTTAACCGGCTAAAGGAAACAAAAATGACATCGACGCACAGTCTCTCGCATTCAACCAGACTTTAAAACCAAACATCATTTATTGCACACTGGCTGAATTCACTCGCACTTTCAGAGGGGCGGCAAAAGTTTATCATGAACACCTCTTCCATTTATCAAGTTCAAACTGGGTCTTTCGATCTCCACCTTTGAACCTCGATGCAGGAATACGATGCGAGCGAGTTCTTAGAGAGGATTATTTCTGTCAGTGTGCCTTGATTCAAGAGTACTTTTAAGGTATAATTAATTTCATCGAGGACTTGGCTTTTCTAGTCTGCTTGATCCAATGGCATTGCAGTCTTTTTTTGAGGGATTAATATGAGATTTCAAGTGCATTTTTCTCAGAGCAGTCTACCTATTCAAGGACCATAAAACATGACTAAATTTAGTTCTCCTGTACAATAATTCGTAACGTAACTGAGAGATATATAACTTAATATCAAGAGTAAAGAAAAAGTAGTCCTAAACGGTCACGTCGTCCGAAGAAGATATTGAAGCGAGAATAGTGTTTTTATTTTAACTGCTAGTTGGTGGCTCGGATAACATCTGGCGATAATGATTTGATCCGCGACGAAAACTCTTTTAAAAGCAGTGTTATCTCGTGTCGGATCGATATCAAACCAAAAAGTATAACCCCGAAGGTTTAAATTGAACTCGTCAGCTGAAAACGTTTTGCTGGAGGTAATAACAGAGTGAGTCTTTCAGAATTTCAGAGTTCAGAATTATGCGACGCACTACTCGATTCCTAAATGAATCCTTTCGTTCTACGACAGTACCCTGCCCGCATTGAACGACATCTCTGATACCAGATGTTTTTTTAAGTATATTTAAAGCAGGAATTGATGCAAATTCCTCGTTTCCTTCTTTCTTTTTTTCTTTTTTTTTTTTTTGAGAAATCGCGTTTTTTTCGTGGTTTGCTTCTAAACCAGATACCGAATCTTTTAAGAATATTCATATCTAGAGATTAATTTAACCGAGGTTCTTTCAGTGAAGATGGAAAATTTGAATAAGTTGAATAAGTTAATTTATTTGATATGTAGCTCTTCTCGTCAACATGTGTATTGTTGTTAAAGCCAATCATTTGCCGTTTCTATTGATAGTGGACACTTATCTTCCACAAATGAATACATCAAGTCTGATAATTACGGAAGCAACGTGCCATGTCTTTCCTCTTTTCTTCGAGGAGCATATTTCAATTGTATGCCATAAACAGCGCCTATATCAGTTTCTCCTCAATTAAGAGGAGCCGTGTGGCTACTGCTATATATTTGATTTGTAAATGTGTGACAGAAGCGAGATGAAAAGGAGCCGTCTAATACAGCACTTTCATATTCTCAATATTGGACTGGAATAACTTGCAACTGAGGCAAATTGGGGGAGTCTTTTCAAATGGAAAAGCCATTAATCTCATTTTAATGATATATCCTCTGCATGAGCATTGAAGGTAATTCCACTCCAATACCGCGAATACCAAAATGGCTTATTGAGCTGTGAATCTGCGACACGTGTAAAACGAACATCAAAACCTAACGTGATTATGTCAGACACTCCAATGAGAAAACAAAGCACATGCTCCGGGTTTAAGAAGTGTTATTAAAATATCTTATTTTAAGCGTTAAAGTCCGTTGTTTTTTCCATAAGTTTTACAAAACAGTAACACTCACTCGTTGTCTATTGTATGCGGTATACAAGCACAACAATGTAATTTCTTTACATGGTGCACTAAATTCGGGTCTCAAGTTGGACAAGTTTAGCAAAAGTCAGTGTCTAAACCATAAGCAGGGCAGCAATTTGGAGAAAAATTTGCGACAAGGTTGCTTTTCATTTTTTCTTAATTCACTAATCTTGCGGTAAAAGTAGTGACTTTTTTTCCTGCTGCATGTATATAATGTTTCAAAAATACGTAACTGTATATAATCCTCCAAACTACCCTTTCATATGAAGGAGGTATCATTTGATTAATTTTTATGGCGATTTTATGTAAGCAAGGCCACTGCTCTTTTCGCGCTAGTCACAAACCCACAAACAAATTCACTCTTCCGGAGTTAATAGAGGCTTTTGCTTGAAGATCTCGTCGTCTCATATAATCGTTTCAAATCTAAGATGTATTTCTAAGTGATACAAAGTAAAACAAAGGGAAAACCAAATTTACAGGATATTGAGCTAAAGCTTGGAGGTAGAGGAAACTTCAATCCAGAGATAGTGTTTGTGCAGATATTGGAAGGACCCATATTAAATGGCATTGCGGGTAGTTAAATAGTGACGTCACCTCGCCTACTCTCTGATTGGTTTCTCTTCCCAGCAACGCACAAATAAATGCGACATTTGCTACAAACCGAGAAAGTTTCCTAGTGTAAATTAACATAATTTGTGCGGCATATACATGTAATATGTTGTTTATTCAGTCATTTGTTTATGTTGGGTTGTATACCAAACCACTGATAGCTGGAGTAACAGCTATTTTTTTGTTAAATTGGTTATTGGTTATTACTGTATGTGTATTGTTTTGAAAAAAATATTGAAACCTGGTGTTACACAACAATTAGACGTTATAAACTTATCTTTTTGGACTTGGTTTCAATTGACTCTTTGTTTTAATGATATTGTTAGTTAGATATTAATTAGTTTGTAAAGCGATATAAAGCTTTTGTATATACCGCTATAGGAATAAAGTTATTATTACTATTATTATTATTATTATTATTATTATCCTAAATTAATATTTTTTTCATCTTCACACCTGCCTCACTTTGTGACTCGTAGTCTGTCATAAATTGTAACCTGTCTTACATTCTAATTACAGTTTTCGCATTTTGTATTGACACACCTTCGCACGTTTTAGTTACACGGTATGTCTTTTTGTAGTAATCCGAGATGTCGTTAACTATAATAACACATTGTCGTGTTTTGAATAAACATTTTAATATGATGGCAAATATTTATCGTCCAGATTTGATGCTTTTCTTTTTCTCGCGATGGAAAGTAATGTTAGTGTAATGCAGCGTAAATCGTTTCTGTTAAAATGGGTACTGTTTTCTTTTTAAATACTTGCAGTTTTAAAAGCAAAAATGGACAACTAATACAAGTTGATAGTAATCGATTGTGGTAACTTACAACTGCAAGAGCTTACAGTTTTTAATGGAAAATGAAATTAAATACGGCATTTTTTTAAGACATATTATGGGTTCGATTCTTAAGGCGGTGTATATAAAGTAACAGCTTTTGCTACTTTTATCAATGAAAGCGAGTAAGGAGACCTCAGGACATTTCGAGAATCAAAAACTCGAGAAAAAAAACTCAAAAACATACTCCAACAACTGCATCATGTGCTTTTTTATTCCCCACAACAGAAAGCTACTTGTTCAAATTGACATATTTCTTGGCCATTTTTATCCTACTTTCTTTTTGCTTTGTTTTAGTTGCCTTCAGTTTAATTTAATGAATAAACTTTATTGTTAGGTCTATTTTCTTTGGGTCACATTTTGTTCGAACCATCCATCTCTTCCTGTTAAGAGCAATAAAAAAAACGACTAAATAGACCAATCGCGCGCTAGCGAAAATATCTGATGGACTATATTAAGTATTATTGTTATCAAATGACCCGTACGGCCCCGCGAGCAATTTCCTTGGAAAACCATAAGAAAACAGGTCCCGTATGAGGGCCGTACGCGTCAAAGTGATAGGACCGGAAAAACGCGTACGGCCCTACTAGAAATGCGTACGGCCCCGGCTAAAACAATGCGAAACAATTTTGTTGCTAAAAAGTGTTTCCTTGAAAATGAGTGAAAGCGAACATTCCGACAGTTAGTTCTACTATCCCGGTGAGCTTTCGGACGCCGAAATGCTGCAATTACCTACTCACAGCGAAGCAACAGAAAGAAAGTCGCTACTCTCGAAACGAAGCAATGCTGCCGCGCGCGGCCACGTTCCACCAAAGAATGAAAATGACAAATGACTCGGTCAGGACGCACGAACCTCGCTGCGCTCGGTCCGTACGTCCTGAACTCGAGCCAAATATTTTCCCGTCCGGCCCTCCCACTCAGTCAATAAGTACATACTAACCTGTTCAGTATCTTTACTGCTTTTCTATTTTTCCGGAATACAATAAAAGTGTCTCTTTTTTGACCTTTTTTGTTTTCCTAAATAAAATTTTTATTATTTCTCTTCTTCACACCTGCCTCACTTTGTGACTCGTATTCTTTGAGAACAATCTAATTACAGTTTACGCATTTTGTATTGACACACCAGTCGCACGTTTTAGTTACACGCTATGTCTTTTTTAATAATCCGAACTGTTGTTAATTGTATTAACGTATTGTCATGTTTTGTATTAAAATTTTAAAATGATAGCAAATAATAATTATCCATATCTGATGCGTTTCTTTCTCTTGTGATGAAAAGTTATTTTTATAGTGCAATACAACGTAAAGCTATTTCTGTTAAAAATGGGTTTTGTAGTTTTCCTTTCCTAAGCAAGCACGGCAATTAATACAAGTTGATAGTTATCGACAGCTTCCTGTGGTAACTTCAAAGTGTAAGAAAGTACTGTTTAATAGAAAATGAAATCGACTTTTCCATTAGGTTGATAAGGTTCACTTATTAAGGCGGTGTGTATAAGGTAACAAGTTTCGCTACTTTTATTAATGAAAAAGAGTCAGGACTATTCGAGAGACAAAAAGGGAGGCAAAACTAAAAAAATACTCAAACAACTGCTTCATGTGCTTTTTAATTTATTTCACACAATGAACAAGCGGGCTACTTGGCCATTTTTATCCCACTTTCACTTTACTTGGTCTAAAGGCCTGATTACATGACGAATTTCACAGCTAAAAGTCTCCTTAAATATCACATTTCCAGCCTATAGGCACCCGTGTGAAAGCAGCTCTTGACTGATCAAATCCTGAGGCTAAGCCAAGTTCAGGCGGTGCTTCCAGTTTAAGGAATACCAATACAGAGCCATTTTTCATTAATATACATAGAAAATTCTTGTGTTTAATTACAACGCGTTGTGTGTCAGCCTATTCGACAGTTTTTCTTTTTTCTGATCGGCATATTTCATACATCGACATACTCTTCCTCGCGCCGATTCGATTCCAGGCGTTCGTTTTGTAGGAGAAGCAACACGAAAGAACAGCGACTGAGAAAAAATAGGCGATTGGAATGTGTATATCGAGTATGACCTACTCATGTAGTTACGTCGCTGTACAAGAAGCGTCGTTTGTTAAAAAAAAGACCACACCTTCGTAAGTATTAATTACACGCTTTTTCTTTTTGTCATAATCCGAGCTGTCTTTATTTTTAATGACATTTTGTCTCGTTCTGGATAAAATCTGATCGTGAATAATTATTCAGAATTGTTGCTTTCCTTATTTAACAGATTAGAGGGTTTTTTAGTGCTACAGTAGGCACTGTGCTGTATTTCTGTTAAAAAATGGTATTTATGAGGTTTTTTTGTTAGGAACTTATAGTAGTCTAAGGAAGAAGAGCAATTAATAAAAGTTTAATCATAGTGACAGTGAACAGCTGGGTTTTGTTCAAGTTACTTGTTTAAATTGCATATTTCTTCTTGGCCAATTTCATTCTACTTTCACTTTGCTTTATTTAAGTTACATCAAGTTTCATTTTATATCACTAATTCACATTTATACACAATTATTTTCATGTTTATTTTCTGTTCGGTGAATCTTCATTCAGCAACCCAAACGTTCGGCTGCATCACAAAGCTGACGTCTCACTGCAAAACTATGCACCTCCTCCTAATGAAAAGAACAAAAAGATAATGCATCAGTAAATGAAACTGAATAAATTTCATAATAATCAACAAGTATTATTCTAACATAGGAAAGCCGGTATCCGTGCAATTAAAAGCAATGAGAAAAGTCACCAAGTGAAAAATTCTTCAATTTTCGCACTTTTTCCGTCTATTCCTGTTCAATGCTCAGGATAACTCCAATCAAGAAACAAGAAGAAAATTAATGGAATACCACTTGCCTTTAAATCTTCCCTATTTACTCTTTTGTTATTCTTCTCCTGGAACGATCTTTTCCCTGGTATGGCTCCATTTCCAAACGCATCACATTCAGGTAAAGATAACGCCAGAAGGACAAATACACAAATCAAGCACGGGAGCACTTTGGTTGCCATTTTCTTGTGGGAGATTCTCTTGGCCGCTCTTCACCGACAGGTTTGGGTTTGCTGGAGAATGATTTAAGAACCGAGTCTACAAGGTTGTGTTTAAATAGATAACAAAAACCCAATTACTTCACAACAAGTAATAAAGATTGGCATCGAACATGAAACTGAAGAAATGAAAAAAATGCAATAATTTTACAACACATAATGGTCAAGTCTTGAAGATTCCGTGTAAGGAGGATAGTTAATAAAAATACTAAAATTACGTAACAGAAATACACATTACGTACCTATAAATTACAATCTACATACTGTGATACAATCTAACCAACAAATCTATAGTACATTACTTGCAGCTTTGTAATGTAACTTTAGTGAATCTGTAATCGTTTGTGAAAATACTGAAATCAGCAGGTCATGGTGAAAAATGAAAAATTGCAACATTCGTAAGCATTGCTCAATGCTGATAGTCAAGGCAATGATTACAGTTGTTCCTCTTCTCGAGAAACAAAGAAAGTTCCTTTTAAGCGTGTGGGTGTGTTTTTAATTAATCTATATATCTTTACACATTAAGGTCTATGTGTTTTGACATTTAGTTATAAAGCCTGAATGTCGTTCTGACTTATTGTGTTTTAAAGCTAAAAGTTGCAACCTGCTTACTATCTAAACTATAATTTAAATTTCAGCACCTAAACTATGGTGACTTATCAGTTAGTTACAACAAGACATTGTTTTTATTTTTGTAAACTTAGTCATAGTTTGTATAATCCATATTAACCGTGGCTCTTTTTTGCTTCCTCCTTACAGTATTGAAATCAATTTATAACATAACTGCGTACTTTACACATTGATAGTTGAAATAAGAATAAAGAAACGTTTACATCTGAAGTTAAGTCATTAAAGGCTGTTTAGTACATTTCGTTTCACAGTGTTTAATTCTCTCCAAAACTAATATCCCAAAACTCAAGTTGCGTCAGACGTTTTACTTGATAATCTTAACATGTAAATACTCAAAGGAAGGGTTATTCAAATCCCCCCGTTGTGTGATGTCTGGTTACTTTACAGTTCTAATCCGGTTCAAAACATATAGCTACGATTAAGCTTATAATGGCTTTTTCTTAACGTTTGCTGTTATCTTTCATATCTTAACGTTTGGTTTCATCTTCATAATGATGAATGCCAAGAAATACGAGTCAATACAATACAAAGAGTGATGCAGCTGTGAAAAGAGAAACAATAACTGAAGAGGGAAATAGGTATAAAGAAGGAAATAATGATCACAAAGAAAAACATATACATGTTGCATATATTCCATAAAATGGGAAGCACTAAAGAAACTAAACAGAGCAAGGTTTATCACACTTATTAAACGTGATCACCATTGGGTAATCATTATTCATTATTCAACAGTCTCTGAATGTTAATATAGTATTACTTCTCCTCCACCTCAGCATTTTTAAGTGAATTATTTTGTCGTTTATATAACTTCCCTCACACGAAACGCCAATCTTCATTAATGTACTATGAAATCATGCATTAAAGTTGCCTATCTGAACTCAAATAATATTCATATTCCTCAGAAATCATTATTTAGTTTCTAGTTTGTTTAATAAAATGCCATGCACGAAATGCCAATCTTTATTATCAGAAGATTATTACAGTTTGGTTTGCTATTTAAACGCACTTTCTAGTGGCATAGAAGCATTCTGCTACAAAACCAAAAACCTGCTGCCCCGAGAACGATATCTCTCGCACGGAAATGGCATCGAAAGTGTTTCCTTGTTTCATTTGTGTTTTCGTGCTTTTGACGTTGTTTTCACTTGAACGTGAAGCTTTTACAATAATTAGGCCATTTGGAAAAATATTATTTCTTAGGAAGAACAGCCTACCAGTGAGTAAAGTCATTTTGAAAATATGTTTTGCGCAGGCTGCTTATTGTTTATAACAGATGCAGTTAGGCAGGCATACCAATCTGCAGAAAGTTGCATGACCTTATAACACACGAATGAAAATAATACCCGAGCGTTGGACTTTGGCAACGCATGTTGCCTTTCATTTTTGTTAAGTCTTTTTTTCTTTGCTTTTCATAAGACGAGATGGATGGTTTTGTAGTAAAACGTCAGCTGTGTGATGCTGCTAAACGTCTTGGTTGCTGAAGTGGATACAACATGGCCATTTAACAAACAGAAAATGAGCCTTAGTTGGGCTTCTCAGTATAATTCCACAAAATTAAGGAAAATTTGTAATTAAAATAACGTCACAAATCAAATCCCGGTATTGTTAAAAATAGACATTTTGAGACTGAAGTGAAATGAAAGATGAGATGAGTGGCCTTACTTTCGAGCATGTACGGTTCAGAAACCCCGGGGGGATATTCCCAGAAAAATCGAGTGTGCGACCCACTTCTCAAATGATCTTTACCCTGTTTAAGACCAAAGTCTGTGATTTTCCCTACCCAATCGCGTGACCAAACATTCCACGCGCTATTAAGACCTGACACAATTAGTTACCCTAGTTCTGCAGACCAAATCTTAAAGGAATTGTGAAGGGCTTTTTTTGACGGTCTTATCTTTAGTGACTAAAAAGGGGGTTCTTCTAAATAGCCGAATTCGAGACAAGAGTGCAAAAACCATACCCTATTTGAGACCAAAATTACCGACCAAAATCGATACCCTATTTATAACTAAAACGGCTAAAAAACGATACCCTGTGAGGCCACACATATGCATACCTATATAGCCCATATAAGGGAGTACCTCTCCGGGGCCATTTTTCTCCCGCGAAGGATCCCCGTTCGTTTAACATCGTTGTACCCTTTCCCATCGGAATCTAGATGTACGACTTGCATTATCACGCTTAGGCAACCCCTGGTTATCGGAAGTAAGCAAAACAATAGATCTGGACCATTGAATGGTGAGAGCAATCGTTTATTAAACTGTGCATTACTCAAGAGGGAAGATACAAAAGCAAAAGATCAGTTACATCAACGTCATTATAGTATTAAGAGATATCACTGCCGTGGAGGACTTGTTAAGTGATTTATCTTTTGGTGGCTCATTAGCCGGAGCAGTCTTGGCAATTCACAGTTGTCTAAAGTGTGTCACAGCGATAGAAAACATACAAGGTTTTTCCAGAAACAACGTAGCCAACCAGGTTAAGAACACGCCATCCACGGAAACCATTTCGAGCGTTTGGAACTGAAATAAGATATCAAATAATGTTTGCTCAAATTCAAGGAAGTAAAGATAAAAACTACTAGTTATAACAGTAATGTAGTTACATATTTTCCTGTTCTGTGTTATGCTGCTCGAAAGCGTGGCATAACTAGTATGTATACTCCACTGTTATCTCTTAAAATTTCTTAGCATAGGAAACAACTAACGTAGCTACTTTTTTTACGAGATAAAAAGTGTCCAATATGCCTCCAGTACAAGACAACTGAAAATTACGGTATCGTGACAACATCATAGTTCGCGTAACGAAAAGAGAAGGACATCTCTTACGCTTGGTGTAGAGTTTGTAGAATTGCAAAAACGTCATGTTATAGTCACATAGTTGTATCCTAAAGATCTTTAAATTTCTTCTTCAGTACAGAGCGTTTCCCTGTTACGCAAATTCCCGTATTTGAACAGAGTGTAGACATGAGAAAACAGAAAACTGCATCGGATTTTATCAGTGACTTACTCACCAGAGGCCAGTCGTCTAAAACAATAACAGTGCTTGAAAAATGTGTTGACGCCATTTCCGCCTAGAAGCAAAGGGATGGTGACACTGAGTCTCCTGGCTGCTAAAATGGTCGAGCGCGGAATGGTAATGTTGAATCCGGGACTCTCATCCAGACTGACTTCAGTAAGATAATCCTCTACGTCAGCAGCTTCCTGCATGAAATTTAACTCATCGTTCGCCGTTGCAAGGGAAGCTTTTTCAGCCATTGCTCCAACCAGGGTAAGTGACAAAACACCCATTAACTGAATCCAGGAAAGCATCTTGTTTTGGGGTAGCTGAAAATATAAAGCCCCATTTTAATGGCAGATTATGCATCAAGGCTTTAAATTCAATATATCCGATAAATTATCACCTTAATCAAATTAAAAGTTCTCACAATGTTATGCGCAAGAAATGGCGAAAAATCTCTATAAACTTTCCAACCTTTAGTGTTTCGAGAAAGAAATGAGTCCACAGCTGTCTTCTACGAAATAGGGATTAAAACGTTTTGCCTCAAAAACTCCTTGCTGTTCAGTAGATGTAAGGTACCATATCAATAATTCGAATTTGTTTCTGCAAAGATTCTCTTCCAATCAGCTCTAAATGGCGTGCTGTCTAAACGTAACTGAGAGGAAGTAATATAAAGAAATTTGCAGCAAAATGAAGATCGATTGTGAAGAGTAACTAAGCAAAGTTTACCTGTAGCTTTTCAGTAGTGAATCTTTTGCTCTTCTTCTGGCGGCGTAATCTTCTTGTTCTTCAGTAAGAACTGGTTGTACAATCGGCGATACAGCATACCTTATATACAATCCAAAAGAACTAATTTTAGATGCACTCCCATAAAAAAGTCAGAAAAACGTGGCAATATACGTTGAAGCTTTCTTCAAAATAGCTGCAGTTGTTTTGCATTCTTAAGTTCCTGAAGGAATAAATATTGACTTTGAGGTGCTGAAAGCCCTTATCGGCCGTTGGCGTGTTGGAAATTCCTTTCTTCATCACGATTTCAAAGTTAAACCCATTAGAGCTGCCATTATGTGTTTAATCAATTGAAAGAAACTAGAAAAAATACGTAAGTAACAACTAAATTAAACAACTTCACCATGTTATCTCATGAATTAAACGGTTCTAGTTGTGTAAAAGTATCAAAATGATTAAAAATTCCTTTTGGTTTTTGTAACCGGTATATCAGATTTTAAGGAGCTAATGGGTACTTGGTACTTGACTAGCGGCAGTGTTTCAAATACATAAAACTGAAAGACACTATAGCTTGGCACAATTGAGGGCCTTATCGTGTACTTCTTCATACCATCCAGATAACCATCACTATTTCTAAATTTAGCAAGCCTAATTTCCAAAAGTATTTCCACTGTTGTAACAATTTCCAACAAACATTTTATCTCCACAGCAGCAGTCTTCGATCAGTTTCTTCAGTGTTATTGAAATTATGGCAGGCGTAGGCACTCAACTCGCGTTCTCTAACACGTACCTTACGAGAGTATTAAAAACTATATTTGAAATTCAGTAGCATTTAAAGAGTGATCTGAACTAGCAGAGTCACCGCATTCGTAATTCTGAAAACAACGATGCACTAAATCTTATAATTTGTATAAAGCGTTTTCGTGATAACACCAAAAGTGTAATTTCCTTCCAGTACAAAGAGGAAGACTATATCTTGAAGATTGTTTGCATGCATCAGTGGGCGATACCTGGGCGCTGGAAACAGTTTATCACAAAATACTCATATTATAATCATTTTAGCGGTTTTCTTCTTTTTTTTTTTTTCACACATGACTTAGAATGAGCTGCTACCTTAAAAACATTATGAACATCCATGGATCATGTACAAATTGTATTAAGTACAAACTGTCTACAACAAAGAGACAGAAAGAATGTACGGTTGACACCCGCTGTTTCGAGCTCTCAGATAGCAGTTTCGAGATAGCAGGAGAGTAACTGACTGGAGAGTATACGGAAGGGAAAATGATTCGAGTTCGAGAGGTGGCGAGTTCGAGATATCAAGTTTGAATTGAAGATTATCGTTCATTTCTCAAATCAAGCCGGGTGAGTGTGACTAGACTGAGGCGGCAAATACTTCCGCATAATTATTTTAAGTATTCAGTGCTCGTGCCTTACCCTGACCTTTACATATAATGACATCTAATTATTTACTTCCTCGCCTCAACAGAACATAAATATAAGGACTTCAGTGACATGTACTACCGCTTTACACACATAGCGAAAGACAATTTGTTCGGATAACGGTCAAGATTTAAGCTACAGTTTGTGAAAGAGCTCTTGAACGCTGCTAGCCTGTCAAACTATCAAAATATGTCTTGTAAACTTTCGTACTTAACTACAAAATGACAAAGTCTGAATTCATAACTGGATTTCGAAGGGATGACTAAACTCGGGAATTTACGGGCAATTTGGACCACACGTCAAAGGCTACTTAAATATATCGTTGTGAATTCAACAACTGTTTACTTCCTGCTGGTAAATTACAGGGACAAGAGAAGCGTGCTCAGCCGGCAAACTGATATTTTGCATGACAGGATTCTGACGAGAGTCACAAAAAATATGTTGAGATGCCTTTGAATTCACAATAGAGTGACGAATTGCCTGAGTTGAGATTTCACAACGGTACATATATCACTTTAAAGGCTCTTTTTATACAGTATATCGTTTTCAATATTTCCCTCGAATTCTCCCTTTTCATGGTTATCTCAACGGGGCGACATCTGCCCAATATTGCAGGCTGTAGTGATATTCCATTTTTACTTGGAATAAATCAGATCGGATGATCGGTCAAGTACCCACCATTAACAATAGAGCTCTGGTTTTACAAAGAGAATCCGATATCTTGGTTTCGAATACCATTGCTCAATACATGGAATTTGATCTGAACAATCGTTTTCGTAATGCCAATCGTTTTGGTATTTTTCCGATTCTTTATTTATTTTTCTTTGTGATAACACATGCAGTTAGACCCCGCTATTTCGAACACTTAGGGGAAACGAAAAATAGATCCAAATAGCGGGAACTCGAAATAGCCGATGGTAAACAACCGAAGAGCAAATCTAGCTAAGGGAAATAGTTTTGAGTTTGATTTGCACGGGGAATTCGAAATAACCGAGTTTAAATTAAATTTAACTGAAGCGGGAGTTCGAAAACGCCGATGGCAATTTTAAATGACTGAAGAGCAATTCCAAGGGATATGGGTTTAAGTTCGAAATAACGTAAAATTCTAAATAACAGAGTTTTAATGAGTGGGTCCAACTGTAGCAAGAGTTCGAAGGAGCTGACGGAAGGTGACTGAAGAGTCCAAGGGAAATGGTTTTGAGTTCAAAATGACGGGGAATTCGAAATAACCGAGTTTTGAATTAGCGGGGTCCAATAATGTACATTAAAAATCACCTTTCTTAGCACTGGTGCTTAGCTATCCTTGTATCTATAAATTACTTGTGAGGTTACGTTGTTGGTTGTGCAGTGCCAGTTGACTAGTTCATCAAAGGTTAACTATTAAAATTTTTCAGAAAGGGGTGACTCATTGATTCACTGATTGTTATTTACTGATTGTTATTTATTGAGGCCGGTATTATGACCAAATGATTCGTACACTGAAGACGGTAGTATTCTGAAAATGGGGCAATGTACTATAGAGGCATCTCATTACTTGGCACGATTTAGACGTTCGGGTTTGTTTAACAGAACTATTTGACGAATTTGTTGAAAAATGAATTGTTGATATCATGATCGCTGTTTAACATTCTCCACAGTGAATGGGAAAAAAGACACACACGGAAACCACAAGAACTTTGATGTAAACTATTGTTCTAGTCATATGTTACATGTAAAATTGATTTTCTACACGATCACACACGTGATTCAAGAATTTGATACACAAATAAAAGATGTCGCGAACAACGTAAAACTTAAATGCCAATACAGTCAACTCCCGCCTTGCGGACACCTCAGTATTACGGACACCCCGCTTTTACGGACAGCAGCTAAATATCCCCGGCGAAATAAACTCCCACCATTACGGACTCTCGCTAGTACGGACTTACGGACACTTTATTCGGTCCCAAAGTCACAATTTTATTGTTTTCTCCCTCGTTATAGTGGACACCGAGCAGCATCTTGGAATATTTGCACACATATCAAGTCTATTTTTTCTGCTTTTTGAGATTGTCTTTGTCTTTGGTCGATTTCCGCTTTGGTCGATTTCCGCTTCTTCTATCCATCAATCAAAATTCCTTCATATTTTTCTCTTAAGGCCCTCTTTGCAGTCCCGCTGCCATAAATAAGCTCGTCCAGTCTGTCCAAATAATTTTTTTAGAACTGTAGATTACTGTACTCCAATACAGTAGGAAACCAAAACGTCATGTGCGGACCGGGCTGCGACATACAATGATTGTTGTTTACGTACTTCAACTACTGTACACAAAGGGTGCGTAACTGACGCTCTCTACGTGTGACAACGGGTCTGAAAAAAGTACTAGAGTTAATGAAAATGAACACACATGTAATGGCCCTTCTGTAAATATGGTTTAAAATAAAAATTTTCTCGCACCCCGCTATTACGGACTCTCGTTATTACGGAAACCAAATCGTTGTCCCGAGGGTGTCCGCTACAACGGGAGTTGACTGAATGTTGAAAAAAAACGATTTCTTATTATTAATGTTTCAGTTGTTCACCTATCTCATGATGCAAGAGCACTGGTCTCCTCCTGGCCGCGAAGGATGACGGTCCCAGTGATTCTGTGTTGTCTTGCTATCTACAAAACACTTTACTGTCGTCTCTCTCTCTCTCTCCACAACACACCAGTCAAAAAATTATCAGTCGATATTAGGGATTTTATAAGATACACTGGAAGATAGGCTATTCGTAGTTTATACTGTTTTAAGCTTAAAAATTACAAATTAGGAGTATTTATTAAAATTTAGCATTGTTATATTTAACAATTATCCTGCGAAATCGCGCGGAATATCGTCTGATACTTAGCCGACGAGGCCGTACGCGGAGTCGGCTAAAATCAGACGATATTCCGTGAGATTGAGCTGGATAATTGTTTTATTATTCAACAAATTGATAACAAAGCAGCCTAAATCCTTGTAAATCTCTCTGTCGACATTTTCTCACTTTTTCTTCCCACGTACGAAGCTACGTATACCGCCGGATATCTGTTACCTACGGATGACAGATATCGAGAGCATCATGACCATATTTGGATAGTGTTACAATTTGTTGAATAATAAGAAAGAATATCGGAAGGTTTGATAAGAATATTTCCAACCGCAGATGAATATCTTTTCTAACTTTAATTAATAAGTCCAGATGTTGAAATAATGTCTTATTTGCATTTGACTGAGTTAATAAAACTTTTCATTTTGTTTTACAAAGCGTTTAGTCTGAGGCTTTGCGTGGGATTTTCCTCAGGGTCGGTTGGAACTGGTTTTGTTTTTCCAGTTGCGAAACACGAAGTCCCTGTATGATATACGGAAGGATATAAGGAAGGAAGGAGGGAATAATCATAAATCCGGCAACTTAAAGGTTTGATAATAATCGTGCCAAAAAACGTAACCAGGAATGAGTCAGGACTGAAAAAAAAGCTTAATAATGAAAAAGAAAAATCAAAAGGGAACAAAAATCAAGGAAACCAAACTGAACACATTTTCATCGTGAATATTTGTGAATTGGCGGATTTGGCAATTAATAAGATATCAATATCCATGGTTTGACAAAACTTAAAAGGCGATGATACTTCTTTTTGGACTCTCAATTTAACAACAATAAAACATTCTGTCACAAGGAATTCCTGTCTTGATTATGTGCTGTGAAATTGATTGCAATTGCCTATTTTAACTAGGATGGTTTTATATTTGCTTGATTAATTTTTTATTAGTTCGTTTTTAATACTTTTCCTCCTCGCACGAAATGCCAATCTTGACTATCTTTCGTTAAATAATTTGCATTTAGTTACCTATTAAGAAACAATCTTCTAGCATTCGGAACGAAATCAGCTTTACCCTGACCTCACTGTTTCAAAGCTAGCTTCAATATTTTCAATAACTTTAATTTCCTCTGATGCGCAATTCAACACTTGACTAATATGCGTTGTGAAGAATGTAGTTGTCTTTTTCACATCCACATTATTTTATGTTGTACCTCATTTTCGCCTTACCATTATTCAGCTATAGTTCTTCAGTTGCATTTTTAATAACGTCCCTCGCTTAGGATGCCAATCCTCATTATTTGCTATCAAATAATTCGTTTTAAGTTCCCTATTTAAACAAAGGCTTCTAGTCTCAGTTCTGACAGCATTCTTTGACAAAGGCAAAAGTACCGCGTGAAACCCCTTTCTCACCAGGTTGATAACTTATTAAGGCGGTGTCTTTCGCTACTTTTATTAATGAAACAGAGTCAGGACTATTCGAGAGAAAAAAGAGAGGCAAAACTAAAAAAAAAGATACTCAAACAACTGCTTCATGTGCTTTTTAATTTATTTCACACAATGAACAAGCGGGCTACTTGGCCATTTTTATCCCACTTTCACTTTGCTTGGTCTAAGGGCCTACACGGCGAATTTCAGCCCGGCTTCTAAAACAAATCCTCTTAAAGAAAATCAAATTAGCGATTACATGAAGAAGGGCTCAGCCCGGGCCGCAATTCAGCCCGGGTTGAAAATCCTAGCCCGGCTTAAAAAATCGCGGCAAACGGACTGAAAAGTCTGAAAAAATCTCATGTAATGGAAACGTAGACTCTTCGCGCGTAATTTCATATTTGGCGCCGAGGCTAATATTTTAGCGCGGGATCAGGAAATTCGTCATCTAATCGGAACAAAATTTCAGACGCGCTAGCCAGGCTGAAATTTAAGCCCAGGCTGAAATTCGCCGTGTAATCAGGCCCTAAGTTGCATTCAGTTTAATTTAAAAACGTTACTTAGAGGAAATAAAACTTTAATTATTGTTTGGTTTATTTTCTTTGGTTCATGTTCTATTCGCCATTTGGTGTCCACTTAAGCAACCAAGACGTTCAGCAGCATCACACAGCTGACGTTTTACTGCAAAACCATCCATGTCGTCCTGTTAAGAGCAGCAAAAAAAAAACGTCTGAATAAAAATGAATTTGAAAGAGTTCACGCACTGTGAAAGTCAAAGAGTTCAGACCCATTCAATTTCCTCCGTTATTTAATATCAAGCCTGTCCAGTTCGTATGTATGTATGGTCATTCGCGATCCTGTGTATACTGCCAATAGGTACAGTATGCCGGCCTCACTGTTACGACCAATAAAAGTTTACACATAAATTATTTTCAAAATGACTTTACTCACTGGTAAGTTGTTCTTTCTCTGAAATAATATTTTCCCAGGTGGCCTGCTACCTGCAGGGCCAATAGCATCACATTCAAGTGAAAACAACGCCAAAATGGCAAACACACAAATCAAGCAAAGAAGAATTTTTGTTGCCATCTTCCAGCGAGCGATCTCGATCCCGGGGCAGCAGTTTTTTGGTTTTGTGGTGAATGCTTCTATGCCTCTGGAAAGTGTGCTTAAATAGGAAAACAACCTTTAGATAAATAATCTTCTGACAATCAAGATTGGCATTTCGTGTGTTGCATTCTATTAAACAACAAATAACTGAACAATGATTACTGAGGGAATGGGAGGCGATGGTGAAGTAATTATATCACAGCGCACACGCTGGTCCTACCTAATTCCTATTGAGACATGATGGTAAAAATCTCTATTTACGCCCGGCCGCGCGTAAATAACATGGCGTGCGCTGTTTCATCAGTTTTACATGCAAAGTGGCGTCGAGTCTAGCTGCGAGTTCCTTTTGCTAAAGTTTCGGTAATGTGAACATCATTCTGAACTATTCAAACCCTACTTCGAGCCTTTGACATTTGTCAAGCTATGATGCATGTTTACTAAAATATGAGTATTTTGACTCATTTTGCCTACATTTTCATCGAGTATTTTGACTTTGTTTGCCACCATTTTCATTAATTCGAAGAAGCGAATTTTAGGAAGCAGATGAAGCGTTTTCTTTCAACTTTTGTTCAACTGATAGTTGTGTGTTTTTAAACAAGCAACAGGATCTTTTGAGTTTTTGAGAACTTTGCAGTCATTCACAAATAAAGCATGTTTTAGCGCCCGAGTTGTTGTCTCTATGTTGTAAAAGAATGGTTCAGTGCTTTTAGCTGTGCATATATCGAGTATTAGTGGGTCCAGCTGTAGCGAGAGTTCGAAATGGCTGACGGAACGTGACTGAAGAGCTAGAAAATCCAAGGGAAATGGTTTCTTAGGACTCGTGGTACTTAGCTATCCTTGTATTTACAAATTACTTGTGAGGTTACGTTGCTGGTTGTTCAGTGCTAGTTGATTAGTTCATCAAAGGTTAACTATTACAATTTTTCAGAAAGGGGTGACTCATCGATTCACTGATTGTTATTTATTGAGGCCGGTATTATGAAAAAATGATTCGTACAAGACGGTAGTATTCTGAAAATGGGGCAATGTACTATAGAGGCATCTCGTTACTTGACACGATTTAGTCGTTTGGGTTTATTTAACAGAAAACATTTGACGAATTTGTTGAAAAATGAATTGTTGATATCATGATCGCGGTTTAACAGCGTTTAACACCGCGGAAACCGTTCACCACAAGAACTTTGTTGTAAACTATTGTTCTAGCCATTCGTTAAATTTACATGTAAAATTGATTATCTGCAAGATCACACACATGCTTCACGAATTTGAAGACCCAAATAAAAGATGTCGTGAATATAATAACGCAAAAATTAAATGCCAATATGTGGAAAAGAAACGATGTTCTTATTATTAATGTTTCAGTTGTCCACCTTTTTCATAATGCTAGAGCTCTGGGCTCCTCCTAGTCGAGAATTAGAAGGATGACGGTCCCACTTATTCTGTGTTGTCTTGCTATCTACAAAACACTTTACTGTGTCTCTACCCACAACACACCAGTCAAAAATTTATCGATGTTAGGGTTTTTTAAGATGCACTAGAAGATGGGCTATTCGTCGTTTATACTGTTTTAAGCTAACAAATTACAAATTAGGAATATTTATTAAAATTTAGCATTGTTATTTAAAAACTGCTCAAAAGAAAAGAATGCCTAGAGAAGTGAAAATTGCAGCAAAAAAAAATCTTAAGCTCAGCAGAAGGTTAGTTCAATGGTTTACAAAATAATATATTTGAAGACATTTATATTAATATTAATGCTCGAGTTTGTCAGTGTTTGTCATGTCATGTTTGGAAGCAATTAACAAATTAACAACTGCAATAACAAAAGATCTTTTGACCGAAGCTAAAAGCTCATTAACAACAAAGTTGTTTCTGAATTTATTGAGAAAAAGAATGTTTAAGAAGGTTTAATCAGAATACTTCCAACCGCAGATGAATATCTTCTCTAACTTTAATTAGTAATTCCAGATGTTGAAATAATGTTTTATTTTTATTTGAAGTTGATAAAACTGTTCATTTTGTTTTAAAAAAGCGTTTAATCTGAGGCTTTCCGTGAGTTTTTTCTCAATTTATCGAGAAAACGGATATCATAAGGTTTAATAAGAATATTTCTGAGTCTTTGCGTGGAATTTTTATCTTGGTCGGTTGGTACCTGTTTTGTTGTTCCAGTTGTGAAACGCGAAGTCCCTGTATGATATAATTCATATTATGAAGGAAGGAAGGAGAGAAGAATCATAAATCCGGCAACTTAGAGGTTTGATAATGGTCGTGCCAATAAACTTAACCAGGAATGAGCCAGGACTGAAAAAAAAAACTTAAATAAAAAAATAAATAATGAAAAAGGAAAAAAAAGGAAACAAACATCAAGGAAACCAAACTGAACACATGTTTCATCGTGAATATTTGTGAATTGGCGTATTTGAAAAAGTGATAATATATATTTTTCACTACTTTATTTTGGACTCTCAATTTAACAACAATCATTCTTCCATTAATTCTTAACTAAAACTTTCTGTCACAAGGATTTCCTGCCTTGATCAGTTATGTGCTGTGAAATTTATTGCAATTGGCTATTTTAACTAGGATGGTTTTATATTTGCTTTATTAACGTTTATTAGTTCGTTTTTAATACTTTTCCTCGCACGAAATGGCAATCTTGACTATCTTTCGTTAAATAATTTGCTTTTAGTTATACCTATTTAGAAACAATCTTCAAACATTCTAAAATCATTCTGTATCAAAGCCCGAAGAACAAAATCAGCTGTTTCAGCTGTTTTACTGTTTCAGAGCGAGCTTCAATATTTTCAATAACTTTAATTTCCTCTGATGCGCAATTCAACACTTGACTATTATGCGTTGTGAAGTACAGTATGTAGTTGTCTTTTTAACACTCGCATTATTTTATGTTGTACCTCATTTTCGCCTCACCATTCTTGAGCTATAGTTCTTCAGTTGCATTTTTAATAAAGTCCCTTGCGCTTAGGATGCCAATCCTCATTATTTGCTATCAAATAATACGTTTTCAGTTCCCTATTTAAACAAAGCCTTCTAGTCTCAGTTCTGACAGCATTCTTCGACAAAGGCAAAACTACCGCGTGAATCCCCCTCAAGAGCAATGGCAAACAAAGTGTTTCCTTGCTTGATTTGTGTGTTTGTCCTTCTGGCGTTATTTTCACCTGAATGTGATGCAGTTGGAAATGGTGCCTTAGCCGGAAAAAGATCGTTCCAGGAGAAGAAGGCCGTGATTGTAAGTATAGGGTTTTTTTCCGATAAAAATGATTTCCTGACCTAATTTGTATTGGTAACAGAATACTTATGGCGTAAGAACCAGCGCCGTAGCAAGTAACAAGCAAACCGGGGCACTTGCCTCAGATATTTCTTCGTTTCAGTTGCTTATAGTCACCAGAAACACCCTAAGTACTTAAGAAGATAATTTAACAGTGGCCATTGCCTCGTTGATATTCGTTTCTCCTACGGCCCTGGAAGCGATGAGAAGAAAGATGACGATCAAATACTTCGAAAGCCCGATGTGTTTCAATGTTACTATTCAAATTTTTCTACTCAAAGCATGCAGGCAACTTGTGCCCTGAATGTCTAAATCCCATAACAGGTTATACGCCCAATTACGAACCATTTTAATTTTTCCTTGTATTATGTTGCGTTATTTTGACTTTGACATTGCATGTCCCGCTAAACGGGCGCTTAGCTTTTATGGATGATGTTTTTGTTCCTTCTTCAGGACGACAGGCGTCATTTTGCATTGAAGCGTAAGCTGTGTGATGCAGCGGAGAGTCTTGGCTGCTGACGTAGACAGAAACACATCCCTTGAATATTTGGCGGGCAGAAAATAAACTAAACCAGAGTATTGATGTCAAATTAAAGAGGCATGTATCTTAAAGACATTGTCTGGAATAAACAGCTTGGATGTTAATAAAATAGTTCAAGAAGGTGTACTCGAAGGCTTTCCTAAGTTTTTTCATGCCCCGCACAAAAGGTCCCCCCCCCCCCCCCACTGAGATTACTCCGTTTACAATGGTCAATTCTAGCTCTCCCAAAAATTAATTAAGCCTCATTTGCTGCAATATTTTAGCGTTCTCGATAAGAATTTTCAACGCATGTTATCTGAGGGGGGAGGAGGTCCCATATAAGAACGATGGGGTGTTCGTCGTACCTTTCAGGAATTTAAAAGGCTGTTTTGGTACCTCTTAGGGTGTTTAGCCTCAAAAAGGTTAGCAGCAGAAGCTTTCGCAGTAGCTTTTATGGTAGTAAGTCAAACAAAATATGACTAGAGATACTTCACAATCAACTGATTTTTAGTTTTGTCTCATTCACACCGGGAATTCACTACTCATCAAAAAAGAGTATACATTGATGTATTGTTTTAGAATTGGTACTTCCTAACGGTGAAAAAGTTTCAAGCCACGCCCTTAGGGGTTCTTTTCAAATTTCCGACTACCAGCCCCGCTCTTTTAATGTGAGATTTCACCACCGGGCATCTTACCCGGAAGAGGTTTTTATAAAATAGGTCAGTTTTCTCATTGAAATAAGAAGAGGCTAAAATTAGGAAGTTCCCAGGAATAACCATTTTGGTTAAATGGGATGTTTTCTACAGGAAAATGAGAGATCCAAAGTTTATCACCACAAAGATAAATTTTCTAAGTTGATCTAAAGGAAGCTATCGTCACAAAAAAGCACAGTTCCAACGAGGTCCTCTTGATGATGAACGAGAATTTTATACTCTCAGAAGAAAATTTATTGTTGTACGGTA
>OZ026603.1:15162897-15170397 GCA_964020085.1 Micromussa lordhowensis
ATCGGTACCTACTTTGTGTTCGTTCAAAATATTGTCCCTGAGATTCAACTTTTGCTACTAGCCACGCTTTATCATTGTGACTTTGTCATCGTCCACTTTACTAAGTGCCCCATGGCAACGTAGGCGTCCTGATATAATCAATGCGTAATTTTGGTTTCTGTCTATTATGTTCTGTTGGCGGTGGACAGAAAGGCTTTTTTTCAACTTAAATAAGAGCATATAACGGGAAACACGACATCAGCCATTGCAGCTTCTTTTTCAACCCTTGAGGATAATTTCTGTTTTCTCTAATGTAAAAGGTAAGAATTTTTAACCACCTTAATAATTTTTTAGCGTTTATTTAAGATATTTACCGACAGGTAGGGACACAATTAGTACTTTTTACTTCTTCTAGATCGGATTAGCAATTTTCACCTCTTTAAATCGGAATTAATGGGACAAATAAGATCTGTTCGCCAACCTCAACTAAGATATAAAGAGACACTTTAACAGTCTGCAGTAATAAACTGAAGCTTTAAGTAATTTCACAATATTACAATTTGGCATATAGCGATGACCGTATTTCCCGAACTGTAATTTATGTTTCTAATTTTCGCGAAGAAATAATCACCGTTTTTTTGGTGGGATACATGGCATTTAAATTAATGGCGAAAATTATCGCGCCAAATTTAGTATCTTCTATTATTTGCAGCAGCTCTCAAAACATCATTTTATTTTAGTCAATACAAAAAAAAAATCTTTCGAACTGTTAATTACTACCAGAAAGCACATTGAGGCACGAAATTTAAAACTAATTCGTATATAGCCTTTTCACCTTTCCGTCAATTTAGCTAGCTTAGTCTGACCATTAAGAACATTAGTGCCACCCTTTCGATCATCTGTTTGTCTTGCTTGAGAAAAGCTAGCTGTGGTTATCGACAGGAGCACATTAAGTGAGTAATGAATTTTTCCGACCACATAAAATTGCCATGGAAACAAGAGAATAGCAGAGTAAACGTTCTGAATTGGAAACAAGTTTCGCTGTCAGCTGTTCCTCCAACTTCCTTTAAAACAGAGGCGGTAGTACGTTTGTGCAATCAATGTTAAGTTTGGTCTGAGATGAAGTTGTAATTTGCGATTTCTTGTGAGGCTCAGAGAGTTCATTGAGAGTTCTTTTAACTGGAGCATTACCAGAACATGACCAATGTCTCAATAGTGCGATTGTTGCTATATGAAGATCAAAGGAAAACTCAAACAATCTACTTTCTTAAAAGGTTGGCGAAATTAAAAACAAATTGGAAGATCAAACAGAAATTCTAACAATTTGACCGAAACGAACTTAAATAACCAGTAAGACAAATGTTGTAGAAGATACATGAAATGGTTTCTCTCGGGCGAATAATTCTTGTAAAAATATCAGGTAAGCGCATGACAGGCAAAATTGCAGTTGTTATCTAAGGTGTCTACAGAACCCTTTCGTTTCCCTTATTAGATGTTTTTGTCAGTCAAGGTGGCAACGTACTTGCATATATATCAGGAAAACGAAAAAAAAAACAAGAGTCCGAATAGACCATACACAGTCCAAGATTAATTCTTGCGCCAAGTAAAATAAATATTTCGTTCGCCTCACTTTCATCTTCTCGTATTTCATTAAGGAAGAATTATTCTTTGCTCCTCAAAAAAACACGACTATTGTTATCTTCGTAGGTTCATCCGACAAATAGGAGTTTCTTCAAATACCTTTTCCCATTACTAAATTGTTCTCTGTTCATAGGTATCAGTCTCCGGAGGTAAGCTAACAAATAAAGTGCCATAAACAATTTTCAAGTACACGTAACTTTATTTCTATTTGATCTTTACGGTTCCCAAATTTAGTGAATCCCTGTGGAAGCCGTACGCAACTTCATTATTTTGCAAGTTTAGATTGCCTGCGTTCGGAAATTGTCATATCACTCCTGTGTTATCTGCTCTTCTCGTCTGTACTCTTCGTCACAACCAAGCATTCTTGTAGTCAGGCATAGTCTCCTTCTACCCAATGGTAATCCGGTTACTCTACTCTCCTAGGAGAAAAAAAAACATCTCGTGTTAACCAGAGGTTAATGTTGCCTGGAGAAGGCAGCGATACAGAGATAAAATGGTCACTGAATTTAAAACCAAATTTCATTCATCGGGCAAAAAAATAAAGCAAAATTTTAAATTGGCGGTAGAAGACGAAAAATCGATTTTTCTCTCTTTTCGTCCACAATTAGGCCTTAGTTAGATATAAAACGTGATATAGTATTTTTGAGCTCGAAGCGCCTTAAATTCGAGAAAATCAATTTAAACGATTTTCGCCTCGACGGTCGCCAAAATGGCCGAGCGCAGAGGCCGAAAAATCTGGACTTAATTTGCGTTCACCTGTAAAGGAGGACCAAAACTTATCGATACTTTTTCTCGAAAGATAAAGTATTCAGCTATCCAAAACAGGTTAGAACTTGACTTGAGCGTCATTCGAGAATAAAAACACAATTTTTTAAAAAAGTCCCTTTGAGTAACTACGATCAGCGACAAAATTGTTGACACATTCCCCTTTCTAACCCCCTATTTCGTCACTGTGATCCCTTTTTGGCCCTCCTAGCTTGTCATCTCAACCCCCTCACCCCCAAACAATGTTGTGCCGCAATTGCTGTGATCTTGAGGAACAAACAAACAACATTGAATTGGGGAGCGGGGCTTTTCCACAATTTTTTGCGCGATTAAAAGAGTGATGTTATTTGGTGCAGTTAAAGTACTAAGGAAAGACAATTATGTCGCCGACTGTAGGTCAAATTCCTTATTGCGTTCGACAAAGAACGCCTTCCTAGTCCAGTCGAAATCGAGATTTTTGGACTATGTATTCATGATCACCAATTTGACACTATGCATATCTGTCGGTTGTTGATGAAAAATGGTGATTTTAGCAAAAGACTGAGGTTGAAAGCTAGTGAAATCAAGGTTCATATATTAAAGTAACGGCGTCGAACGCGCTGTCATAATCTTTGATTACAACTAGTTTACGAATAACATTCAGAGATATTCTTCGACATGTGCTATTACTCCAAATTCCTTGAAACTTCGCCTTTGGAACAGTTTTTTGTCGTTGTAAACCATGTTTTAATATCAGCTTGGGTTATTCTTCGACTGGTCTTTGAGGTCCGGCGGAAAAACTCCGATTTTGTTAAAAACATCACGAAAAGTGAACAATCAGACTGCTGCGTGTTGTCACCTGAGGGCAAGCTGTTATTGGCTCTTTAGGCCCTTGTATTATTAGTTCTTTGTACTGATAAACAAATTGCTTGCTTGTACTTGTAATATAAGGGTAAATCAATTCAATGCCAGCGCCAAAGCAACTTTATTTAATCCGAATAAGTTTTCTCGCTTCTAATGCCAGACATTTGTGACGAGATCTCGATTTCTCACCAAGAAGAAACAGGAAACTATTAGTACACGGCCTTCCAATAATTTAAGATAACATGTTTGCTTTTTTTTCAACTACGTTTATTACCAACTGGAAAACGTTCGTACAGTGTTTAACTTTTGACTACACTACGCATGACTTTCTAAATTCAACTACGTTACATACAGCTCGTATCGACGTTTATCTTAACTACGATCCTTGGAACGCTTTTGAACTGGAGTTTAAACAAGCGGTCAAGAGCACTCCTTAAGATAAAACAAAAGTGCCGTTGCACTGAAATTATTCATTTGACGTCACAAAACATTAAAGACTCCAAGATTTCTTATTTGGAATGCAAATTCCGCAGGAACTGGAAAGCGTGCTACACTTTGGCCAATGATGACGGTCCAACCCACTTCCCTGATTCTAAAGCGTATGTTCTAGTGCTAAAGGGAAATCAGGGAACTTTACTCGTCAAGTAGTCAATTATTGATTCCTCTTAAACTAGACGACAGCGGTACCATTTTCACTGCCTATATTCTAGGTACAATATTTGAAAAAAATAACTCGTCGGCGCCTGGACTTGGACTTAACAAAACGTTAACAACGAGTCATTTCAAATTTTTTTTGGCAAAAATTTCAGTTCGACTTTCTGTGCCAAGAAGAACAGCTTATTCCTGAATTTCCTGAAAAGAGGATAATTGTGCGAGCTTTACCCAGAGCTTTTCGAAAATATCTTATTGAAAATTTCTGTTCTATTTGATTCCACTGCTAGTATTTTCGGTGGAATGGGTTGCACTTCGAAAATTTAATAGTTCAGGGATTTTCCGGAAACTCTCCCAGGAAATGCCCGTACCGTTTTTCTCCGTTTCCATAAGTAGTTCCGGAATTTTTGGTCCGAAAGAGAGCGCTCTTAGTGTCAAAAAAGCTCAGAAAAGCTGATAGAATTAGCTTTCGAACTTAGGAAGGCAAGATGGTTATATATAGCATTCTAACAATTTTGACAGCATTTCCATTTTGGGGTTAATTTGAATATTTTAGGAAATGGGCAGTTATCGCCGACTAAAATAACACAGAGCTCTTCTGAGGCACTTTATTCACTAAAAATGTGTTGATTTTCAAGTTGATCCTAAGCCTGGGAAAACAGCGGTTTATATCTCCTGTTGTTTTACTCCGCGTCGCACCATCTTGAACCGGAGGGATCAGGCCAAAACTAAACCGTACTTCTGTAAACTCACCTTTTGTGAAATTTCGTTCTTCTTCTTTCTTCCTGAACCACGGTTACCGTGATGGACGTACTGTGCGGTGTATCCACAAAGCTCCTGTGTGGTCCATAGAAGAATTAAGGCACACACAAGTACTGGAAAAATCTTGATTTCCATCACTTGAGCTTTATTTGCGGATTATTCATGTCTTCCGTGAGTAAAAGGTTTTTATAAGGACTACCACCACGCGACGGGAAATTGTCTCTAGTTGTCACTTTCCCAACGCACCACTTAGAAATAAGCGAATAACTTGACGGAGACGTAACGCGCGCCGGCTATGTGGTTTCTGTTTACTTAAGAAAATTATTGGTTTTATAAAGTTTGCTAGCTGCTTAGCTTCTTCGCTAGTTAACTTATTGTCTGGCTGGTTTTACCATAGAATCACTTTGTTTTGAGCAAATGGTTACAATGATGATGATCATCATCAAAGCTCGGTTTGCTTAGCCAAGGGATGATAAGGTGCAAACTTGATGAAGATGATTTTCACATATTTCACCCACTTAAGAACGGTTATTATTGTTTGCTTTAGATTAACTTTATTAGCGGAATTAAGCACGCTTCCAAGTTGGATATTGACTGAAAAAATTAAAGCAAGCCTTAGAAAGACACCATAATCAAAGAAAATCGACCGAGACTTAATAGTTATTTTCTCTCTTTCAATAACACAAACTAAAAAAAATTGTTAATCCCTGCTGCTTCCGGGGTTAACCTCATTTTTTCCCTTATGTATCACGAAGAGTTAATTTAGCGGTCCCGCCAAAGGGCAAAAATTTAATATTCCATACACTTGAAAACTATAGGAACTAGCATATCCTGAAAGTTTAATTTTATGCCTGCAATCTAATTAAAATACACATCATTCGGGGGTTTCATCTCTTTTTCTTCGCCTATTCGAATTTGAATTGATAGAAGGAACGGTCCTGTTGCATTGCAATTATAACAACGAAACTACTTTCATTTTTACTTTGATAAACTTGGATGACACCCTGATTCGAATTACTCAATTAGGTTTCTTGTAAAATGCTTCCTACTTTGATTTTAGGGATTGTTCTGTTCAAACTTGAATTAGAGAAACATTCGCCTAATTGGTTCTTCTGAAGCTAACAGAAAAAGCAGGTGTAATGGGCGACTTACTTTTTATCATTAGCTTTTTTTCAGCTCTGAAATTAACACATCAAGACTTTATGTTAGAAATATTTTTATAAAGAAGTTCTTATGAAAAAAAACAACAAAAAGACCAGCATTCCATGGGCTCATTTCTGTTTCGGGCATTGCTTTCTCGAGTTGTCAAATTGCTTTCAAAATTGTACGGTGTTTTCTTTAAATTTTTAGTTAAACGCAAATAGAATGATTGTCTTTATAGGCTATTTTTATTTCCCTTTTAGCGGGTGGAAAATTACAGGTGTAGTGACACACGAACAAAGTATCTCATTGTCTCCATGAAGAATAGACACACGATATTTTGGTCTGAGAGTCGTAGACAAACCCGCAGTGCCGAACTCAAATTTTAGCAAGCATATAGTTATCCGATCTCCCATGTCGCTCAATTTAGTGAAACCATTGGTATTTTCCTCCATTGGAGACAGAAACTCACCGGATAACAGAGGTGTAACACTGTAGGCAACGGATGTCATGATCTGAGTATGCGCAGATATTAAGGTCTTGAATAGTTAAAATTAGGACAGCGTTTACTCAAACGCAGTTTTATTTTAATTGACCCTTAAGTTTCTTCATATATTTCCTACCTGGCTGTATACTACACTACCACGATGAAAGTGCGACGTGTTTTTTTCCCTCTCTCCTAAGTCATAGTTTCTGAGCTGTGTAAACGGACTACTGCCTTTTTGAGACAATGTTTGATGCTTGACGCGGAAAAAGTACAGCGACAAGGAATTGTACGGATCTGCCACACATGCGACATAAATATGGGATGAACCATCAGAGCCGCAAATGCTGATCGTAGTTTTCCACAATGGACATCGCTTACACACCATGATTACTAGGTTTTACGTCATTTAAGTTCTTTTTCAGTTTTTCGTCAGCGACTCGAACAAACGTTCCGTTGAATCGTAGCCAAACTTGTTCCGGGGTCTTTTTGTGTTGTATTAAAATAAGCATAATTTACGTAAATGCCCACCATTATGACGATGGGCAATGGGCTTGTTGATTAGTACTGTTGCAAAGTCGGAAGTTTAATGGTATCGCACGTTCTGGCATTTTTGTGACCTTTGCAGGTCAACAGGTACACGAGCTTGATATGAAACGGTCTCCAAGAATCTGCTTGGCTTGTATTACTAGTTCAGCATGTCCATGAAAACCAAGTCTTTCGATCAAGAGACTGGACAAAGGTCATTGGCTAAATTAATTTCAGGACGGTAGATCATAGAATTCAACCCATTTAAGTGATCATAAGTGATTTGTATGAACAGGATCGGACATTAGGAGGTCTATATTTAACAGTCACGATGCAGTGCCGCAAGACTAAAATCTAATGAAGTTTCAAGCTGCCTTCGAATTGAATGCCTCCAGATGAGTCGGCGACATCAATGATGTCATAAACCGTGAACAAGCTTACATGTTGATATGCAACCGCCCTCAGTTTTACCCCCGTTACCACGCTTACGCCGGCAGCGCTTTCTCGTGCACTGGCAATAAAAAGGAAAACACATCTTTTTTGGAAAGATCATATATATTTTAATATACAATCATTAAAATAAAAGTCGTCGACTTTCGAGCTCCTGTAGAAAAAGGATATTTTGATGGCCATGCTGTCTTGTTCAGTGACGGCAATTGATCCATTCGTTTGCCGTCATCACTTGAACTGTCATCACTTGAAATGCA
>OZ026603.1:15175397-15177897 GCA_964020085.1 Micromussa lordhowensis
GGTCTTGTGTTCCTGAATGCCACGAGGGATAGAAATCTACCACCGTCCGCCTCAAGGGAAAATAGTGATCCATGCAATTCGTTGAGAAGAAGAGGTGAAGAAGATGGCGGCGGGAATTAGCGTTTGTTGGCTACGCATTTCAGGAAGATCTTAGAAAATCGTTTAACTGACGCACTAATGTGGTGTCTGGAGGGTTTCGAACGACATGTTTCATTTGCAATGTTTGGTGATTTATTTACAGTGTCCCCAATTAGCACAACAGTGCTAAATACTTATGACACTTAAATAGTTTTTTTTTTCCTCTGGGGATGCATTGCCAAAACAAATCACGGAGGCCTCACTAGCGTTGCTTTCATGCAACTCGTCCCGGGCGCCGTACGAGTGGTCAGCCATATTTGCATTCGGTGACTTCATCGTCAAAACTAACCGATTAATCTTGAGCTCTTGACGGTCAATCTTACCCTCTCGGCGCTTCTTCGAAAGGATGCTCATTGCCACTATATAAATAACTACCAATGAACAGAGCTTACAGTGGTGTGAACTTTAATCAAGGATGCCCTAACTCTTCTAATTCATCGCTGTAAATCTCATATTGATCTCTCCAGGCTGTTACAAGTGTCGCGACGATGTGAACACCTGATTCCCTTCATTGTTATAGAACTTCAGAATTACATTAGTCTGTGGTTTTCTCAAGCATTCATGTAGTAAGATCGTGATTTTCTTTAGCCCTGGACCTCTTTTTGTCACAGTTACTGAGAAAGGCAGGCAGAAGGAAGAGTTTTTGTCAGTCCCGAAAGCAGTCAATACGTTAAATGGCAAGTAATCAGTAGTATGCCGCTACAAATGAAAGAGTTTGACAGTATTCATGTAACCATAAGGAATGATAAGATAAGCTATCAAAAAATACAGTTTACGAATACAGCAGATTAGCAGATTATAGCCCTCATCACACAAGGCACATAGTTTTTACATCAATTCATACAATTCGTCGAACATAAAAACATGAAACCAATCGATGCTCCATGGAGGAACCCGAGAATTAGGTGTCATATTAATGCTCCCACCAAATTGTACCGTAAACCTTTTTCCTTTTTTTACTTCTTTGGGACTCTTTCTCTTTCCTCCTTTTAAAAAATATGATCAGTATTAAAGTTTACCACGCAACAAACAGCTCAAATATAACTGGCCGCGCCTTAGCTTTGTTATGCGCTCATTCCAAAAGGGATCCATGCAGTCTGTTAAAGTTGTCTCGGGCACCTACGTTTGGAATTCACATTTTTATTAAATTGATAACACTTAGTGAAATGCAAGACGCCGCTGGGAGATTTAGTCGGCGTTCAATCGTTTCGGTGACTTTCAACGGCTTCTTCGGTTCCCCCTCAATTGTCCCTGGATAACGCGGAGAAAAAAGTAAGTTGTTTGTACGATACAAATGCCATTTTTCTTTCCTCGATAAAAGTCAAGAATGTCTTGTGGTTTGTGCTTAAAACTGAAAAGTAGGTTAGAAGTATCCGGGATCGGAGTACGTGCAGCGAACTCTACTCAATATTTCAACATACTAGTTGTGCAATGCCGACATTGTTCTGATAAACGACAAATGCGAGTTACACCCCATGTTGTATTAGTCAACAGATTGTTCATCGTCTTCTTAAACTGAACGTTTGACCCACATTTTATGTATTTTCTTAAAGGCAAAATTTTACTGATTTATTATTTATTAGAAACAAATAGGTGATTAAAAATTGTGACACGGTTCAGTCACCGAAACCGTTTATCAGATTTTGCCAAGTATGCCGCATGGCGAAAACAAGAGATATCAGTCAATTTTTTAGAGTTTAGACGAGCATGTTTTTTTTTTTGTGATAGAACTAGATTTAGCAAGTTGGTTTCGAAAAGCTTTACGGATTTCCGACTTATATTTGATCGACGCGCAATCCACTACATTCCATCGAATACTGATTAATCTTTAAGAGCGTTGCATCGTTGTGTGATAAAGGACTTTACGTGCCACATGTGTATATTATCCCTGATACGTCGATAATAATTCTATCTAAGAAATCTAAAATAAATCTGAATGGAGTCGGTTTATTCAAAGATCAAAGAATAGGAGTCGTTTATTTGATATAATGTAATTCCCGAATGTTTTTATCGCATTATTTATTCCAGCTCGAAAAGTGGTCCAGAGGATATAATAATCTCGTGGTTAATCGCTTTTTGCATTTTTAAAGCGTGGTATAATTTGCATCGATGCTCAGTGATCTATGTTTAGTGTGAGTATCAGTTAATAACAGATGACAAAGAAAGAAAGGCATCGGCCAAAGACACACGGGGATGGGCCTTCTTCTAGTCTTGATGTCGCTATGGTGACGACTAAGTACAAGGCTGTCCGTAAACCCTTTCATGTAAGTCCTATACATAAATTCATTGCACGTGTACCTTGAAGGTAAACAAGATCAACTACATCATAATGTGTGTTCTGATAAGAAATCATTTAAGTGCT
>OZ026603.1:15180397-15202897 GCA_964020085.1 Micromussa lordhowensis
GTTTTATTCTTTGGCAAATACTCAACAAATATCCACTCTCATTTTGGACGAGACTACGACAACAGCAATGCCAGTCCATAGAACGTTTGCTCCAAGAATTCTGCTGGTTACTTGAACGGATCCCCTTGACTTTGCGTTCTTGTGATCGCACGATAATAATGAAATACAGAATTACCAAAGTAACCATAGGCAAAATAAAAAGAAAAAAAGACAATACGAGGAAATATTCATTGATAACGTTATCATTTTCATGATGTGGGGCCCAGCTATAAACACAAAGGGATTTGTCTCCTTGGACGGATAGCCTCCAAGTGTAGATATATGGCGCGTGGAATCCAAATCACACAGTCCAAGTAAGCAAGATTAAGATGCGCCTTACAGAAGGCGTGACGAAAGTAGGTTTCAAAGGAAAAACGATGCATCGAAATCTATCTACGGCTATCACAACTGCGCTCTCAATAGACACAGCAGTGGAAACGTCTTGAACAATGTATGTCACTCTGCAGAGTGCTTCTCCGAGGAACCCATCGACATACCATTCATAAGGACTGGAGAGTATTTCAGTTATTCTGCGAGGAGCACCTGTAAACGCGAAAAGAACGTCGGAACATGCCATGTTCAGAATGAAGTAGTCCACCGTGCGTAGGTTCTTTTCCTTGAAAAAGACTGCAGCAGCAATAAGCGAGTTTCCTATCAAACTCAGGATGAGTATAGCGACATAGGCAAGCGTTTGACCGACCTTTACATTGGCGTCTAAGTTGAATCAATCTGAATCGCATATTTCTTGAGAAGAATTCTGTGGACATGGTGGAGATGATCCATTCCCATCCATGTTTTAACGCTGTTCTCGAAACCTTTTTGTTTAGGTGTATCTTTTCTACGATGCTTCTCGAAAGACGATGTTAAGCACTTCACACATCTGACAGGCTGTCACGGTTTACTCTAATAAAGCTGTAATTGGCAGAAAACTTCGAATGTGATATTAATATCCGTGGTTCTGAACTTAAGAACACATTCAACCGGGTAAAATCTCACTAGTATTGGTTCCCAGAGTTAAATAAGAAATTGGAACATACTCAAGCGATCAATTCTTACACGTTGCTCGCACATTAAGCCACATGTAAAAAACGTCCGCAAATGAACTTTAACATAAAGCTGGCTGAAAGAGACACGTTTAGAAATTTCAATTTCAATTTGAAGGCAGATCAATATCTGAAAGCAAATATGAGTGCAATGGCCAATATTAAGGGCGAAAACTTAAGTAAACACAGATGACAGATGGGTGGGAATTTTAATCTATTATTCATTTCCTTCAAATGTGTATATTTCTTTAGATTTTATACCATCGCTGAATATCACAGAATATAATCAATTACATTGCGATATTGAAAACACCCCTAAATGTTTTTTTTTTTCTATTTCTGTCTTTGGTAATTTTCTTCCAGGAAGTCTTCAAGAGTACCTCTAACGAAAAATAGAATTAATAAGCAGGTGTCAAGTAGTTAGAATGGTCTATATACAAAAGCAAATTTTAAAATAACTGCAGAAATTCTCGCGCGCTCATTGGCTAATTTTCATTGTCAATAAGAGGACAGACACATGAATTTATAATTTATGCGATGCGGCAACGTGCGAGAGCGGACAATTTGGCAGTTAGTTATCATAAAAAAAAAACAAATTGACATCAGTTTTTCATGCGTCTGTCAATTTGTTAAATAATCAATAGCTGGAATTTCCCATGTCCAGATCGAATCAAAGTTAAATTGTTGTTATAAGTTATGCAACCATCGTATTCAATACTACGTAAACTGCTTACCGCACTGCTTTGGCTCGAGATAAGAGGCATAATGAACTCCTCAAATCCGTCACTTATTACTTAGTGCAACAAGTAACAGAAGTTCCCATACACGCGTTTTTATTTAAAGCTAACAGGCTGTATATAAAATGTGAAACCGTCGTTGTAATACTGAATTGTACGCCACATCTGAGTCAGATCTAGAAGTCTGAAGTGTTTTTAGCTCCCTCGCGGATGAGAATAATTATGATAATCATAGACCAGAAAGGGCTACGGGTCCATAACCCACGAGGCGAAGCCGAATGGGCCATTGACCTGTGGTTGGTGAGGGCCCCTGTTTTAGTATCACCCAACTAGTCGAACAGAAAAAGCAATAATAAAGTTAGCAAATGCAAGTTGAAGAAATATTTGGGAATAAAACAAAAGAAAGCGTCACGCTTGCTTGCGCCAAATTTGTATAAATTGACATAAATTTCACTTTTTGAAACACGTGATCGAAAAGCGTAGCTTGTGAAAATTCATTTATTCATTCAGATGTGAAGTTGGTGAAAAACGAACCAAATATCTTAGTTTAATGACCCACCTGCAAGGAAAGCTCAAGTGATATCAAGATCTCAAGTGAGATCAACTAGATCAAGTTGGTGATTGAAAAGTGGGCCAAGTCTTCAAGATTTTTAGTTCATCGCATGTAGTTGTTGTTTACGAAGGAAACAGAGCAGAGCCATGAAAGCTGAAAGACTGTGGTATTTTCAATGTTGACTGTTGATCCTGTGAAACCACAGAAGAGTGCTTGCTCCAGTAAGCTCCTTCGATGTTGAAGCAACCTCGAGTACAAGAAATTGTGGCTCTGCGGAATCACCGGAGACAAAGCCGCTCAATTTATTAGCCATGTTCTCTTTCTGCTGAGAGGAAGCCCTGGAACAGTAAGATTCAATAGAGTTGTCTGATTTGTGTCCAGTGACAGTCTTAATATGCCTGGCTTCAATGTTGTGATCTTGGAGCACTGTAACTGATGTAGCTCGGATGCAGTGGTCAGTTAGATGAGGAGCTTTCCCGGCAGATGTTGACATGTTTTTCATCATGTTTTTGAGTATGTTTTTGCCGACGGGGACATTGCACTACCACACTTCATCTGTTTGTGTTTTTTTTGCCGTTGAAACAGAGCCTGGAGGTCGGGATTCAGGTGTCTAAGGAAGCTTTCAAGGGTTTTCACCGGGCAGTAATTGAATTAGGGACCTCAAACATTTTACTGTCGGTTTCGTCGGTGTTATCTGTCAAACCACATTGATGATTTTTGGCTGCTAAGGGGCTGCGAAACATATAGAAACGTCGCCCTTGAAGTGTACTCCGAGGAACCAACATGCCTAAGGTGAGCTCAGTCTCTGGTTTCACGTCCCATTTTGGAGCAGGAGGAGTAGAGACGGATCCAAGGTATCCCAAGATTGCCCTATTACGTACAACTGTTGCAGTTGTTTGCTCGTGATAGGATTTTATGAATCGTCGGCCCTTTTGGAAGGCTGAGTCGCCGACTATTGACCATGGCTTGTTGTTCGGAGGCTGTCTTAAGTATCGGTCGATGGCTGCTTTAAACTTTTAACTTAGTGCCGTCCTCTCGCCTGACAGCAGTGTAAAACTTTGTGAGACATACATTCATTGAACTCTTCTTTCTCCATATCTTGTATAACTGTTTCAAATTTTGTTTGGGTTGGAAACCATTCTATAATAAAAAAGCTTGATTTGCTTTGAATTTATAAAAAGGGTTCGTAGTTTTGTCTAGTAACAAAAGAACTTACCATTAAAGATCTTCATCCCGTACTTTGTTGCCCTTTTAGTCTTTTCTGGAAATGGAATTATCTAGTAAATTATCTAAAAATGCCTTTGAAATTTTCACAAAACGCGAAGCGGCCGCATTGTTTCGGTAGGTTTTCAAAACCGGCGAATTTCGTTACTCGAGGACTATCACTAATAGTCCACTAGTTGGGTGATACCAATTAATTATCGCAGCAAAAAAATAATACATATTCATATTTGCAAACTAATCGTAAAGCCTGTGATTTAAAGGAGTACATAATGCACTTCTTGGGAATGTGTAAAATTCTGATTTTTCAGTCAGGGTTGCCATATCACAGGATTATGGTGTCAAAATCACCTGTACAGTCTTTGAAACTTTTATGTACTAATTGAGTTTAGGAGAATGTGTGAAGAAGAAATTTTGTGATGATAAGTTCCATTACCATGAAGTACAGAAAGGTAACAAAACTAACTGATCAGTTCTGAGGGGTGAGAAACAGCGGGTTTAATGTACAACGACATTCTTTTCTAACGACACTTTTAAACTCCCATTCGATGGTATTGTTGAAATAAATTCAATTTTGAAGAAAGGATGTTTCTTTTAATAGCAGAGAAACCTCAATCAACGAATTTTCACATCATATTCTATAATTGCCTAGCAACGGGCATGCCTATACAACCCACCGACCACATTGGTGTCAGTTATTAACTGTTTGATACTTAGCGTTGTAAAGGATTTGCTGCCGAGCGACTTGCTGCCGAACAATTCAATGCATGAAGATAAGTACAAAGGTTGCTGACGACACTGGACTATTTTCATAAACGATTTGTGACTTTATCGCAAATCCACTGGAATAGCACGGTATCCAGCTTTTCAAGTGAGATTTAGAATTAAACTGATATCAAGCCCGAAAATCAGGATGTACCTTCCATATTTCTCGTACATTTCTATGACTTTCTATTTTCTTATGATTTTCGTTTCCTCCAACAAAGCCGATCCAGAAAACTCAGCTCTGTCGGAAGCCTAAAGTATTTCTTCTTTGCTGTTAGTTTTATCAGAAATCGGGTGTTATTTGAAGCCCTGCTCAGACAGAGTCCCAGGTGCTCGCAAGTTTCCACCTTTTGTCTATTTAACATTTCGTTTCGCTAGGAACGCGTGCACATGCGTTGAATTGTGATGATACATCCATTTAGATCGAGATTTGCACCCAAATCAGCACAAACCTTTCATCTTCTGTCTGGCTACCCAAGGTAAGTCGCCCAAGTTGGACGTATATTATAGGCACTCGATAACATTTTTGAAAACCAATGCTTTCATACTGAATTTGAAAAAATTCCAGTGTTAACCTTTACACCAGTTAGTCCAAGTCGTTCTCCAACCCGAAAATGGGACTGTACTTTGCAAGACTAAGCAAGCCTTTACAAACAGTAAAATGAGTAATTTTTTTATGGAAACTTATAGTGTGATATTACAAGAAATCCTACCAGACCGTTTCGCCAGCCAACGCAAGACAAATTGGGGAAATTCATATTTCAAAATCTGTAACTACTTCCCACTTAAGTTGGAAGCAGCTATTCGAATGCCATTGGCAATCAAAGGATAAAATACGGAGAGAAAAAAAAGTGTAGCAAAATGTAAATTTTGAAAGTAATGTCATGCAGATTTTCAGGCATAGACAAAGGTACCTTTATAATTTTCTCTGTTGAGAAACATATTGACTATTCTTTGTTGGTTGCTTAGCATATTTTATTAACCTTTATTAATAGATGCACAGTTTGGACAAGAAACAATTTAAACAAAAATAACGACACGATACTGAAAGCTCTTTCGTCTGTCTGATCTCTCTGTCTGCCCTCCTTTTTCTTTTTCCAGAATTAAATTTCCTTCTTTTAACTGAGCCAAAAAACTAAATTTGTTCTTATTAAAATCCGGCAATTCTTTGTTTATAATAAATGGAGCATTTTTGCCCAGTTTACACAGGCTAGAGTTATCTTTAACAACCATCGCACAAGCACGAATAATTTTAATTTAAAAATTTTAATGCCATCCCTCTCACGACAGATGGTTGTGGATGTTTTGGCACGAAAATTGGTATGCACTGAATACAGCGATGACAGTCAATCAGTGAAAACTAAAGTAAGGAAGCAATATTTTCATTTTTATTGCGCAGAGGAAATGTCTGCCTATAAATATTGTAAAATTACCTTTAAAAATTGGTGGTTATTGGCACTGTTCAGTTTATTTTACTAATGCAACTATAGTTTCATTGCTGTGAAATTAATAATTTAAACCAATTACCTCACAAGAGTTCCGGGCGGTAGGAAGGATTTCGGCAAGAGAGAAAGATTACGTTTTTCAAAATGCTAATGGCGATATTGAAATATCGTAACATCTGAATACTTATGCTCCACAGTTCTGAGTGCGTACCAAAGAGAATTTCCTTCGCCATAATCTCTTCGTCGTCTGTTTATTACACAATGTTCTCAACTCCGTTGTTTAAATTACAAGATACAATTGTCAAGTTTTGACCCACGGAGATATATATAGTTTAACTAACTATTGTTTAATAAATTTATGAGATGTTAATTTCGCCAGTTTCTTTGTTAGTGCCAAAGGAAACGAAACTATAGTTTGTTTCCGAAAGAAACAATGTAAATTAAACATGTGAGGTGCAAACTGTGGACGATTCGTTTGCAAGCTCGTTAGTAAGCTTTCGCACATTCCCGATTGTTACAATCATTTTCAATAGCATTAGATTGAGAATTGCGTCAGATTATAAACAGCTTTAGATTTGCGAATTTTAAATTGTTTTCAGGTTTCTAATGAAAGCAATATATCATTTTTATCTTCTGTGCAGGTAATTTAATCCTTTAAGCGGACTCATCCCGTATTACTCAGCGTTTGCGGATACAGTGCTGTTGGCCATTTTATGACAAAAAATCTGCAGTTACAAATACGAGTATCTCCAAATTTAGGGATCATTTGTAATCAAAGATGGCCGCCAATGACACGATGAATAATGTGTCGAATCCGTGTGGTTTTCCCACATACCCGTCCACAGAGAACGCGTGGAAAACGTTTGCCTACTGCACCATCGGCTTTGGTTCTTTTGTGGGGAATTCTCTCGTTATTTTCATCATTTTCAAGATTCGTGGCATGAGATCCACCGTAAATTACTTCATATTCAACATGGCGGCTTCTGACGTCCTCTTCACCGTCTTTGTTATTCCTCGCTTGATATCAGAACTTCATTCGGCGCCTTACAGATGGTTTGTGGGAGGGGTGCTCGGCTCCTTCCTTTGCAAGTTTGATTTCTTCATCCAAGATGTGTCGACAGCCGTTTCCATCCTCAGCTTGGTGGCGATCGCGTTCGATCGTTTCTACGGCGTGGTTTTCCCGATGAAAGCTGGCTTAATGAGTGGTGGTACGTTCCGTCGTGGGATTTTGGCAGCCACTTGGTTTGTGGGCGCGCTGTTGCACTCGCCATACTTCTACGCTTACAAGCTCTACGATGATGCTTTCTGCGTGTACAACTGGAGTCCTTTCCTCGATCACGACAAGACGTCAAAAGTTTTTATTTTGATAATGTCTATCACCTTCTTTTTCTTCCCAGCCACCATTCTGACAATCGTCTATAGCATAATCATCATTACTTTGAAGCGCCAAAAGTTCCCGGGCAACCAGTCCGTAAAAGACAAAAAGAGAGTCGCCAAACGCAACCGAGGCGTGTTGCGGATGGTTGTCGCTGTCGTAGTCGTCTTTATATGCTGCTGGTTACCCTTTAACGTATCGGTCTACATCGCTCTCTTTCAATGGGGCCCCAATGTCCCATGCTATATCAGTTCGTTATTTTTCTGGGTTACTTTCATTGCCTATTCAAACGGCTGCATAAGCCCCTGCCTTTATTTCATTTTCAATGAAAATTTTCGCCAAGGATTTAGAAAAGCGTTTTTTCGAGGAGGTATCCGCGGTTCCATTCGAGGTAATCTGCGTTCCACTCGTCGCCGGACGGATGACATAAGCCTCTCTACCTTTGAGCGGGTACAACAACACAGCATTTAATGGTGTTCTGTCACCAAGAGTACGAGACGTTTAAAGACACAGCAAGAACACAGCTGGACGCTCAGAACCTAGCAGAAATGGAGTAATTTTAAAGAAGAGCACTCGACAACTGGCAGGAAACCACAAAGAGTTTACGAATACCAACAATGGGGAACAGGGAAAAAAACACTAGGCATTAACCGAGGCTGGCTTAAAGCTTTACTCGTTCTCTTTTGTCGCTAAAACATTGTTGATATTCAGCTTTTAAACATCGAATACCTGGTATGTTATGTTAAAAAAGGCAAACATTGAGACAGAGAAAGAACGACATTCAATAGACTGTCATGCTAAGAACACATAAATCTGGCAAGAACTTTAATGTTCTTTAATTAGTTGTGAAAATGACAGATAATGTACATATACATGTATGTACAGTAATGACGATTTTACGCCTTTTATGAAAAAGGACTCAACGATATGTACTGTGCATTTTTCATCACGTGATTGTAAACAATTAAGGTTACCGTATACCTTTAGAGCACCTTTAGAGGTATCTCACGACCAAGCGATGTAGCGCGTCCGGTTGAAACTGTAGATGCCTAAACCCCTAAGCTTATAGAACTGGCTATCAAACTCTTCCCAGAATGTTGAAATAAGTTGAATAGTCAAATCTTTTAGGACCTCTAAATGCGAGCTTCCGAATCACCTTTTGAAAGCTACAAGTCAACGCGAATTTTGTTTTTCGCTCATTTAATTTGTCCCTCATAACATTTTCGAGAGAGGATTAAAAAAATATGGAGTGATCGTCGAAAACGTGTTTGGAAATAAAAAATTCGGAGACAAACTTTGTTTTTTATATGTCCAAATTTGAGGGCAAACGAACAAAGTCCCTCTTACTTAAAGCATGTAAAAGATTACAGATTCCGGCTTGGTATAGTGTGATAGCCAACTGTGTAAACTTTAATTTGACATTGGGGTTTAGGTATCTAAACCGGACTCGTACATTGCTTGGACGAGAGACATCTCTAAAGGTGCTCTAAAGGTATACGTTAACCTTAATATCAACTCTAGGAAGATTTATTGTAATATCGCGTTAAGAAAATAGCCACGCTCAAATTGAGAAACGTTCAGGCTAAACCCCCAAAAATAGAGAGCACGTTTTGCCACGTTCAACTCTTCATGTCTAAAAGTTTAAGCGGAGTAAAGGTGCACAAGTATAGATAAATCTAACTGAACCGCAATTTATGCAGCTGCACCTGATATCAATACAACATGTCACGTATATAGTTGTAAAAGATTAGCTGCAAACATATTTTTTCCTTGTGTTGTGTGTTTGCATAATATTATCAACAGCAAAATTGAATCATTTATCTTATGATATTAATACTTTGCTCAACTAATCGGTGCAGAAAGTGATGGTTGTTTCATGGGTTTTCTTTGTGTTTTTTTTTTATACTAGTTGTGGAATATTTCAAGAAAAAATAATCATTATAGAGCAAGCCCTTCAGCGAGAAATGGTATCAAATATTAAAAAAGTTTCGAGTTAGTGTTTTAGCCAGTACTGCTTTGGAATAATGGTATTATAACCAATAAAAAAGGCCTGCTTGAAGAGAAATTTGTAAAACATATAGAGCAATATTATCTTGATATAAGTCATTGAAAGTCCCGAACTCACTATTTCTTTTAGTGCAAATTTAATGGCATTTTCCAAAGGACTAACTTTAGCCATTCTTTAAAGCAACTCCCCCAGTCCCCTCCCCCTTGCCGCGCATGGATTGTATTATTACGTTTAAAATATTGTTTAAAATACTGGGGACATCGACCTTGCAGGCATTTCTTAACGAGTTTAAAAACAGATTTACGACGGCGCTCCTCCAACGTAGGCCATTTCAGAACGTCCATTGCCTGTTTGCTGCGCACAGTTGTAGCCACTATCCTAGCAGCCCGGTTTTGGAGGGCTTCAAGGTCATGTTTGCGACCTTCCCCGCAACAGCCCCACACACTTACACAGTATTCTAAAATTGGCCTAATTAGACTACAATACACTACATTTGCACTCTCTCTAGTAAGGCTTCTACGAAGCCTGCCGAGCATTCCTACGCGTTTTCCCGCCTTTGAAATTAGGTACTTTATCTGCTCGTTCCGGCTAAGGCGGTCATCAAAAACTATACCTAGATAAGTGAAGTGAAAAACCCGCTTAATTACATTGCAACTTTCATCATGGAAAAATACGCCACTTGCCAACTTTTATTAACGAATCGTTAGCTTAGAGTAACAAGAATCGAGTTTGTTTTGCCATGAATAAGAAACAAATTAAGAAGTAAACAATAAAAACCTCATTTGAAAACTATACAAGTAAAATATTGTCACAGCAGCTGACATAACGAATGATAACTATTGCAAAAACGTTGTTAAGCTTAGTGACCCAGGTAAACTAAAGGGCCGTCCTCACTACGCTGGATGAAATTTAAAACGGAGATTTCATTCTGGAAACACAGGCGTGCGCAACACGCCTTGGGATTTTAATTACGCAACGATCACGGGTCATTTTGAAATTGTGTTTGAAGGAACCTTATCGTAAGGTCACAATTTTCAAAAGGCTCCGTGTTGAAAATGTTCTCCGTCCACACGATAACGAAAAGCCGGCGTTTTCAATTTCTTGCGTTTTCGAAAAGCCCAGTAACAGATCAGCTAGGACGGCAGGCCTAAGCGTAAAAATAAGCTGCGTTTCAAATTCCTCCGGCGTTGTGTGGTTATAACGCCGAATTCGAGTACAGTTCTCAGACAAAACAAGACAGGAAATAATTGAACTAGTAACTTCAGGTTTGAGTGCTGACTTAAGACTGGGACGAGACAGACGGCGTTTTGTAATTTTACATTTTTAAAGCAAATATTGTGTTTGGTTTCACAAAACCCGAATCAAACGTATTTTCAATCAACGTAACGTTGCTCAAATCAATTTTGAGCAGACTTAAATTAAACAGTATAGTGAAACAATTTACATTTTTATTGTAAGACATGCCGCCTTGAAACAGCACAGTCAGTACAGCTCAGCCCAGTTTATAAACTGCATTAAAAGCTCTGAAGTCGCTCAAAGAGAAAAAAGACTCATACATAGGAGTGAGTGATATCACTTATTACCTTTCCGCCACTTTTTCGGCTAAAAAAGTGTGACGTACGCGGAAGTATTAAAAGAGAAACGAAAGTTAATTGCCAGTTTTATTTTATCCACAAAATCAAAAAGGCAATTAATTTTTTTTTAGAAGATCGTTCAATAATTAAAGTGTGTATCTGATGACACAGAACTCGTTTGATTTTCAGTATTCCGAAGTGAGACCGACTAGACCTTACCTAGATATAACTTTGGAGCCAGTTAAACAAGCATTTCAGGGCAGGTTCATGATTTTCCCAGGATGTATAGTACTCGTTTAGACTGTATTCTTTTAAGAGCTAGCTGTGACGCATGGATGAGCAAGTCAAAATATAAGAAGTCAACTGATTCATGCTCTAGCGTGCATTATCGAGCTATGATGAAGTTTGGGGAACACGAAACAGGCGTAAGAGATGATATAGGCCCAGTCGAAAAAACCTCTAGGTTAATGAGTGTTTTCCAAACTTTGGCAAGAACATCACAACTCGACGATGTACAGCAAAGCACGGATGAATCAATCGTTTTATAACATTGCCCAGAGACGTCGATTTTGAACAAATGTGTATATTCCATTCAATCTTTAGAGATCGCGGAAACACAGTCAAGGCTCTTTTTTAACCTTAGAAAACCAAACCCAATTTCGCCCTTGCGGAAGCCATGACAACAGAAAACATAAAAACAGAATAGATTTTAATGCCGCGTTTTTATTTATCTAATTAATTCAATATTCAGCTGCTTCCTTTTTTACTTTTCATTTACTTCCTTTGCTTTTGGCTAGGAACTTTCTTAATATCTCTTGTTGGCATTTAATTTTCTGGAACCTAGGAATAAAGCACATGTAATTATTAGATCGTAATACATGCATTGTCAATAACCAATCTATTCTGCTTATCTGTTGCTGTTGTTTCTTTGTTGGTTTGTTGTAGGTTTTTCCGTCTTGTTTTCTGTGTGCATGTGTTTTGTTGATTTGATTTTGTCAGCGTGCTAAAGAAGGATAGCGAGGTTGAGTAACTTGAACTTCAAATTGCCTGCAATTAAAATGGGCTATAAATAATCAGTGAAAGCTGAAGCATTGGTCACAGACACAATTTTTTTCTTACCGTCCCAATAGACGGATTCGGCTAACGTATTGTCATCCTTGTTGCCATCCAATTCAGATCATGTTCAGACTACAACTGTTGCGTTTGCAATCAGTTGCGTGTGCGTGGCGAATTGCATAATTGTAACTTCCCAAATGAATCGTCACGTGGTCTGAATTGGGGGGCAACCAGGATGTAAACACGTCGGCCGAATCTGCGTATTGATTTATGTACATGCGCATTCAAGACGGTTTTTAGTTGGCGTCCTAATTGATTTGTTTACATGGGTATTTGTGTTCGCTGTGATTGGTACTATGTTTACAGTTCATTGTGGGTTAAACTCATTTGCATCTCGGCTGACCTTGGCAAACTCGGAATTTGATTGGCTACACGACATCGACAAAGAGGTGGCCTTAGAACGAGAAGTCTAGAAGTGTGTGGCGATATTTGTCGATTGTAATTTTATTGAATTTTAGCAAGATAACGCCGTAAACAATATTATTATATTAGTATTACTTTAACTTTCTCTGACATAATTAAATTTAGCTTTAAGACATGAGGACAAATGATAATGGAAAAAAATCCGATCACATTATGGTATTATCGATAGCATGTTAAATTAACTTTTCATTCAAAATTTCTAAAAAATAAAAGTTATCCAAATAGATTTTAATCGAAGCTGTTGAATATTTCGCACACAAATTAAAACGAACCTTCACTATAACAAACTTGAAATCGTTTGCTCGCCTTCATTTTCTCTTTCCACAGCCATATCTACCACACGACGGAGGACCATCCCGTTTCTGTGCTCTTTTAAGTTGCAATTGACGAATCGTAGATGTAAAGAAACGTTTGGGAAACGCCTTTTTGTGAGCGTAGATTTCTCGTTTACCACAGCCGAATCTCTCGCAAGGAGGATACACGCTTCCCATGCTCCTTTTCTTGCTGAATGTCTCGGGTGCGGAGAACAAACGATTATGGACTTGTTTGATCATTTCACCTGCAATGTCAATGAAAAATTGTAAAACTCAAATCCACTTTGTTTCTTTTCGCGGTTGTAATTATGCGTATGGCTATCGTTAAAAATTATGCGTATCATTAAAAATGGAGGAGAGCAGGATATCACTTAATATTTCGCAGCCATGGGAAAAGGAGCCAAGCGACGGATGCATTTTTTTAAAAAATGCTGAATCGATATCTGAAATCACGTTTAGCTATTGTCAAGCTCTCGTTAAATTAAAATTTCAAACCAGCTTTTAGTTTCGTTTTAAGCCTTTTTGATACACAAATAGATAAAAGCGAAAAAAAAAATTACAATAAACAAATCCAACACATGTAAGATATTTAAATCGAGAACATGAGCTATAAATGGAAACCAGCAATATTTAATTTACACCGAGCTTTCCCAGTTGGTTCAACAAGACTTTATGTAAAACATTTCCAATTGTGTCTGAAACACGGTACTAGAATTAAATTCGTCTTGGAAGTGAATTTCCTTTAGAGAAAAGAGACGGAAATTATGTCCTTTTTGTTAAAAAAAGACCTGACTAGACTTGAGATTACAATTTGTTCTGTGTTCTTATTGTTTCTTTCTCTTTTACATGGTTATTTTCAGCCAAGCATTATTACCGATAAAGTTTTTCCTCCCTTCACTTTTTGGCTACATAACATTATTTCGTAAAGTACTTTAACTATCGTTATAGTAAATCATTAAATAACTTTCCCACCTTCGGGCACATCTGGATTCTCAGTCGTGGTTATGTCTGCTGTTTCGTAAGTATCTACATCGTTTCCGTCATTTAACAAGTGTAATCCATCTGAGAAAATGTTAAAGAGCAAAAGATAGGTGATAAATAACATTAACGAAGAAGTCGCCGCCATTGAGGTGGCAGTGAAAAATTTCCAGTTTCATTGTTGAATTGTTTTAGAAAAACACTAAGTTTAATTTGTGTTTGAAGCACAGTATTAGAACGAAATTCGTCCTGGAAAGTGAATGAATGTCAATTTCCTTTAGAGAGAAAAGAGACAGGAAATGATGATGTCCTTTTGTTAAAAAAAAACCAGACTCGAATTGAGGACCTTTAATCAGTTAAATACAGTATGTTCGACTGTCGTAAGATTACAGTTTGTTCCCTTTCTTTTTTCTTTCTTTCTTTTCTATATGGTTATTTGCAGCCAAGCATTATTACCGATAAAGTTTTTTGTTTTCCTTAAATTTTGGGCTCGTAGCATTATTTTGTAAAGTACTGTTAACTATCTTTATAGTAAATCATTAGATAATTTTCCCACCTTCGGGTATGTCTACATCTGGATTCTCAGCCGTGGTTATGTCCGCTGCTTCGTAAGTATCTACATCGTTTCCGTCATTTAAAAACTGTAATCCATCTGAGAAAATGTTAAAGAGCAAAAGATAGGTGATAAATAGCATTAACGAAGAAGTAGACGCCATTGAGGTGGCAGTAAAACAAAGCTTGTTAGAAGTGAGTTCAGTTGATCGTCCATTTATGTAGTTTATGGCGTATCCGGTGACCCTGAAAAAGGATTATTTGCCAATTCGCCGCTGCTTAAGAACCTTTTGTGTCCTGATGTTTCAATGAATCTATCAGAAACTCGAGCGCTACTTTTGCTTTCATCATAAAGAAAACATTTGACAAAGGCCTAATATCTGTGAACTTGGTATTAATTTACTTTGTGAATGTGAAAAAGTGAAAGTTTTCGGCAAAAGCTAAATGAAAACAGGATGACAGTCAAGGGAAAAGTTGTTAGAATCAACGCAAATACTGAACTTATGACAAAGAAACTTAAGAAAAGCACGGTATGTCAGCTTGTCAGGGGAATAAGAGCAAAGTAAATAAGTTCAAACTCTTGTAACCCATTAAAAGCAACAATTAGAATTTGCATTTTAAATTATTTACAAGTTGCTCTTTTTTGTAGCAATCGACATCATTGGTCAAATCCTAACATTCATTTATTTGAAAGTTTTCATATTTCATTCTAAAGTTACAAACACTTCATTTTCGTTAACGAGTGACTTACTTTGTTTCGAATTTTTCGCAGCTGTATGTGGGTTGTAGTCGTTCCTGATTTCTTTGTATGTATGTTTCCTTTAGGAAAGGAAACATACGATTTAGTCAGAATATGTTAAAAATTCATATTTAAAAAAATGCTATTTCGTTGACGTACTTTATGTGTCCACTGTAATATATTTCCCGTGGCGAGACAACCGCCTGTCGACTCATGGTCAAGTTGTTAAACAAGAAGCTAATTCTGCAAATGGATTTAATCTAGATCATCCTCTAAGTAAGCACTTTGTGTTGATTTAATGGCAGCACGTATTCGCTGTATTAATAGAAACAAAAACGCAATTTCCATACTTTTCGACAAGAGCAAATCACATCCGCATCTCAATTTTGAAACACTTATTGTTATCAGATGCAAGTGTCAAGATATCTTTTCCTGAGTGCTAAAAGAAAGGAAATTATCTTTTTTTCCACTCCCTGGCAGGCGGGATCTTTCAAGACTATTTTAAATTCCTTGGATGTAAGATAATAAAAATAATTCAAATTGCACGAGGTATCAGTTTAGTGATGAACTGACAAGAGATTTATAGTCACACTGTTCACGCATAAAATATCGGATGAAATGATTAAGCGAGTAAACGCGAAACTCGAACGTAAATAGCTGGCTACAGTTACAATAACGATAAAGAAAGGCAGGATCAGAGGCGGCAATTCACGTGACTCGATCACAGAAATCGGTTTCGCATCAGTGTATTTCTCTCAGTAGTATTTTTCAGCGTTACCATATTGTCTTAGACAGTCAAGCTATGCAGTCTTCGTCACGTAGACATACATGCATGTAAATAAGAGAAGAATAGCCCGCGATTAGAAGCCATTGAACCTCACAAATAGTATCTCGTGTTTGCTAGTGGTTGACGTGATTTCGTATTGACTGGATCATAATTTTTGACGTAACGGACATGGATGTATAATCCGACGAACTGAGAGATCATTCACCCGCTTTCCAACTACATTGAGTATTTTGCGTTCACCGTTGCTGATACTGCTGTAGCTGGGTTTTTTTCCTTATTTTAATATAATTTTTAAGATGAAGGATTTAAAAAAGTCTACTTAAGAGCCTAGAAACTACCAAACTAAACGTGTTTCACGAAAATAATGATAACGAAGGTGTTTGTTTGTTTGTTTACTTTTTTCATTTTTCCAACAATCAGTAGCCGCAGAAGCTGAATCTTCCTTTCTCAGTACAACCCACAGCCTGCAAGCTACCTCCTGAACCACTTGTTTTTATATTGAAATTTTACACAACTTCAGTTAAATTTATTATCTTGCCAAATCCTCCTTCTTGCCCCTAGTGTGCCGAAAGCAATGTGATTCCTGCTGGGAAAAAATGATTCTTTATCCAACTTTAACCAAAAAAACTCTTTACTAAAAGCTTGCTTGGCCCATAGCACGTGTCGTTAATTTAAAATTTCTTACTCACTTTTGCTTCCAGCATAAAATATATTACTAAAATCTCAACAAGACCCGGAAGTCTTGACATTCTCTTTAGTCGATGTAATACACGTTTTCACATCAGTGTATTTCCCTCAGTAGTATTTTTCAGTGTTACCATATTGTCTTAGATTCAAGCTATGCAGTCTTCGTCACGTAAACATACATCCATGTAAATAATAGAAGAATAGCCAGCGATTAGAAGCCATTGAACCTCACAAATAGTATCTCGTGTTTGCTAGTGGTTGACGTGATTTCGTATTGATGATTTTTGACGTAACGGACATGGATGTTAAGATAATCCGCTCATTGATTCAATCCGGCGAACTGAGAGAGTTGTATCACACGTATCATCACCCGCTTTCCAACTACATTGAGAATTTTGCGTTTACCGTTGCTGATACTGCTGTAGCTGGGTTTTCTTCCCTTTTTTTATATAAATTTTAAGATCTTTATCAAAATCAAGTATTTAAAAAAGTCTACTTAAGAGCTGAGTAACGAAAATAATGATAACGAAGGTGTTTGTTTGCTTGTTTACTTTTTTCCATTTTCCAGTGTGTTTGAACGTTACAACAATCGGAAGTCGCAGAAGCTGAATCTTTCTTTCAAGTACAACCCACAGCCTGCAACCGACCTCCTGAACCACTTGTTTTTATATTAAAATTTTACACAACTTCAGTTAAATTTATCATCTGGCCAAATCCTGCTACTTGTCCCTAGTGTGTTGAAAGCAATGCGACTCCTGCTGGGAAAAAACTGATTCTTTTTCCAACTTTTACCAAAAAAACCTTTTACCAAAAGCTTGCTTGGCGCATAGCATGTGTCGCTAATTTAAAATTTCTTACTCACTTATGCTTCCAGCATAAAAATATATCATAAATATGGGTTTCCTTAACAAAAAAACAGCAACAAGCACATTTCTACGTTAACAAAGTAACTGTTCTGTGCTTTGCTATATTCTAGCTAAATACTTAGTCTTGAGCCGTTCAACGTACAGAGCCACTACGATTAAACCGAATAATAAGCAAATGGTACTGCAATCAACTTTTAGAGCCCATCAAGAACTGTCAACTCAAACATATGTTCCTTTTAATGCCGTATTTTCTTAATTGCAAAGAGTGAAAAATTATTCTATATATTTTTGTTTTGTTTCAAGTGATATAGCTCCATTAAAACGTTTTGACCACTGACATTTGTTATGTTCTGAACAAGTTTGTGTTTTGATCACACGATTCTATCTCATCTTTTTGTAATTTTTAAGGTGGGGGTAAACGTGAAGGCTGTTTTGAGGTCGCTTAACATGGCCTTTCTGCCTATATCTCGGTCACGTTTCAAGCGTCACTAAATCTCTCTGCTCATCTCATTAACCACTGTTTGGCGGTTTTGTGTAAATTTTTGGGTGATTTTGGGGCGTTTTGGGAAAGAGATATTTTTTTCTCAAAGGATGGGTTAAATTGAGGAAAATATGAAATGTTAAAGATTTGATGGATTTGGAAAATTGAAATTTGAAGTGAAGAATTAGTAGACGGATACCAAACAGTCCCCTAGCAACCAGGGGCTCTCTTCTGTGGGGGCCAACTGTCTGGTAGTGTTTCCAACCCATCTTAATCCTAACAATTTCCTTTTTATATCACTTCAAATTTCACGCCTATTCATGTTTACCCCCGCCTTAAGTAATAGTCAGTTAGCAGTTCAGACATTTGCAGACATGTATTAAAACTACTCCAAAACATTTACATGATTCTGATAAGTCATTTCGAACAGAAAGCTAAAAGTAGTGTCGTGGCCTTAGTAAAAAGGAATTCAGAATTAGAAAGCTAACCACATGGTGTTAATAATCTTCATTATTCCATCTTACAACAAACATCACTTTCATATCAAAGACCTTTATAACCTTACACAATGGAAACGCCTGTAGTTTCATAATACCTTTGTTTATATTAATCCGAGTGAGCCGATATTTTACTGTTTTAATTCCATAACAAATAATTTTAGTTGCAGGTAGATAGTTACGCTGTTCTTTTTAGTTCTTTTTTCTATCACAGACTTTGAGCAGCAATCCACCGTAGGAAAAAAGATGGCGACTGTACATTTTACCACAATACCTTGCGACCCTAACACAGCGTATAAGACACAAGGAAAGCCAAATTTTTTCAATATTTTTCCCTGCACTAAGGACATTGTGTATAGTAGGTTTGAAGATTTTACAACCCTTCTGTGCCTTTTTATGAACGTTTTTAAAGTTTTCGTGCGCTAAGAACTGTGGGTAAATGTACCACTTTTTTCCTACGGAGGGTTTTTAAGTTTTCCAAATATTACAAAAAACAACCAAGAACGTTTGTGCATCAGTGTTAAATGGTTCGCTTTTTCATACAGTTGTTTCGACAAAGGTTGTCCTACAAAACTTCAGCATACGCTGCAACGCCGATTGATAGTGATAGTTTATCGCTACTTGATTCAGGTTCACGGCGTTTCAGCAATAAGGAAAGGGAAGCACGTGTTTGTGGTGTTTTCTTCTATCACACTTTGCAGCTTCAATCAAGGCATCTTTAACCACTATTATCCATAATTCTTTTCGACATTTTCGCGTACTCTTTTACGTGTAACGTGTAACTTTTCAATCTTAACCCATGTACATGCGTCTATGGTTTGTTACCAGGTTTGATCGAAATAGTTAGTATAGAAAATCGCTGCGCTATTTTATTTCCTGTTTAAGTTATTTACTTGTGTATTCTCATAACATAAATCCTGGTTTATTCACTTGCTTCCTCCGCACCGTGTTCATGTTTTCGGGCGAGGGCGTGTATCTTTTCCTGAGAGCTTTGGGATTTCCTGCCATGAACATTTGGTGTACTTTGCTATCCATCACAAGGTTCTTCGACGCCTATTTTACCTCTTTCTTTTTTATTCAGTCATGTCAAATATGTTTGGAGCTGTGAGTCATTATCAAAAAAGACGCTTTAAATTCTGCACCAAAATTGAGTTTTTTATGGTAAACTTTACAGTGCGCTATATATGCATTTAAATATTTAGTGTTAGAGTTTGTTAACTCATGATTAACTTTAATTGAACGTAAACTAAAATCAAATATTTTTTATTACTGGTACTGCTTCAGCAATTAACAGTGATGTTCGTTTAATTGCCTTACTAACACCGGTAGAATAAACAATGTTAAATGGCTTTCTCATACAAAATGGGTTATTTAACCACGAGCTAATTTTTAGCTATAAATCTTTCTGGAACAACGCCGAACTGAGATTGGGTCATTCTAAGCAAGACGTTGCCATTAATATTGAAGCATCATTTTTATTCATTAGAGAACACTTCCTACTCAGTTTTTATGTTCGAATTTTTATATTTCATTTATCGGAATCTATCAGCAAATTTTTGGCATTCTGCTGCTACTTTTGTTAATTACTCTCAGCCTGCCAACTTAAAGCAATTAAAGTTACTGGGAGGTTAACATGGATACATTTCAAATATAACTCCCGAAAAACATTCTCTAATAGAAAATTATATGTTCTGTCGTGTGAAGAACTAAAAGAAAGCTTTTCATTTACGCGTAGGTTTCATTGCTGACAATTGCAAGTCAGGTCGAAATCTATCATGATACCATTTGCTCTTTTACGAGTTTGCCAAAGTCGTTATTAAAACAATAGAGTTTATATCTGTTGGCATAAATATGTCGGTTTTGGACCCGACTTAGACTTATTTTGCAAGAGTTGTTAGTTGAGAGAACATATCCAAGAACATAAACTGTATTGAGCTGACTGGTAATTACAAAGTTTTTCCATTTAAGTTTTCAAACATTGTAAAAGACAAGAAAGAACTGAGTTCGATAAAGTTTATCTGTAAGTGTTGAAATTAATTGCACAATTGATAAACTGTCAGCGGGCTAAAATACCTTTTAGGTCGCAAAACGTCTCCCTTTTAGCCCGCAAAATGCGCCACAATGCCCGACAAAGTCATAATAATTAACAATATTATCAACGCGTTGTTTTGTTATCAACTCTGTTCCGCAACTTTCATTTCAACATGTAAATTCGTTTAATCTTTAATCAGAGTTGTCTATATAACCCGAGCCGTTTAGTACAGTATCATCACAATCTAGAAGAAGGACAGGAGCGAAGTCAAGTCATCTTAGAGGAAAGGCAAAAACTGGCGAAAATGGCTGCCAAGTTCTTCATGTACTTTGCATGCGCCCTTCTCGTGTTGGTACCATTTATAACCAAATCTGATGCTATTGGAAACGGACCTACTGCTACTTGCCCGAATGGGCAGACATGGTGTTATGGGAAGCAAATGTTAATGGTGAGAACCTATAAATGGTTATATTTACATTTCGTTCAATAGTGAGAGCTGTAATTTGGTATAGTTTTTCAATTTGATTTGTTGACCGCTTTCCTTAAAGCTAGAGAGCGAAAACAAAAAGAGTTAATATCAATAGTTTTTCATATAATTTTTTCCCCATTTTCCCTTGTAGGACAGAGAGGACAATGCTCTTCGAACCAAGCGGCGGTTGTGTGATGTTGCTGCACGCATGGGCTGTGGGACTAAAACTAAGTAATGCTAAGGACAAATGATAAGCTTCTAAAACCACCAACAGTCTTGGCCATGATGAACAGATGTAACAATACAAAATTTGAATGAAGTCACAACTGGCAATATTAAGCATATATAGTCCATAACTGATAAACTGTGCATGATATATGAATTAAAGTTGAAACTTTAAAAATTATGTTGGTATGGTCTTGTTTTAACGTAAAAAATAAGCAGTTTATAAATTAAGATCCTAGGGGGCGAAGAACAATGAGAAATTAATACAAGCACTGTAGGAAGAAACATGTACATGCGCAAGGTATGATGACCTATCCAGGAAGTGTCAGGGAAGCCACCGTTGCTCAAAAGCAACTTGTTAGTTGTCACAGTTCAGCCTCGGAATTATTTTAACAAACTACAGCTCTGAGACATAGACAATGCCCTTCTTCGTTTCTGTCAGCATTCCACGTTCCCCCAAAATTCATTGTATGATTCATTGAAAAAGAGAAAAAATACCAAACATCTTTTTGTAAGGTTCACATAAACATTATCGGTAACCATCGTCTCAGAGTAATAGATCCAGGAAATTTTTATTTAGCCGTAAAACTTTGATCACTACTTATTCATCAGCATCACGTTGTTGTGGCAAAACATTTAAAACCTTGTTCTCCTTTTAGACATTTATTTTATTTATTGATTAAAAAAAAACTTTTAAGGCACGTTAAACTGCATCAAATTTGCTTAACTATAAAGCGCACTAAAAGGCTCGCCGAGAGTCCATTGTCCTCGTAGCACCTTTGACGTCAGTTCTATCAATACAACAGATATTTTAAATTAACAGCTCATACAACGGGAAAATAATGCAAATGTACAACGCGAATCTGCAACAATACTGTGAACACTTAAAACACAAAATTACAAAAACTATAGCGATTGTAACGTCAATAAAGCCTCACTGAGATCAGTAAACAAAAGGGACGGGAAGAGCCCCCACCCCTCCCCCCCCCCCCCAAAAAAAAACTGTTTCTGAGTTGCTACTTTTCTCTGACGAAAAAAAATACATATACTTTATTCCTTCTAACCTACATACATACATATACTTTATTCCTTCTCGAATTTAAGAGTAGCTTCCCAAAACTAATATTTCGAATAAAACACTTGCTTGGAAGCAATAATAAAAATACAATTAAAACACACACATTTCTACGATGGTACCCATATTTTTTTTGTTAGGAAAATTAAACCTTATAATTCAGGTTAACATGCTGACTCGACTTGTTCTAGAAAGCTTTAGAGTTAAAATGAGCTTGTGGTTAAAACAGCTAATTTAAGTATTTTGTCGTAGAAAAGGGATTAATCATAGCTGTTCACCTGTTCACCTAAGTCCACCTGTTCACGGAAGACAATTACACGAAAATTATTGATAATTGGTGAGGCATCACCAGTAATAAGAAATAATGTATGTGTGGGTAATGTCATCTACAACAGACAATGCAAGCTTAACCATTACTTAACAAACAGCCACACTTATTACTCCAATACGTATAATGAGGGTTCTGTAAAGTTTACAATCTAAGCTCAATTAAACGAAA
>OZ026603.1:15210397-15237897 GCA_964020085.1 Micromussa lordhowensis
AATCAAAATCTAACGGAAATGATGTTTTGTTTTTATTATTATTAATTTGTGGAAGTTTCATTAAGACCCATAAACGAGATGAGGATTTCGAGAAAATGCTAGTCAAGTAAAATGCATTATTATCTCAATTGATGCCCATTAGATTGTTTAAACTGATAAAAAAAAACTCAATCACAGGCTTCAAACAAAAAGAAAATAGAATGGGGGAATAGATATATAGCACAAATGAAACACTTTGATGCGATGCGTTGTTTTCGCTTTCACTTTCTTTGATCGTGTGGACTAGCTAAGTTTAGAGAATCAGTTGACATGAGATTTAAAAGAATGGTAACTCAGAAAAAATAACAAAGAATTTCGTGTAGTGGGTAGTGTTAACAGATTCTTCGAAACGGGAACAATAACAAGAGCGTTCTTTGCGTGTTATATCATCCGGCACATCTCAGTTATTAACAATTTCATTCTACACCTTTTTCAGGGGTAGTTATCATTGCTTAGCAATTGACCTATTCCTTGGTGATTTATGACAGAGGAAGTTCTCACCCACTGTAGGCCACGGAATTGTTGAATTTTGGTGGTGAAATCCAAAGACCACCATAGCAAGTTAGTTGCATTGGTATCACAGGTGCCCAAGGGGACAGTGTTGCGACTTACACTAGAAATGTCTGAAGTTAGCGTTCTAAGAAATAATAAAAGAACAAATCAAAAGTGCCGTTCATGAATGAATATCTTATTCTGCTAAAACTTTCTTAATCTGAAACGTAGAAGTGCAATCTCTCTCCCTTGGAATGATCAAAATGTTTCAGCCATTTTGATTATAAAGTCGACCGTTAAAATCTCTCTTAACCACAGGATAGACGCTCGTTACCTCTACGTTTTTGAAGCTTCTCTTTCCACGTCGTCGTCTGAGTGGCCATGAGCTATGTACTGCGTCAGTACTAACAATGCACTGGTAGTAGATAATGAAACTAAGCAGTAACAGGGTAGTTGTAAATCTACTTGGCATGGTTGCTGTCTTGTCCTGAAGTGAATGACCCGGTGTATCAGTTTCAGTATAATAACTCAAATGACGCCCACAAAAAGCACATTATGTTACCAAACGCTCTCCGAGTCAAATAAGTAATGGGATGATGAAAGTTTAGTATTTGTTCAAGTCAGGAGAAACCCGGCAGATGCATTTTCGTGATAAAACTTGAGCTCTTTGGTGCCAGTTGTGACGCATAGAAGTGGTGGCATTAACTTTCCTGCCTTTTGCGTATGTTGACAAAGCCGGACTTCCCTCAATGATTAAAAAAGTCATTTTAACTCATTCTTGACAAAGACTTCCCTCGGTGATAAAAAAAAGTCATGTTAGCTCATTCAGAAGCGTACTAATTGACTAAAAGCACAACGAACTTTCAAGCAGATGTTGGCGTGTCTTTACTTAAGGACCTGTAAAGAGTGGGGAAGCGAAGGGGTACTATAGTGCTACTATTTTTTTATAATTGTTCTTTTTTATAGATGTTCATTTTTCTGAAAATAGGAAAGACAAAAATTCAAAAGCAAACAAAAAAGGAGGAAGATAATCGTTGATGTAGGACGTGTCTAGTGAAAAATCTCAAAAAAAGGTTGATTAACGAAAGAAAACAGAATATATTGTATTAAATTCAGTCAGTGCAAAAAAGCCATACTTATCAGTTATAAAGGGCGGACTAACATTCAAAAACTTCGTAAAAAAAGGTGTTTTGTGACGTTTTCATTTCTTTCATGAATCCTAAAAAGTCATAAAAACTTTGGTCTAGTTTTCTTTTAAGGGAGTGGAAATTCTCGAAATTAATACAGTAATCAGTTGGTAATGGAGGCATGACGGAATGAAAGACACAAGGTTGCTATCGAGCAAACATCAGAAAATAGAACCCTCTTTCGTCTGCCAGTGAAACGTCCTTTGATTTTAAACTTCGTCAACTAAAAATAATATTATTGTACAATGAGTGCAATTCAATTTACAGCCTCTAAGTGCTTGCGAAAGATATTGAGTCAGTTATTTTAAAAGGGCGCCACATTATATTGTCTTCTTTAGAATCTTATAATGTTTATGTTGTCTTATTAGTTCAGCCAAATGAAAAGAGGACACAAGGAAAGAAAAAGAGAATAATCAAAGCAAAAGATAATAAAAACAACAAAGATTTCGAAGAATAACAATAAGCTCGTGAACAGTCTGTGTAAGAAAAACCCTGGATCACATTGATGTGCAATGTTACTCATTTTAGAAGAAGTAAGATTTTTTTTTAAAGCGCTGACGGTTGGTTTTGGTGTGTGAAGCCGATTCGATTCGATTCATTTATTAATAGTAACATCCATTTCCTACCCCGGAAGGGATAACAGATGCCGTTTCTATTTCCGGAGTTAAGAGCACTCAGGATAATGCCTGTTTAAAACTGAGTCCTTTTATTCCTATTAATTCTGCCTTCTTTAATAGAAGAATAACTCAAACGTTAAAATGATCAAACGCCGTAAAACGCATTCAGAAGTTTGTGTGCTTTGAGCTGTTGACATCATTACCTGGTGACTAATTTAAACTGCTGCTGAGCTGTCGAAAATGATAACAACGTGTTCACCAATGATTGGGCAGTTTTTTGATGCCATGATTGTAGCATCAATTTATAAAGCGTGGTTATAATGACCCATCAAGATTTAAGTCTTGGAAAGTGCTGGAAACTGTTTTGAGCCACTTTAATTACTTTTTCTACGAAAATTTCTTCTTTGACATATTATTTGTTGTTTCGAGATGCAATTTTGCAACATTTGTAGTGTTGTATTCTCAAAAATCCAGCAGCCCGGGTCAGCGTGTCCGTTTAATTTTTTACTGTCTAATTAGTCTTATTATTATGAAAGACAATCTTCGCCGAAATTGGAAAGAATTAATGTTTTAGTGTAGAGACTATGCAGTGACGCGACCTCCAGTCTGATCCACTAGAATTGCTACGTACAGCCTTAGTCTTACATATTGGTATCCCTGCGCACTAGGCGCCAGGTTCTCTCTGAACACGAGTCACGCGTTCATGAGAAATTCATGATTTTCACTGTTCCGATTAAGGTCAAACCTTGTTCTTTCAGAAGTTAGTTTTCTTTCGGTTTTTGGAGATTTATTGCAAGTTTTAGTCATCACACTACATGCAGTTGCAAGTTCTAAGAGCATGGAATTTTAACGAAGGACCTTGTGACCCACAGTTGTGGTTCAGAATTAATCGAGAGGAACTAATAATAATAATAATAATAATAATAATAACCTTTATTTAGAGAGGGTAACACCTTCAGCTGTATTACTATAAAAGTATTCTCCCTAGTGGCCCTCTAAAAACAAAAATATTGAATAAAAATTAGGAAAAAAAATACAAAAAGCCTATAGATAAGTAAAAAGGAAAATATATGTACAAAGATATAAACAATAATGTTAAAAATATTAAAAATCAGAAAAGCTTTTTAACTTTAAAATTATCTACCGTATAAATTGGGGCAGTGCTTTTGATTAGAGTAGCTTTCATCGAGTTAAAAGAGGCCGTTGGATTTAAGTTAAAGAGCATTGAGGTCTTTTATGGTAGAATAGAAAAATGTTCTCCTCATTGCTACGGTTCTTGGTTTCGGTAAGCGGTATGATGTTTTAGCTCTTGTGGGATAAATATGCTCAAAACGAAGGGTGTCCAAGCTTGCAGTAAGGTATTCACGTGCTCTTCCATCAATAACTTTCTTCAAAAGACCGAGTTTATTTAATCTTATTAATCTCTTTATTGACGGCTCAGTAAGCCCACAGAGTGAACAGTTTCGAAGCTCCCTTTGACACTTATGTTCAGGATTGAACGCCAATGAGATGCATTCTCCTTCTGAGAGGCATCACCAAGTGTCATGTTCATATTACTTCATATTTGAAATTATTAATATATTGTGTCCCCTTGTGGGGATCGACATATCAGTGTGATTTAAATCCTGTTTTTATTTTGCAAAAGAAGATAATAAGAATAATTTCCAAAGTTCTTTCGATTCTCACACTGATGTTCTTTTCAAAGAACACGGGATTTTGAAATTCTTTGACATTTATTTCTACCAGATAGGTAAATTTATGTATCTACTTAAAAGAGGTTTACTTCCTAATTATTTTCGTAATATGTTTACTCTTGCAAGCCATTTACATTCGCATTATACTAGAAATTGCAACTTTATCACATACCTCCCTATCGAGCTAATATCGAAACTTCTCAGTTCGGTTTCAAGGACCTAAGTTTTTCAACTCGTTAAGCCCTGAAATTCAAAACAGTGAAAGCGTCCGTTTGTTTGGCACAAGACTTAAAAAATTCCTTCTTTCTTCGTCAAAATACTCTTTGTTGAGCTACATACTTCTTCTTTCCTTATCTTTTCTTTTTTATATATATAATACATTTTAATGTCATGCTGTCCCCATAATTTGTTTATGATATACTCTAGATTGTCAGGAAGCCTATAGTTCATAAGCCCCTGGCTTCTATATAGGCTTCCTTACCATTACCACCTTTCAAATTGTTAACTGCAGTTATTATTAGAGAGAATACGGAAAGCTACATTACAACATGGTCCTCTCAAGCTGGAAACGTCCATCAGTTGAACCTGGCGGTTGAGTATGTTCTAAATTCGATTACCTCGTGTCGAAGCCGAAGGTTCAAATCTCGCGCCAAACGATTTATGTCAAGTAGGTTTCAGTATTCGACAAAGGGGTCAAGCAGCTTCAACCTAGAGAGGAGTTGGCGATATTTCATCCAATCCTGGTCCTAAAGGCAAGAAGTCGTCGCCGAAGTGCGGGATGGCAGTAAGAAATAAACAAGACGCCATTTTGTGTAATAGCTGTGGGAAATGGTCTCACGTAAAATGCCTGAATATGTCTCGGCCAATATTTCTTTACTACCTAAATCGACCGGACGTTCAATGGAGCTGTTCTTTCTGTGCCCTACCGCCACTTACGGACTCCTTCTTCGAGGATGGGGATGTGGATATATTAATTGACCAGCAAGTAATTGCCGCTCCCGGCGAGGATAACGATCCGTTACAAGTTGTACAGGCGGAGGAAACTATACAACTTGAGTCTCTTCGGAAGAATTCAAGCAGGGAATTATTGGCTTGTCATCTCAATATAAACAGCATACAGAACAAATTTGAAGAGCTCGCGGACCTAATAAAACGTTTAAATGTTCACGTCATGTTTATAAGCGAAACGAAAATTGACGCTTCGTATTCAAACAATCGCTTTACGATTCCTGGCTTCATTGTTTACCGAAATGATCGCAAGAAAGGAGGTGGCGGCGTAATGGCCATTGTATCGACTTCTTTGGAAAGTAAACGTACAAGTATAAAGAAGAATTACAAGACATTGAAACCTATTGCGGTTGAAGTTAAGACGAAAAGGGGAAATGTGATTATGCTTGGCATTTATCGTCCGCCAAAAAATCTCTGTGGCGAGTACCGAATTAATTTGGAAAATGAACTAAGCGACATTTGCAACTGGGCTAGTCTACAGAGTAATTCAGTGATTGTTGCCGGCGACCTAAATCTCGATAGATTGAGATCGGACAAAGCGGAGGGTAAACTTCTACTCGACCTAGAAGTGGAACAGGATTTCCAGTGCCTCATTACTAAGCCTACTAGAATTGAAATGCGTGAAAACAAAATAATCAAATCTCTTATTGACGTGTTACTTAGCAATAAGCCGGGGCTGTTCAAGCATGCAGGCAATTATTATCCATCACTAAGCGATCATGCCCTGATCTATGGAATCCTTAAGGAAAGGGTTAATGCCAATAAGCCTAAAATTGTAGCTTTTAGAAGTTAAAAGAACTTTGATTCCGAGAAATTCAAAAAGCAGTTGGAGGTAGCGCCGTGGCATGTCGGTGAGATATTTGACGACATTGATGATCAGGTGAATTTTCACAATGGGCTAATGAACAATTTTCTCGATGAATTTGCACCTTGCAAACGTATGAAAGTTCGTGATAAAGATGTGCTGTACATGACAACACAATGGAAACAAGCTATTCGCGCTAAACGGAAAGCCATGTCAAAGTTCTTGAAAAATAAAACGAGAGAAAACTGGGAGCTAGGGAGGAAAGCTCGAAACGAAGCAACACGACAAAGAAGAATTGCTATCAAGAGCTATTGGCAACAAAAAGTTGATCATTTAAAGGATAAGCCAAGAGACTTCTTTCGGACCTTCAAACCCTTCCTCAGTTCAAAGGATAGTTCCCGGGGCAACGATATTCACCTCAAGGAAAATGGAACGATCGTGAAAGATCAAGCAATGGTCACTGAGGTGTTCGCGGACCATTTTGCCAGCATTGCTGAAGGTATTGGAGGTCGTGATGCAGAACTAATGTCAGTTGAGGACTTCAAGAATCACGGTAGTGTCCGATGCATACGAGACTCTGGGAATATATTAGCAGAGGGTTTTGAGGTGAAACCAGTCACGCAAGGTCAAGTCCTCAAAGCTCTCGAGACCCTAAAAACAGAAAAGGCGGCTGGGCGAGACGGTATATCTCCTAAAATATTGAAACTTGGGGCGAAAGAACTACAACGACCTTTGACTAATCTTTTCAATGCGTGCATTAAGGCTGGTGAATGGCCTAAGGCCTGGAAATGTGGGGACTGGGCCCCAGTTTACAAGAAAAATGATAGATACTGCAAGTAAAATTATCGCCCTGTAACAGTATTTAACTGCACTGGCAAAGTACTCGAAAAGTTAATCGAAGCTCAAACAAGTGCAGGCTTCCGCCGCATTTTCTACGAGAACTCTTCGGCGTATCGTAAACATCATAGCTGTGAAACGTCTTTAATACATTTGGTGGAATCTTGGAAAAAAGCGAGAGATGATGGATTATGTGTCAGCATACTGTCAACAGACATGTCAAAGGCTTTTGACCCCCTCCACCCCCCACTCCTGCTAAGTAAGCTGAAGGCCTATAGTTTTGAGGATAACACAATCAAGTTATTTGAGAGCTATCTAAGGGACAGGGAAAATTGTGTTAAAATTGGACGCTACTCAAGTACGCCAAGAGCGGTAAATCGGGGGTGCCCTAAGGGATCTGCCCTGGGGCCCCTCTTGTGGAACATATTCCAAAATGATCTGCCATACCACATGGACACCCGCCTATCAATGTATGCAGATGATCATCAGATTTTTCACGTCGGTTATGATTCTAATGAAGTCACTTCCAAGTTGCGGGAGAGCGCAGAAACAGCTACAAAATGGTACGAGTCGAACCTGTTGATGGGAAATTTGGAAAAGTATCAAACGATGAATATTGGACAGAGTACTGTGGATACGCTTTCCCTGAATGGAAAGGAGATCAGAACAGCAGAAGAGCTCCAACTCTTGGGAGTGACGATCGACTCTCAAATGGATTTTAACAACCACATAAGTGCTCTGTGTAAGAGGGCAAGTCAGAAGATTGGCGTGTTGATGAGGTTGAGGAACCTCATTCCAACAACAGCAAAGCTCCATCTTTTTAAAGCAGCAATTCTTCCCCACCTCACATACTGCAACCTGGCATGGCATTTTTGTAAGGCAAGCGACACAAGAAAACTGGAACGACTGCAGGAACGAGGGCTTAGAGCGGTTTTTAAGGATAATAATTTGAGTTATGTGAATCTTTTCAAAAGGGCGAAACTACCAACATTATTAAACAGGCGCTTACAAGATCTATGTATTCTTATGTACAAGGTTAAGCATGAGCTCTGCCCTTCATATATTAGGAACATCTTTAGCCGACAATCGAATACCTATAACTTAAGACAATCTGACTTTACGTTACCTCGTTTCAAAACTGTCACGCATGGAAAACATTCTGTTAGATTTTTAGGCCCGAAATTATGGAGTTAACTTCCTAAGAATAATAGGGACGCTGAATCCCTTAATGTTTTTAAAAAACGAATAAGAGATCTTAACTTAAGTGAATTAATTGACGATGGGTGCAGAGGTTGCGGCCTGTGCTCTTCCTAAAATATAGTAATAATTTTAAAGGAAAGAAAGTTTATTATTTTATTGCTTTTTAGGCTTAAATTGTAATTTTATTGTAAATAATTTTGACATCTTATCGTACATAGTTTTTTTTAATTATTACTAGTAATTATTTATTTAGTTTAATTTAATTTTCAGAATGTCCCCATATTAGTAAGGGAGATTTCTGGCTAGGCGGTCTTTTGAAATTTGAATAAAGTTTATTGATTAATTGATTGATTGATTGATTGATTGATTGATTGATTGATTGATTGATTGATTAAGTTATCGTCTTTAAGTTTCACATATTTTTCTAGTGTATTGTGTATTGTTTTATTTTTCTTATCTTTTGTGTGGTTAATGGAAAATGGAAAAATAATTTGGTGACTTTCTTTACAAACGAGGACGCTTTGTGATGCTTATCATAAAGATCGTGCATCTCATTATAGTGCATTTCTGGACATATCTGCCCTTTGAAAACAAAATTGGCAAGAGGCGTTATTCTACGCTGTGTTATCTCGTTAAGGGCCAGTTTTAATTGGGATAAACCACCCACGGGTTAAACTTGGTTTGTCGCTAAGAATATCGGTTCATTTTAAAACATGTCTTCGAAACATGCGAGCTAGGAATCGCCTGGCATCAATAAGGAGACTGAAAGGTATAAGTAACAGACAAAGCTTTTCTCTCCATTAAGCCTCGACTGTGCCCTGTTCTGTTATAAAGCACTTAGGAAGCGGTGAAGCACGAAATAAATGGGTAAAAATGAGACGTAGTCGACTGTTTCTCCCTTCTTCTTGAGTGCTCTACCGCTTCCTAAGTCTTTACCACAGAACAGAGCACAGTTGAGGCTTCTTTATTTGGTTTATGATAAAAAATCAGATAATCTCCTCAAACATTCAGCTAAATTTTCAAACCAAACTTTATTTTCTAAACGAAGTCCTCTGTTCTCTGAAAAAGCATCCTAAAATCCCGGGGGGTGCTCCCAGAAAATTGGGTGGGTGTGTGCGGCCCGCTTACCAAAACCCTTATCCTATTTATGATCAAAACCATACCCTACTTAAGACCAAAATGACCAAATCGATACCCTATTTATGACTAAAACGGCTGAAAAACCATACCCATTGGGGTCACACATATCTATATAGCCGATATAAGGGTGTACACCCCCCGGAGGGGGCTAAAATAAGCTGATGACAATTCTTGTTAGGATTGTTCAAATAATTTGATTGGCTAACGAGACGAAAGCTGTCAGTCACAAACTAGACTTTTAGATAAGCTTTCAGTTTCGAGTGGCTTTCGAGAGAAAAACGATGCCTTTAAAGTTCGCTTTTTAGTTTAATATTTAAATAAGGATCTAAAGGTTTCTAGTCCAGAGGAATCCGGCGGCATGGAGCTCATGAAAACGTGCACTTTTCCACTGAAAATTACGAAACTTAACAAGGAGCTCCGCAAAGCTTTCGAATGAAAATGCGAAATGCAGCAAGATTGTCCGAAGTAGCGTCAAAGGTGAAAAGACTAGACTGCTCCCACTGGCTCTACTCCGAGTAAAGGACAGATTATCAGAGCAAGCCTTCAACTGATCACTCGTCGAGTGAGCGATGATCCGAAACTGTTGAGGCTCACTTCGCTGAGATGACCGATGGCCAGAGATCGCTATGATTTAATTTTACATGTAGAAAGATTTTAGCGTTTAGGTACTTTGCGTCTGATGGAAAACATGTTGTCATAGCATTTTGGTTTGGTGCGATGCACAACGAGATTGCCAAAGCTGAAAGGTCCTTATAGGCTGCGGAAACAAAGCGTTCCTTTAACAGCTGTTTGTTAACTGTTTGTAACATGACAAATACCACATTCCGTCTCATTATTTACATTTTAATACATTCTATCTTATTTTTCTTCAGTGAGTAGCATTATTTGAATCATCTTTTAGTTCATTGAACAATGTCTGCTTCATGGCTTCTCTATTTTCATTGGGAAGGGAGATCTTTTATATTAAGTCTCGAATTCCTTCCTTTTCTTTCTCGACTCTGGAAGAGCATCAGCGGGAGGCAGCGAGGGTAGAATTGAAGGCAGCGAGGGCGGAATTGGAGAATTTGATGGAAGCGATGTAGCTACATTAGGAGCTTTCCCCTCTAGACCTGGAGCTATGCTGCTTTTGCAAAGAATAGACCGATAGCTGTCACACTGTCGCTGTGAAAAAAGAAGGCAGAAGTTAGCTGTTTTTTTTCCTTACACTGTGGTGAGTCCATCAACTTCAACCACATCCTACATACAATGCACTCACTCACTCACTCATCCTCTTTGCTCCTTGGGTGGAGCATAACGCCACAAAGCAATTAGTTATAGTAATTGGACCGAGTGGAGTACAATTCAGGGAGTAATCGAGCGAGTAATTTCAAAATCGGACGAGCGCGAAGCGCGAGGCCGATTTGAAATTACGAGCACGATTACTCCCCGAATTGTACGACACGAGGTCCAATTACTAATTAATCGTATCTATAACAAATTTCGAAATTAAAAATGTCTTTTGAGAACTTCTTTTGAGCGAAAACGTCGGTAGCGCTTTTCCTAAGTTTTGGAAACTGTAGAAAACTTTACTAAGGAAACTATTAAAGCGCGTGTAATTGACGTGAAAATCACGTGGGTATCCAATTACAGGTGTCCGATTACAAAAAGTTCAAATCGGACACCTGTAATTGGACACCCACGTGATCGCGCGCCGATTACGTGACAAATAGGCGCGCGAAGAACCAATCACGGTCGAGAATTTTGTTATAGATACGATTATTATTATTATTATCATTTTTTTTAATAATAAATTTGTTCGTTGCAAACACTAAACAAAACAGGTAGACTTGCACCAGATTACTTAATTACATCTATCCTACTTACAATTTTTCTACAGGGAAAGGAACGGTTTCCATACAGAATAAAATTTGTTCATTTGACCTTTTGATTGAGAAATAGCTCTTTGTAAAATGGTCTTATTCTTAACAAAGCATAAAAATTGAGATAAGCTTTCTAGCTCAAGTCCTTGTACAAAAGTGCATCTTTTACCTAACAACAATGCAATTATGCATTATTGCGACTATGACGGTGCCTTGGTATCGCTGATCGCCAATGACATAAGAGACACGAATTAACAAAGCATGTTTTTTACGAAATAAAACCAATCAAGAGGCCAAACGATATAATGTCATACATTACTATTACAGAGGAAACTGTTCTTACATAAAAAATTTGACTAACCTTTTGAAACTGTAGAATAATACAGAAATTGATGAAGGATAAAGTAGGACCAGGATGGAATGTATTGTACTGATTAGATTAAAGCTAACTAAGGCTTTGACTCTCTGCTTTGCGATTTGGGTTTCTTTCTAATAATGTTGTACTCTGTTAGTCTTTGTTCGTTACGCAGCGAATATATGTTTTTTAATTTTAGGTTTGGCCGTCGTTCTTGTTAAAAAGATTGGCAAGAATCACCCAAATATATTACCCTCATATTTGCACTTAAGCACAGCTTAAAGGAGCTGCGTCACGGTTCAACGGTTTGAAAAATTTAGCCTAAATTTTTCAATATTGTTGTTTGTAATCCGTGTCAATCTTCTCCATCCTTAACCATCCTTGTTCCTTTATGGTTTATTATTATCTCTTTAGTGTTTTTCTATCTTTGTAAAGTATTATTTTCGGGTTTCCTTGAATTTAGAGGTAATTTTGTCGATGGTAGAAATAACTCAAAATACCGTGACGTAGCCCCTTTAAATCGAAGTCAAGCTTCATTTTTTTCCGCATGTTTGTCCTGTTTGTTTTTGGTTTTTTAAGCTTTGTTGTTGTTGTTTTTCGTTTTTTCTCACTTATACCATTGATGGCTTTTGCAATTGATAATTCACACCGAGGTAAGTGGACCTTGACGGCACCTTTTATACAGTTAGTAACGCAATAGGTGTTCTAGCTCTTACAGGCTCCAGGCTCCTCTTAACAGCTTGAAACGCCTGTGGTGAATGTTGACATTTCTTAATCAACAAAAAATTATCAGCAGTGTACTAAATTTCGTGTTTAACGCTGAAAGCATAACGAACTTCATGTTAAACAATTGACCAAAAAAGAGATGTGTTCCTAACCCGCTAAATTAAATCCTCCGTCGTCTTTCCAAGACTATCAGTGTTCGTTACTAGTATTAGGCAACGACCCTTGTGCCCTAAAATTTGATTTGTGCGCCATAAGCTATCATAGTCGCCGTAGAAAAAAAAAATCATCAAAGCGCATAGTCCTGTAAGGTCCGCTGTAATGAAAACTCTACATCTTAAAAGCTACGTTCGATTCAGCACAGTGTGAAAAGTAACGAGATTCTAGTTAACAGCAACCTATGTTTGTTCTAATTACAGTATTCCGTACAAAAAATGAAGGTTTTTGTCAAAGCTGTGACTAATACCCACCTGAAGTGGTGTATTTGGCCCCCACCAACCCCATCTCGGAACCCTGCTGTCATCTTCGTGTGAGGCGCTTCTACAACGTTTGAGTTGTCTCTGTATTAATGTGATATAGGCTGAATTCCGGATCACTAGAGATAACATAAGAACCAGAACTGTGGCCACGGCAGCAAGGTTTCTAGTCATCTTTCCTGGCCTTTGTCTGTGTATATAGCTACAATCAATCTGAAATCACTCTGAATTGACTTATTGTTGTGTCATGCAGTCACACTGAATCTAGGATGGATGCTTCTTTTTGACGGAACAAGTAGCAAGCTTGAAAGCTTGTCAGCGATAACTCAATTAGTCCCTCAATAGATACTGGTTTCCGTAAGCATATGACTTTTTAGAGTAATCTAACGTTTTTTTATTGGCACTCGAGTTAGATCGAGTTTTCCTGTTTCACTTGCTTTGTGTGGGCGAGACTTTCATTATTGCAAAGCTTATGAAATTTTCTTAGAGTTAATCAGATTCTCGAATCTGTCCAAATGTTATATAGAACACGTAAATATTGATACTTGCATTTTATGAACGATACATCCTCTCGCTCTCGAGAAAATCAAACATTTTACATGGAAATATTAATCCATTCTTTCTACAGTGTCCAACATCCGATGGATTTAAACATGTCAATACCAGTGAGATAGGAGAGAATAATATGGAAAAGTAGGGAATTTTATCTTGAGGCCATAACGGCACCGATCCTTGAAGAACCGTTATTCATGTGATCACCTCATGAATCACGCTAAGGTTATATTCTATAGTGACTGAATTAAATATCATAAGTTTGCCACTGATTTAACATTTCCTTAGGCAGCTTTTGACGCAGATTAAACTCTTCACCATCATTTTTAATCAAAGCAATGCTTTACCGGTGTGTTATTGATTTGACAGACTATATTGCTCATATTTTACTTAGTATTGCGCGATATTTTTCTAGCAGGAATAATGTCTGCGATACTGAGCACTTTTTAACTCACGATTCTAGTTAAGCTTCGCGTCCTGTAATTCCAGCTGAAGACTCCATAAGGTTTGCTGTAGCCTAGACAAATTAAAGTCACAACAGCAAGCTCCTCTCTAGTAGTAGCATCCTTTTTTCTCTTTTGTTCCTTAGTAAACGGCAACACTGGGGACTCCAGATTTCAGTTACACGTATATTTTGAGAGATATGGAGACGCCAGCTTGCAAAAAATGCAGAAAAGTCATTTTACAGGGACATGAATTTGATTATTTTATTCCAAGCTGAGTTGTAAATAGACAACAATGAAACTAGACGTGTGTACATATCTTCGCTCGGCCATGGTCAAGTTAAAAGAGACGCATGTAAACAACCACAAACATTGGCTTTTGCTCCGATCTGCATTAATAAAGCTCGGTCAACTCGTAACGTTTGGAGCTTGACCCGGCTAAGGGACAAAACATTGAAAAGGACCTGTGCACTGACAGTTAAATCCGCGAGAGGAAAATGGAAGTTAAAACAAAACTAAGTTTAAGACTTTTACAGTACTAGCAAAAAATTGCCTTTCAACAAAAAATATAGAACAAAAACAGAAGCATGCAACAATGTTATTTTTTTTTTAATTTTATTTTGTTGCTAATGTGAGCCACAGCAAAATAAAATTTTTATCCCATGCAAAAATACTAACATATCGAACAAGGAATAAAGACATCTGATTGGTTGATGGCGCTGTCAGCCTTTTCTGACGTGATTTCTAACTTTCGAGGTAAACCTTGTTTATCTTGATTGACTCGCATTCTAATTAAAACAAAACTGGGAGCTTCTTTTACTCCTGTCGAAAAATTAACGATATCTTCTTTCGGTTAAACTATCGACTATCGACTATCAATACATTTTCAAGGAAAACTGTGTGAAAAATAATACATTCACGAACAATAAATTTGATGTACAAGTAATGCAAATTTTTCCACGTACTTTTTTGCAGTTTAATAAAGCAAAGTCAATAAAAAGAAACCTAAGCAATCGAGCTTCAACCCATGCCCTTCGAATTAATGATTAGATGATCTAGAACCGAAGCCGTCTTAAATGATTCAATGGAAGAAAAGTCGGCAAATTTTTGCTTTTATATTTTCTTGTAAATTTTCATTTAAATGCAGCGTTATTGAACAACCCACAGGCCGAGTTGTAAGTTTTGGTTGCACTTATTTTAAAAAGGAGGCAACTCAAAAAATTACAATATACCTGCAAGATCCTTTTTTTTATTTCGCTAGTCATTACTCAACCAGCAAATACGTTTACAGTTTGTTTCATTTGGTTTATTTGCTAATATACATATTCCAATATTATTATGATTTCTTCGTCCGCCTTCTCTTGGAGAACTAACATCTTTGGAGCAGTGGTCTAGTTATTCCAGAACGTCATAAAAGGACTGTTAAAAAAAATGGGTTAAAATAAGGAAATGTTAAAGGAGGGATTTAAATCTATGGTTTAGTCCCGTTTAGGGTTTTAAAGTCTGTATTTAAACCTAACAACCCATCAAGCCTGAGATAGATGGGTTGGTAGTTTCAATAGCACAATAGTGACAGGCAATATATCTACTGTGCCATCATTATAGCTAACCTCGTCCATTTCGCGGTGTCACAAAAAGTATTGGGCAATCATCTTTATTATCATTAAGAAATGTCTCGTTTTAAACCGGTAAATGCTTCTTATAGTACATGGGTTACGCCCATTCAAACGAGATTCTGTTCCCTTAATAAAGTACCCCAAAAGTTTATGCCTATTATTTATTGAAGTGGAAGGAAGAACTCTTGTTCCGATTCGGAAGTATCGGCTTCCTTTCCTCGCGCTGCTTATTAACTTCTTAGAAAAAAAATATTTGACTAATCAGTTCTCAAAGACCAGTGACAAGTCAAAAAAGCGCTTATTCTCCCGAGTACAGGCGGAAGGTTATGAGTTTTATAGCGAGATCGACATGTAGTTGTAAAATTATACGTTAGAAAAAGTCGTGAATGTGGAAGGGAGTTAATTAAGTTTGGTTTTATTTGTGCTAAGACAATTGAAGTGCTACACATCTGTAAATCTCCTCCTTATAACACAACTACATGCTTCCTTAAAAGGCCCAATAAAGATTATCTTTGTCAATGAAAGGTTCCTTTTTACCTGCTTTTTTCTCATTTTTAGTCTCTTTTGCAAGTTGACATGCGGTTGTACTTTTCCTTCAGCATGCTTCGCTCTACTTTCAATGTCGTCTCCGGGAACACTACCGATGTATGATTCGGCGTTGTCCATGATGGCCAAGAAAATTGTCAAGGCAACGGCAAAAAGGCACCACTTCTTGCTAGACATCTCCTCGTTAAACCTTCACAAGCCGATCGTGAAAGCCTGCTCTGGTTGCAAAAAGAATCACCTAATAATGCCTTTAAACAAAACTAAATAAAACATTCTTTGTAATGTTTACAAACGAAATTACACGTTTCCTGTTGCCGATGACAATGCAAAGCAAAGAAAAAACTTTCAGCCGCTATGAAAAGTGCTAAGTAAAGCTAAAGGTTACCACTTGTTCACTCATCTTTCTTCTTGATTCTAGAACTCATAAATTATCACGCCGGAAACCTGTCGCTTGGGGCTTTAAAATGTAGAAATAGCTGTTAAATAATCCATTATCGTGTCGATGAATTATCTTGTGAGCGGCAAAACTAATTCTCTCCAATCGTAAAATTGTTTGTGTTTACACTCTAAACAAAGTTATTAGGACACCTATCGCACCAAGAAATAACAAAACTATAGCCAAATACCTATACAGATTAGTAAAAATGCCCTCGAACGTTTTCGACTGAAATAAAGACACTTAATAACACAAACGTCGGATAGCTTTTTTTTTGTTCTACCCACATTGTGAAATACCCCATTCCTGCATCTACTAAAGCAGAGTCTCCCTATAGCCCTTAATTTAAATACTTCATTGTTCACTTTTTTCCGTATTTGTTTATTTACAAAATGAAGATCCACAAACGTATACATTGATTTCAGTGAGTTTTATAAGGACAGCTCAGTTGTAACGCCAAAGACATGCACTGATAAAGCACTGAAAGAAATTTCCTCAAAACACGTTTAACACAAATATATATATACATATAACTTGAAAGCCTCTTGACTTCTTCCGTTCCGTATCGATTTTATTCGCTGGTCGATGGGCAATACTTTTTTTGAATTTGAAAGCAAACTTCATCCGCGAACTTGACCTGTCAAGAAATGTAAAAAAAAATAAAATTAGGACACTCAATAATGTTTGAACTCGAGCATATTTCAAACTGAGCTTAAAGCATCGTAAGTTGCGCATATCGTAAGGGGGTAAAAAAAGTGGTTTTGGTACCTCATAGGGAGTTCAGCCTCTAAAGGTCCACAGCTTGGAATCGTACTATTATTGACATTATTGGGTCGTAATGCATGCGTGTCCTAGAACTCATTTCACTCTTCGTATTTATTATAATTTTAAGAAAAGAATACAGTTTTACCTTTTTGGCGAACTTTTTCAGCTTTTTCCAGAGCCTGAACTGTTTCAGGGGAGCCGCTTCCAAATGCCTCCATTTAACGCACTCGTTTGCAAAGTTATTCACTGTGCTGTAGGTGTCTGAGTCCACAATGCCGATGTAGCTTTCGCTTTCAGAGACAAATGAAAATAAAACAAAGAGAGCTAGAAACCATGCAGCCTTCAATCCAGACATCATTTTTTGGAGAAATAAACTGAAAAATTGCTTCACTTCAGCTTTTGGTAGCAGCTAGTTGATTTAGTATGCTATACAGTATATTGTGACGTTAGAACGTTTAAACGAAAAGGTCATCAGTTACTCAATTTCTGTCAGTAATGCCTGTGCCACAAACGTCCGATTTAATTACGGCACCTTGTATTTCAAGTGTCTTTGGAAGACGACAATTAGCTTCTGCACAACAAACTGAAAAAGAAAGTGACACTTCATTTCCGAAAGAAACTGCACCCTTAAGGATTGATTTGATTGTGGAATTGTTGTTTATATAGAATAACCCATGATTGAATTGACTTTTGGTATTAGAAACAGAGACAAGAATTACCCTCGGGAAGAAATAAAGGACGACAACCAAGACCTCTTTGACAAAAATTCATTTTAGAAACAAAAAATTCGTTAGAAACAAAAAACTTCAACTACCACCATTTTCTTAGCTTCTAATCAAGAGTTGGCATATTGAAAAAAATGTTTACCCTTTAGAATCAATAAGTGAATCAAGGTGGGCGTTGTTGACGATGAGATAATTTTACGAGAGCGGTGTCTAAATTGTTAGGTTTTCTTTCTTTCTTTTTTTTTGACCTTATTGCTGTTGGTGGAAAATGGCACCTGGCACAATTCTTACACACTAAACTCAGTTCATTATTAGCTTTACCCTTAGATGGCAGATGGGCGGATTTCTTGTTTTGTTTACATTGGAATATGTATTTGAACTGAAGAGTACAATAGGTAGTCATGATATCTTACTAAGATCCTACGCGCGGGGGGAAATTTATCGATTAAGCCGTGAGCCTCTCAATATTTCCCTTATTGTTTCGCTTCCGTTTCTTGCAAAGTGACTTAGTCTAAAGTTTAGTCGGAATAATGTTATTGATTTGGCTGATTTTTCACCCCTTCACAAAGTCATTGAGTTATTCGTATCTGTTTTAATACTCGTGTTCTTTTTGACGCCCTAATGTTCAATCTGATCAACCTCAGTTACCTCTCTATATAAGAACATATTACGTTTACTTTGTCATAGTTAGTATGGTTTGGTTAAAACAAAAAAACACTAGAAAATATTTTTCAAAATGAGATGTGTCACGAAATTGTTGCAGAATCAAAGCCAATCGCTCTTTTCGTTTTGCCGTCCTCGATTTGGAATTCCCTTTACAAAAATTCCCTGTCTACCCATATCATATAAGAAGCCAAGTAGTCAGTCCAGTCCAGCTGATCTCTCCCTTCCCTGCTTTTCATAAGAGCTCAAACCAACCGGGAGAAGCGAGAGGCCAGGATATCTTGAATGAGCATGTTCACTGAAAACGAAAGTTTTTTCCCCTAAAGGGGAGAAAACACCAGATGTTGGAGAACGTTTTAAAGCGCGCGATCTTATGACCCTGACCATGCATGTACGGTGGAAGCTCCCGTAAGCGGACACCCTAAGGACGTGAAAAAGGTTTCTGTAACTGTGCTGCCCGCTTAATTACAAGAATAATTCTCGTAAGCAGTTGCCAGAGTTGTTAGATGTGTACATATATGGCCGTTTGCGGGAGCTTGCCCAGCTACAATAAACATTTGGAATGCAAAAAATACCACCGTCCCTTAAATGGTTCGTTTTGCTTAGATAATGGCGATAACTGTATACAGATAACTGCCGTACTGTACGATATACAGTTTATAACTGCACTACTAACTGCAAACTATGGGATTTTCTTTCGGGTGTCCGCTTAAGGGAGCTTAAAAACAAAGGAAATGTCTAAAGACTCCAAATCATAGTCCTTCAAACTGTCCGTGGCCCCTTACGGGGATGTCCGCTTGCGAAAATGAATAAATACAGAGTTTGTATGGCGGTTCAAACAGGATTTTGTGAGGTTGGTCATTCGTAGAGCTGTCCGCTTAAGAGAGTTTCCTTTAAGAGAGCCAACAACAAACAAGAGCGCCGGAACAACCTTCAAAGCTTAACCTAGCCTTCATCTGCTAAACACCAACGGTTAACACAGTACATCTTCTTTTTTCGAATAATTTTTGTTGAAAAACTCGATATTTGGACTAGCCAAGATTTACTTACTCTCTAGAGCTCAAAAAACTCGCTAGATTACGAATATTTCTACGAACTTCCCAACAGAATCAATTTTGTGCAACTGTTTCGCCACCAGTCTGTGTGTATAGGATACAGGATCACTCGCTTAGTTTCGCGTTCCCTCGGTGCAATTATAGTAGCAACTAGATGCACGAGATTTATTTGATTTTAGTCACAATTGAATGAACCATGTTAAAAAAAATTCCCACCATTAATATGGCAAATGCTCTGATTATGAAAGATTAAAACCTAGCTACTAGAAATTAAATCTCAGCCCTCAGGCCCATGCAATTACATATACTTAACATCCGAGGATGAAAGTCCTATGCAACTACTCTTAACTTTATTTCTGCCAGGATAACAGCTATCGTGCGTTGCCTGGGCATGACTCTAAGAAGCGATTCAAACCTTTCGTGCTCACTCGACACATCTAACATAGCCCAGCTAGCTACATGACTAAGAAAGATAAATTTATTGTCAAAAGGACTAAAAGAATAATGGTTGTCCAACCTTTTCTTCCAATTCACTTTTTTTCCTGTCGGCAGCATATCACCGCGGAAGGCATCACTTTCGGCAGCTGAACTAAAGTTGCGAGTAACAGTAGAGCGGCAAAAACTACAACACCTTGGGTCGTCATTCTTCAAATGCTTCAACAGATCAACGGTGCGTAACTTAGAACTGTAACAGACTTCTTTTGCCTGTAAAGAGAGAGTCTCTCTTTATATGTCTCTTCAGAAGCCAAAATGCAATTAATTCGTTTTTGTAACTAAATATGCTTTTCTACTTTTAGCTCAAAGCACTCGTCCGCTTAATGGAAACCTAACAAGAAAATCTTTCTTAATGGATGACTTCTGAAGTAAAAGCGCTTTACACGAGCTCTATTCTTTCTCATATTATAGACCCTTCGAATAAATGGCGCCTAAATTTGAATAACAACACTTATACATCCTAGGCCTCACATTTATGTGAAAAATCCTTTGTAGGCTAAGGATGAATAACGTATTGTTATTCAAATTTAGGCTCCATTTATGTAAAGGATCTATTATTTTAACATCCAAACCCTAACTGCTTAAAGTGCCCATATCGTCATATTTTTTATTTTCTTATCTGATCCTATATATCATCCAATGAACTTCTGCGAAAGAAAAATTCGATTTGGAGAAAATGCAATCTTTTTTAGAAGTTTTAAAATCGTTCAAATTTGCCGCCATTTTGGTCCACCATTCGCACCAGTCTTCCCTTCGTTTTGAATGAGCTGTGACGTAGATTAAGGAACACGTGACTTCAGGCTTGACTTATCTCGCTTGTTTTACGTCTGTAAATGTAAGTTAGTAGCTCATACAAAATGCTGGAAATTAAAGGAGCACTTTGCATGGACTACGAAGCTAAATTTACAGAGGTAAAACAAGTGAGATAAGTCAGGCCTGAACTCACAAGTTCCTGAATCTACGTCACAATTCTGAGCATGTCGACGCTGTGATCAGCGGCACGGGTCGACCGCAAGAAAATAGGCTAAAAAAAATGAAAATCCTATTTTCTTGCGGTCGACCCGTGCCGCTAATCACAGCATCGACATGATCAGAATTGTAAAAAAACTTCATAAAAAAAATCGCTTTTTATCCAAATCGAAATTTTTTTTTCGTAGACGTTCATTGCACTTTCTAATAATATAGCTGTAATACTTTATAATAACAAGTTGTCCCACTTAGTAATCATAAATTGTCGCACTTTGTAAGACCAAGTTATCGCACGTTGTAATAAGCTTTCAAATTTCTTTTGAATACGATGTTTGATGGAAAATATATTTCGCTCTTCCTTGATATTTTCCGAGGAATTGGTATCCACTCAGGAGAATAACACACACGACCAGTGCATAGCAAAGGAACGAGAGGTGCTTAAACAAAATCAACGCCGTATGCAAATTCCCATCCCCTTGGAAGGAAACGAGACCGATGGGATGCTTTCCACGAACAACGGTAGCACCCCTATAGATGGTTTCCTGAATGAAATTTTAGATCTTTAAAGTCTTTTCCGAGGCGTTATTATCTTCAGGTTTTTCGTGTCCTTACTATGTATGCCGGATGTATAATAAGTGATGACGGCTTTCATGGTATCACCCGTAGACTGGTCTCCAAGCTGCCGAGTGTTAAAATTAAAAGTAGCATTTCGTTGAAATCTGTTCTGTATACACATCTACTGTAGAATAGAACCACCCATGGTCTTTTTATGACTTTATGCTGAAAAGGTAAAACTGTTCCTTTGAACTAAAAAGAGAGAAATATTCTGTTCGGTCAGTTGTTGTTTGTTAGTGTTTCAAAACAACATTATTTAATACATTCTTCTAATTTTCTTTTTATGAATTCAACACATCAGTAGAAAGGCTATCCAAACTGACTATGCTTTAATTGTTTATGTTTCTTGTTCTAGTTCGTTGTTGTTTTTTCAAGGTTTAAATGTACTTTTTTGTGATATTACTCTGTTTTTTCCTTTCATGAATTCAATGCACTAGTACTAATTACAGCTTTTTAAGGCTTAAACCACTGCAAAAACCGTGTACGATCAAAACTTGCTCTACGTTGGATCAAAATAGATCGTGACCAGACCAAAAAACTTTAAAAATAGAAAATATACTGCAAAGGTTGGTCAAGACAACGTGAAAATAGGCGTTGTTACAATATTTCGGCTGGCCAACACCAGCCTTCTTCAGCCAGCCTTCTTCAGGTTTTTTCTTCAGGTTTTTTTGACTAGTGGCCACGCGAAGGATCACATGATCCTTATACCGCTCGAACACCTGCACACTAGTCGTGACTCTATCAGAAAGGCTCGTGAGGAAAAACACTGGAGCCCGCAGGCCTTAACAGAAGAGATGAAATGTAATTAAATTTAATTTAGCTACCTTTTAATTTTCTATTGTCTATTTTACCTTGTTATCATGTATTATTATCTTTTATGCATTTTCCTTTTTTATTAATGTTACACATCACGTAGCCTTTTTATGTCATTTCCGGTAAATATAAAGATCTTGTTACAAGCATTTATCCATTCAATAAACCTGAAGAAGGCTGGTGTTGGCCAGCCGAAATATTGTAACAACGCCTATTTTCACGTTGTCTTGACCAACCTTTGCAGTATATTTACTAATTACAGGTTAACCCACTCATTGCTCGTGAATTATCGGGATTTACCTGTACGAGTTCACTAACAATGGACGAGAAATTTCAATACCGCACGAGGCCGTCGATACACAAACCCACAAGACTATCGTTACGTTAGTTCGTTTTATTTGTTACTCATAACCATCTTTGAACATTATATTTAATCAGTCTTAGGGTCTTGAACTAATATTACAATACTTTCTTTTACATTTTTCATTGAAGTTTATCAAGATCATCCCTCTAGGTGTATTTGTTCATTTTTTTCCTTTGTCGTGGTCGTCAAAGACACTAATCCCCATTCCCCCGCATCCAGTGCTTCTTGCCAGTTCACAAATGCTCCTTGTCAACTTTTCGGCTCTCTAACCCTGTAGGTAAAAAAGTAAATTCCCAATTATTTTCTCACTAAACAAATTTGTTTCCATATGAAGAAATATTACATGCGTCTTTTGCGCCTCCAGTGCTTGATTAATTTTCCCCTCGGTATGTACTCCTTAAACAACCTACATCTACGCCTCTGAAAGTTCAAAATATCTTAACTGACGAAAGGTTAAGGCCTTAAACGTAGGATTTAAACGTAGACGTCTAACTAAGCTAAGAAGAATTTCATGGAGAGCCATTTCTTTTACTTGATTTAACATTCAAGAATTACAGTCCGATCCAACAACCCTTAGCTTCATTACTTCCATTTACAAGGATTACAGCTATCGCGCGTTGCTCGGGTATAGCTCTAAGAAGCGATTCAAACATTTCCTGCTAACTCAATACACCTCTCAAAACCACACTACCTTGTTCAAAGAGATCAAGAAGAGGTTTTCCAACGTTTTTTCTGATTTTCGTTTTCCCGAAATTTTAGCGGCAAAATCTTTGAGTATTCGATAATTACAATCTTATCCAACCGCCCTTAATTTACTTATACTGATGTTATGTCATTTACCAGAGAAAACTTTAACCTTCATAGCCTGGCTACAATTCTAGGCATGAAAGTCCAACCTTTCATGCCTACTTACAATGAAAGCCCATCTACATTGATAAAAAAATACCAAACAAACTGTAAGAAAGACCAAGAAGTACATGATGTTGTCTAACCTTTTCTCCCAGTTCTCTTTTTCCTGGTATATCACCGGTGAAGGCATTACTCTCAGCAGCCAAAGTTGCGAGCAGTAGTAGAGCAACAAAAACTGTAAAAGCTCGGGTATTCATTCTTCAAATGCTTGAACCACAACGCGTAACTTAGTACTGCAACAGACTTCTCTTGCCTGTAAAGAGAGAATCTCTCTTTATATACCTTTTCAGAAGCCAAAATGACATTCATTCATTTTTGTAACTAAATCTAATGTATCGCTTTCAGCTTACAATACCCGTCCTTTTAATGGAACCCTACCAGGATATCTTTCCTAATGGATGGCCTCTGGCGTGAAGCACATTAAACGAGTTTTATTCTGTCTCATGTTATAATTTTAACATACAAACGCTATTGGTCAATTTGCAAAAAAAGTGGCTTGGGTGATCTTGGTTAAATTGGAATTGTCTCATTGTTGTAATAATATTATATGTTACTAATATAAAAGAAAGAAAAAGCAATCTACTATCACAATCTGACAAAAAAAAGCAAGTAGAAACCACTTCAGTCATCTGCAAATTATTAGTTGACTGTGAAAGCTTCCTTTTCGAAACGTAATTTATGAGCTCTTTGTTTAATTGCTTTTTTGTGAGACAACTTGTGAGACAACGTCTCAAATTGTCGCTGGACCATGCGCAAGAATATCACCGGTGAAGGCATTACTCTCAGCAGCCAAAGTTGCGAGCAGTAGTAGAGCAACAAAAACTGTAAAAGCTCGGGTATTCATTCTTCAAATGCTTGAACCACAACGCGTAACTTAGTACTGCAACAGACTTCTCTTGCCTGTAAAGAGAGAATCTCTCTTTATATACCTTTTCAGAAGCCAAAATGACATTCATTCATTTTTGTAACTAAATCTAATGTATCGCTTTCAGCTTACAATACCCGTCCTTTTAATGGAACCCTACCAGGATATCTTTCCTAATGGATGGCCTCTGGCGTGAAGCACATTAAACGAGTTTTATTCTGTCTCATGTTATAATTTTAACATACAAACGCTATTGGTCAATTTGCAAAAAAAGTGGCTTGGGTGATCTTGGTTAAATTGGAATTGTCTCATTATTGTAATAATATTATATGTTACTAATATAAAAGAAAGAAAAAGCAATCTACTATCACAATCTGACAAAAAAAGCAAGTAGAAACCACTTCAGTCATCTGCAAATTATTAGTTGACTGTGAAAGCTTCCTTTTCGAAACGTAATTTATGAGCTCTTTGTTTAGTTGCTTTTTTGTGAGACAACTTGTGAGACAACGTCTCAAATTGTCGCTGGACCATGCGCAAGAAATGCGCCTAAAAAAATATTGCTATACCGTGATTAGGTATTTGTGGATTACGACTATTCTTGTCGTTGGCTAGCCACATTCTCCATATACATCAAGCAGTTCTCGCCATTTCACAAAATTTTCTTCTCAACTGTTCGGCTTTCAGTATTTTTCGTCTAAAACAAAACAATCTCAAAAGCATTCACGTCGGATAGAAATCTGTTCTTTAGAAAGACGCATCGCTACAGTAGGGCCTTTTTAGATTGGACAACGAGTCCGAGTTTGAGAACGAGTACAATTTTCCAATATTAAACAAGAGATGTTTCCAGAGCCATCGCTCTTCATGTTGACAGGTTCAAAGGAGATGGGTACGTGACGCGATAATGTGAAGCCTTGAAAGTAGAATTGTAAAGTCGTACTCAAATGAAAGATGAAATATCATATAAACACCCTCTCTGTTTTGCATTTATTTCTCAGTTTTTTATTTTTCTTGAAATTTCAGTATTCTATCTACAATAAACTAGTCGGCCTTCTAATGAGAAAGTAGATTATTTCTCGTCGTACAATATTGAAATGTTATAATTTTATTGGAGACAAACGAAGCAAAATATCCCAGTACATTTTCAAATGCAGGGCTGCCAACGTATCTTTGCCAGACTTTAGTCAAATGTTGACTGAGCTTAATAGCGAACATGTGGAAATTAATACCAATGAGTTAACAGTCCAATAACGAATAATGTTACGAAAAGGATAATGTTTTTGTCCAACTGTAAACTCCGCTCTTTTTCGTTCTCGAGAGAAAAATCGCAACATCCTGTCCAACAACTCTTAATTTCAGTTATGCTGATGTTATGTCATTTACAAGAGGAACCACTAACGCGCGTCAAATTCCAATCTTTCCAGTTTCCTTTAATCTGCTTTAATAAAAATGGCCAAAGAAACTGTAAGAAAGACCACAAAGTAACGCGATGGTGACTTAATCTCTTAAACTGTTTTAGGCTCAAAATTGATTGCCCTGTAAAATGGAAACCCTACCACGATAAAGTCTTTCAGAATGAATGGCTTCTGAGGTAAAGAGCTTTAAACTGAATTTTATTCTGTCTTGATTTCAAAAGCACTGCTTCATTAAATGGAAGGCCTATTCTCTTATTGTAAAATAGTCTTTACACAATACACCTATGCAGTGAAAGCTTTGTAAATTCAGTATTTTTAGTAGTTGATCATAACAGCTACCTTCTAGAAGCAGATGATTTATTAGTCTTTTGTTTAATTGCTTTTGTGTGACAACTTTCCTCTCAGACCCCGTCCATAATATGCCGAAGAAATTTCTGTAAACGCAGCTTTATTTCTACGATTAGGCCCATCGTCCACACTAATCTGTCACGAAAACGGAGTTCCAGTTTTGGAAACGAAAAACAAACGCGGCTTTTTGAAAATAATGCCTTCACGTCACTAATGTACCTATTTCTCTGTCCAGTTTTCCTCAAACACAAATACAAAAATCTCAACTTGATTTAAGCTTTTAGCGTTTTTCTGAGCAATAGTTTTCGTGGGACAACTTTTTTATTTCCATCTTCCGCACGCGGACAACTTGACTCCTTTATGAAATGCAACTGACTTGTTCATTATTAAAATACTAACTAAATTGCAAACCGTGCCAATGTAACTGATAAGCTTTTGTTAACCACTTTTTGTGCGACAATCGCTGCCTTCCTACCATTAAGAAGTCTAACACTTACGGACATCTCGGCTCTTGTTTGACATTTGAAGTGGTAATTCATTATTAACAAAGCTATATAATGTACATACCTTTTGTTTAACCACTTTTCGTGTGACAACTTGAATCTGCCTTCCTATCATTAAAAAAGTTTACACATGCAGATGTCTTGTTTGAAATATAAATGAACTAATTCATTATCGTAGAAATAGCATCAACTCAGAGAAAAATCCGAGTTCCAGATAAGATTTCAACCCACGACTTTCCATGATCTAGCCGGATGCTCTAACCCTTTGAGAAACTGGAAACTCTATGGCGAGCAAGGGTAAAAATGTGGGTCTTTGACTGGAAGCGCATACCGCGGTCACACAGCCAAGTAATGACTTGGCGCATATGAACTCATAACTGCATAGCGCAGTCAGCTTAGGAAACACTCCCCGTTCCGCTCGTGTTCCCACAGCATTTCTCGTTCTTCCTAACTTTCACTCGTGTTTCTATAACTTGATAGAAACACGGACCATGTTTTCCATTCAGTTTAAAATATTATGTAAAGCGCGGTATAATGATTTTAGACATCTCGTTCAAATCAAACCGGGAACTGTTCACAGTTCAATTGATATCTTCGCTTTGCTCATCTTGTCTTCCATCCTGAGGTGGCTGGCGCGCATATGATGTAGGAAGAGTGCACAAAGTTTCTGCATACTTTTCTAATGAAGCAATTAACCTTAAAGACTGGAGAACGTTTACGAGTATTTTATATTGTTAACCGAACTAGCGAATACTTTTTAGAGTTCCATCATACACTGTATTATAACTGGTTGACAGCTAAAACGCTCAAGACTGAATAGTTTACCTTTGTCTCCTGTTGTCTTTTCTTACGCGACCTTACAGGGAAAACCGCTACCTTCAAGTCCTGCGGAACACTGTAGCGCTAAACTCGTACCTGGGCCTTTTCGCGCTCTGCAATTTTTTGTTTTTTTATTTTATAATAATTGACAAGGG
>OZ026603.1:15242897-15247897 GCA_964020085.1 Micromussa lordhowensis
CCTGCAGTGGGCTACCATCCCATCCATGGGAGATTAGAAATACTCCTACGACCTAGCCACTTCTTGCTACTGAAACCAGAGGTAGGTGCCAGCCTGATGGGCCACTTGGCTCATACAGACTTTACCTTTACCTAAAATCAAAAGTGGCTTGCAATATTGGTTTTTGAAGAATGGTTAGTTTGAACAGTTTTCAAGTTAACCTAATGTTACCTTATATGATAAAGCGCCACAACATATCTGTTTGTAATGGAGCTATGGGTTTGCAACATAAACATAAAGGTTGATGCTGAATATTTGGCAAAACTTAATTAACAAACTAAACTACATGTTATACATGTAGCTGCCATGACACAGTCCCTTTAAAGAGAAGATCACATGTAGTTTTGAGAACTCTAGAATGCCAACCATTTTGAGATGGATGTCCTAATCTATTCATTTTCATTTTTTCCCTTCAATCTTTTAGAAAATTATACATCATCACATCAGCCACAAAATTACCACTACAGGCTTCACAAAAAAGAGAATCTTGAAGGTTAACATACAACTGTGCTACATGTAGAAGATCCAGTAAACATACAATTGTACCTATTAGCGGTCAGCGTATAACGTAACGCAGAATGTGGACCTGGGGTAAAATGTAGACTGAGGGTAAAATGCAGATTGCAGACCAGGGGCAAAGTGCAGACTGCAGACTACCGAAACCTTTTTAAGTATATAATAATTTATCATGTTATTTCCATTATCGAGTGCTAAGCATAAACATGGTTATCCTAGCTAATCATAGTGATAGTCTGCATTCCAGTTAGCTGGAATAACACTCCGGTTAGCCTGTTTGTGGTTAGCTCTCAAGGAAATGGTAACACGAATTAATTAAACTGTCTGGTCTCCGGTCTGTAGTCTGCATACTGCATTTTACACTTGTATACCCATGTATACCTGCATGTACTAGACATCTATAATTTATCTGATAACATGGTTCCCTAAAATTTTCAGCACTCAAAAGAGGTCATCAATTAGTGGACAAGGTCATGTTTTTGTTGACCAGTTCAAAAAACACCTGAGGTTTCAAGATAAAAATTACTTCAGGAACAGATTTTAAAAAAAAGCACAGCTTAGAATGAGCATGATACTGGGTTTTGCTGTTTTTGAGTAGCATACTGTTCATGTGGTACATGTACGCTTACCTAGAGACCAAAATAAACGTCTTGTGGCTGATCTTCAAATTTATCTAACATAGATTTGCAAGAAGATAAAATTAGTAAAACAAAAATTCATCACACATTGCCGGTCAGAATAATGATTCCATTGATGGTTTGCTTTAACAGAGACACCAACCCAAAGGAATCCAAATCCAGGAGATAAGCATTTATCAATTTTGTTTGAAAGTACGTAACCTGTATATCTCACGTCACGGGTTTCCCCCAGAGTCTATTAGGCCAGGTGTCAAGTATCTGTTGAAAACATTTATGAGGTGACACAGGAGTACGCTTCTTCAGGTAGTAAAAGACATTAATGCGGTTTTGTTAACATAAGATGTTTATTACCCTTTTTATAAATGGCTGCCAATTTAAAATTATTTTGTATGCATTTAAATTAGCCTTACTAACCTCCTTTCAGAGTTAAAATTCTTTTGAATTACCAACTTCAAAATGAGGTTAGTATTAGGCTAATTTTAATACTTCCACAAGAATTTATAATTGGCCGCTGTAATACGCAAATCACAGTTTGAAGTATCACTCGCAAGTGCATTGCCAACTGCATTTACAGAAAACAACTCATTACAGCATAATACATGTACTGAAAATAAAATAATGCATTTAATTGTACACTACATTTCTATCTTCACATGTATTTTGAGAGCAGTTTTCATGTAGTCATTTTTTCATGATTGGTGGGGCCATCTCATGAAGAATTACTCAGTCATCTTTTATCACGTGTAAAAATTTGCATGTAAGTTGAAGGAAACCTGAAAATAACAACTACAACATTAATTTTATTTGCACAAAGAAAAAAAACATTAAAAGGGGACATAAAATTTGCAATTTTATTTGAACCTATTAATTTTATGAAAAAGGTGTTAGCTGCTGTAAAGTAAGTCTTACATGTACAATTATGTGGGACATAAATACATGTACATGCATAACTTTACTTTCACTCACATTTCAGAGTAGCATGTAAGTGCTAAATGTAACTGCCAAGATCCTAAGGTTGCTTCTTACTCGGAAACTTAACAATTACAGGGGTAGCGATGTGCGAGGCGATAGACGATTCGAACTCCACTTACAGAATGATTAAAACACATTTAATCACAGTTTAAGGTTCACGTGTTACACTAGTAGCGACGGTGATAACAGAAGGTAGATTAGGGTAGCAAAACTGTTCCAAAAATAACGATGTAGTATCGTAGTTGCGGTACAAATGAGTAGGTTCGAACTGAAAAACGATAATTAAATAAAGTACAGCTAAGATACAGAATTTAGATACATAGGCATGTAACAGACAAAATAATCGGCACTTAACGACTAATAAGGTGGTTTTCAGAAAGAATTAATAGACATTAAGTGACAACTTGTAGCATACAAAGGATGCTAAGAACATTACATTCAAAGTACGGTATAGTTGAAAGGCTGAACTAAAACTGCTAGCACTGAAGATATATATCTAGATCATGACAACAATAATTTGGCAAAGATTAGACAATTGGTTTCATAGCGTAACAACACTTAAACATTGAAAACTAGTTACTTGGCAATAATACCAATGAAGGTAAAGGATAGGAAAACTTACTTTAGTGACGACTCGCACAGACTATAGCAGAAAGTATAGCGCAAAGGTAGTCAAGTGGTAGTCGGTAGCTGATTGATCCTATGATCGTAGCGGTTGCAGGATAACTAACTGCTACGATTGTAACGAGTCCCTTTTTAAACGCGCGCATACGTGATTATGCCTAGGGCGTTGCTTGAAACGTGTGTACTATATTTTAGAAGTGTTATTTCATTTCCTAAACACACATTTAGCCTTGAGTAAGCATAAAACTGCAAATTCCTAACTAATGCGTAATACATTTGAGCACGTTCTACTGGAACTAAAGCTATTGATTGTTACTAGAAAATGTCATAAAAGCGGGGGACGTTTCAAAACTAACACTAAATAGTACTTAATATCTCTGAACAAAAAACAGATTAGATAAATAAATAACACAAAGCTGAGGCCACTAATTGTATTACTAAAATAAGACTGAGTAACAATGGTGACAACAAGAAAATTTTGAAAATCTTTAATACAAATATTACCCATAAAATCTTAAAAATTATTGAGAGCTTGCACTGATTCATCTTAATCATCCCATCTTTTTGTAACAGAGTATCTTAACGGATAAAGCCTATGTGTTGTTTAATTAACACTTGGTATCTAAGGCTAGTATGAGCTGGAGTGTGCAGATCTTTCACAGACGATCTTAACCTTGTCATGTCCATTAGCTACCGAGGCCAATCAGATTACATTTTTGTGCTTCTCAGAACTGTGGGAGACATGTTGGCAGGACTTCAGGTAACGTTCGACACACTGGACTCCAGATTGGGCCGTCAGGATTGTCGTTCTTGCTGGTGTCATTGCATTGTGTTCCTCTGCAAGCTCTTCACTCTCTTGGTGCCTCTCTCCACACTGGTGTATACAAAGTAAATGGGTTCCAGCAAATGTAATGCCGGGAGGGGAAACCCTGTGATGGACTGAAATTCGCACAATTTAATTCACAGGTTTGTTTGCCAAAAAAAAAATGAAAACGCTTCCACGTCCCGTTTTGAGTGCAAAACAGAAAAAAGATGCGATTAAGAGCAAAATACAATGCGATTCGTAAATAAATCCCACTCAGGCTTTGCTGCAATTTGATTTGCTACTTTAAACAAGTCTTGATATCTGAGTAGCTGGTTTGTTTTTCATTCTCCTCGGCTGGGAAAAAGATTACCACCTAGAACAAATATAGTACGATTCATGAATAAATCACACTGCTACGAGCCAATCAGATTGCAAGGATCACCAGTGATTTCAAAAAGGATGTAATAAATAATGAAAGGACTCGATAAAAGCGTAAATCATCTCTTTTTGGCCCGTGGTACTGATCCACTGAACCGTCCAGTGTCAATCAGAGTCGCACAAGCTTATTAAACAAGATTATTTATCCATAAATGATCAAGCTCCTCATTCACATGAGTCACCTATTCTGAATTAATGTCACAGGGTAATAAGGTGTATGGGTAATCGAATGGCGACGAGTGAAATAAGGAAATAATTTCACAAGCATACCATTTGATTACCTTTAAATATCATGGGTGACAAATAACTCGTGGGTTTTTAATTGTTTTTTTGCATTTAGAAATTTCGCGCCAAACGTTGCCATGGCAATTTTGCAACTTCACATGTGAAATTATCAATTATAACTCTAAAATTTTGCGCTAAAATTAAGGAGTAATTTGTCACCCATGATATTAGGCAATAAATCATTCATAGGATCATTTCCCAAACTTTAATAATGAATGGAATTTCATGATATTGGCAACGGTGTTTCTTGAATATCAACATCGGCATCTCAAATGCTACAACTTACGTTTCAAGTAATGTACCGGTGCTTTAACAAAAGGACAGGATAATGTGAAATTGGGTTGCCTTTATGAAGAGAAATTGACGTCTTGCTTCTGTTCTTTAAAATGGAAAATCAGAAGACTGCCGTCTTCACTCGTATTTCTTGGTCAGTTTTCTGTTACAATGAATCGATAAAAAGAGTCGGAGTGCCGGAGAGCGAAAGTGACGTTCTAAACTGAATTGACTCGCACAGAATAGAAATCATGAGAAATGGCCCTTGACCTAGAAGAATTTTCTTCACTTTAATTATTTGATTGCTAATACAGATCCTCGCTCTACTCTTGAAATGTCACAATCAACCTTTTCGTCGCCGATACCTTTGTGAAACCCGATTTATTTGCATTTAAGAGTAAATGCCAGTA
>OZ026603.1:15252897-15308897 GCA_964020085.1 Micromussa lordhowensis
TGGCTTTTCTTATGTATGCAACGCGCTTTTGGACCTTTAAGTTAACCATCGAGGAGGAAGGCCCAATTTGCTATCACAGTTGGGAGCAACTCGCTGAAGATCCACTCAAAGCATGGGAAATAGAATTTTTCTTGCATACACTTCTGTCTGTGATAGTTCCATTCATCGTCGTAACTACTCTTTATACTACAATCCTTGTCAAAATCAGACGCATATCTGTTCCAGACGATGTCCACTCGGTGGGACAAAGACGTCAGCAAAAGCGTAACCGAAACGTCCTTCGAATGTTGCTTGCAGTGGTAATCGCTTTCGGTTTCTGCTGGTTCCCATTTATAATTTTCACTTACATGGCCACTTTCGCCTGGATTAACAGAGACCTAGAAGTGCCATGTCATGTGGAAATCTTTGGGGAGTGCGCGTTGTATTTGGCGTATCTCCAGTCTTCAATAAATCCGGCCATTTACCTTGGGTTCAGCGAAAAGTATCGCCAAGGAATGAAAAAGTTCGTTTGGCCTTGCCTATCGCGCTTCGCTGAAAAACGGTCAGGTTGTAATCAAGTAGAAACCCCGCAACTCAATGGTACAAAGCGCAGACTGAGAAACGCCGTTTTGGTTGCTCAAGGTCAAGATGTAGAATTACGCAGTGTTCACAACCTGTAACGTAAAAAAAGGTCTATAGCTATAAAAGAAACATTTTCTTTAGGATTTTGAAGTAAAAGTGACCCTTGAGTCAAACTTGTATTTGTTAATCGATCGATGTTTACCCATCAGTAACACTTCGTCGACACCGCTGACTATACAGATACGTTCCCAGGCAGAAAAGCGTGAACGTTTTAATTCCAAAAAGCAAATTCTTTGACTTTAAAGAAGAAAGATTTTCTCAGAAAAGGAGTTCAAGACTTAAAGAAGGGCAAGCGTGTATTAAAGTGAATATAAGGAGACGAATTTGCCAATGTCAAATTAACAAATAACACACTCTAGGCATGATGGCTGCCGCAGGACCAGACAGGAGGGAAAATAGTAGGTTAGTGTCATTCGTTATTGATTTGGAGACTGCTTTTATACCATACCAAGAATGTTTTTTGGAAGACAATTTTCATAGTTCCATCTTCGTGTTTGTTTTCAACTAAAAAACACAGCTGTTGGTTCTCATAACTGATCCAAAAACAATAGACCTGGCAAGCAGGTGACATCTTGTTTGCAGAAGACGGTCCCAAAATACGAGTTCTGCGTTCAACGTTATTACTGTTCAGTCAATTTTGTGTTGTTTTTTTGCTATCTTCTGTCAAGTGTCAAGAAACAGTTACCGCCCATTTCATTTCGATCTCCAGAAATGCAGAAATAGTTGAGACAATATCTTCATGGATGAGTCAGAGTGGCAATTCTGATAAAAGATTACATTGGAGCTAGAGTTTTTCAAGTAGAATGACACAATTTGCCACGAGCAGTTTTTCATTTAAAGTCATAAACGCCTAAATCATTTGTCGACTCTCTTTTTGTTGCATGTTACACCCTTTCATTCTCCTTCAGACCATACCCATCCAGAGGCCCTCATTAACGACTGATCTTCTTTTGCCGAAGTTCTTCGTTTTACCGATCTTTTACTCCTTATGAACATTGCCATTATCCTGTCATTTCCAGCAAGTAGGAGACATTATAAACCATAATACCTCGTAATACGCCAGGCCTCTTGACTTCAAAGACCCTTAAGGAGCTAGTGCACGGTTCAGCCTAAACTTTTCAAGTTCGTTGTTTATAATCCGTGCATCTCCACCATCCTTGATTTCTGGTTTATTATTATCTCTTTAGCGTTTTTCAATCTCAGTAAACTATTACTTTCAGTTCTCCTTCAGTTTAAAGGTTCCTTCATGTATATTAAGGTGACGATGGGAGACTTGTTCCAATTTCCGTAATACTCAAAGAGCTGTTATGTAACATGAGCATTTAGGTTGATGTTTTAATTAATTTTATATCTTAGTTGTTTTTACTTGTGGCAATCAAGGGCTAATTTACTCTTTTCCAGAACTTTACCTGTGTGGTCAAACAGCATTTTCCTCGACGCCTATAGATTATAACCTGCTACTCGCCAGTTGTAGTAATCCAATATTTGGAACTTTTTCACTTTAGCTGAGTAGCCAGAAAACCATCGGCTGACATTTTCTTCAGACAGTCGCGGCCACTATTTGAGTTTAATGGATGTATTAACCGAAAGTCTGTGATATAGGTTACGAACGACAGGGCGTAATCAGGAGGTTTAAGGTACAAACCGTCCTCCCTGCAATGGATCTGAGCTCGCTGATACCGATTGCAGCTTGTCCAAACTTTGTCAATGGTTAAATAATTAGCCTTCTGCCAGTTGGAAGTCTGAATGCTCTGGGTTTTTGTGTATATTTGCTTTCATATACACTGTCGCACAAGCTTCTCGCTAAAAGCACCAACTCAGTGTGTATATAAATGCAAGTTGGCCTCTTCGATACAGTGCCTGTAGGATTGTAGTATTTTTCGCAGTGTAAACTAAATGTATCAATGATCATGATTGATCGTGACAGTCATGTGGACTGGTGAACTCAACTTGAACAATTTCAAGACACATTTCGTACTTGTTGCATTTAGACATAGCCCTAGAGCAAAAAGGAATATTAAAGAAGAAGAAAAGGACTACAAATTAAAGAATATGAAAATCCTCAATAATCATCCCGTAACTAGTTTTGAGAGTTTCGTGGTTCAGCTGGATGATATATTCATTGCTAAATGAATTATTCCGTAACTTTCTTAAGAAATATAATCTCTTTAAAATCCAGTAAGTAGACTAAAGGTCTTTGCTCTTAAAAACAATAAGTACCTTTGAAGCTCAAGTCGTTGCTCCGTAGCTCAGGACATTGCACCGAGCTAAAGTTGCAGCATTGTAAGTTGGTTTACAACGGAAGATTTATTTGCAAATGTTTAAATAAAGAGAAGAATTCGTTAAACGGGTATGAAATTGGCATTTCGTATAAAAGGCACAAATTGGCACAAAAGGAGTCTGAGATGGCCGAGGGCTACGTTTATATCTAGCCCCGATTGATGTCAGGTGATGAACTTGGAACAACTGTATGTTGGTTGACAAGTACATGTCACGTCGTCAACGAAACGATTACTTTTTAAAATTTTTAATTATAGAGAAAAATTCAATAAACGGGTATGAAATTGAAACTTATTATTACTTTGGGCCATAATTAAAAACGATTGGCAAAAAAAAGTGTCTGAGATGGTCGTGTTCCACATTAATAATCATAGCATCAATTGATGTTATGTTTCCAAGGTTTTTCCTCAAACATTTCCGCCTGTGTATTGAATTCCATAGTTCGATTCCAAGTTCCTCTGCTCTCCTTAATCACGAGCCATACGGCGTTGGTTTATTTTTTGGAAGGTCAAATATTTCTTATTATCATATCACCATGTAGACTGTGCATAAAAAACTTTGTGTTTAATTATATCTGAGACTAATTTAATTCGATTTTAAGCCAGACTTCCATATATTGCTTTAATCTAAGAGAATCTAACTCGTCTAGCTGAAGGTAGGACTTGTCAAGACATAGAAAATTTGTAATTTAACAATTAAGAACGGTGGCTCTCATAGTGAAAATTGACCTTTCCTAATTTCTCTAACGCGGGATTATGAGCAGGATAAAGAGTTTTATGTCCTTGTTATCAAGACCGATCTCTTATTGACTATAACCAACCGCATCTACAAGGTTGCTAGGCAAAAAAGCTCTCTTATTACTTACCTTGATAGATCAAAGTGATTTTGCTTAGCAGTGAGTGACTGAGTGACATTTCTCGAATTGAAATAGATTTGGACAGGAACTAAATTAGTCTTATTCTAAACATTGTAGAGCTTTATAAACTGTGTTGTTGGTATTATGAATACGGCAAGAGATCCTAAAAACAATGACTGTGGAATCAAGGAGTAAAACTTTTTTGAACAAAAAATATACAGGAGTTTCTTGTGGGCAATACGAAAACTAATTAAAATGAAAGCACTTGGGGAGCTAATAATGTGACAAACGATTGACAATACTTCCATTAAATACCGTGTTTATTTGATAAACATTATAAGCTTCTTGTTGATTGGTCCGTTTCCAACATATGTTTTCTATCCTTTACTTTGTGGTGCAGATGTCTAAGTTCAAGAAAAACATTTTTTGCCTCTCTCCGGCAACTTGGTTACAGTATAATTGCAGCACAAAAAAGTTCTGTGTAAGCCTCTTGAGTCCCGTACAGCATGAGCAATGCCACGGAAATCAGCAGCAATGAGACCAATTTTCGCAATGATTCCGATTTTGATGTCTCGTGCAGTCTCGTAAATCGCACAACAGCAGAAATTTGTCAAGCAATTGCCTGTTCTTTTATCTTCATAACGGCAGTCTTGGGTAACACGATGGTGGTCATTGTGGTGTACAAAGAAAGGCGAATGAGAACAACCGTGAACTTTTTGATCGTCAACATGGCTCTTTCAGATTTCTTGTGCTCTATGTTAGTCATTCCGAGAATCATGACCGAAGTATATACCTACCCGGACGCTTGGCTAATTACAGGAACAGCAGGTCTGACCTTGTGCAAGGCTGTGCACTTTTTCCAAGACGTCACTGTAGCCGTGTCACTACTGAGCCTTCTGATGATTGCCATTGAGCGTTACTATGCAATTTCTTGTCCAGTCGTCGCAGATCCCATTCCACGGAAACGATGCGCACTGATGATAGCTTTTACTTGGCTGGTGTCGTTTGTTATGTACGGAACGCATTTTTTTACCTTCAAGTTATCCATGGAGGAAGAAGGCCCAGTTTGTCATCACAGCTGGGAGCAGATGGTTGCAGATCCAGTCCAGACCAGGGAAATCGAATTCACTTTGCATACAGTTCTGTCGGTGATCGTACCATTTATCATCGTTACTGCCTTTTACACAACCATCCTCATTAGAATCAGACGTTCGGCGGTTCCTGGTGAAGCATCTTCGAGGGTACGAATACGACAACAAAAGCGTAACCGAAATGTCCTTCACATGTTACTTGCAGTGGTAATTGCGTTTGGCGTCTGTTGGTTTCCATTCATTGTCTACACCTACGTGGTAACGTTCGTCTGGATTAGCAAAAACCGACCACAGGAAATCCCCTGTGGTTTGGAAATCTTTGGACAATGGGCGTTATATTTGGCTTATCTTAATTCCTCTGTAAATCCTGTGATTTACTTTGTGTTCTGTGAGAATTACCGCAAAGGGTTGATCAAGCTTACTTGGCCTTGCTTGTCTCCTTTCCGTAACAATCAAAATTCTGCTCGTTCAAAAGATACTGTCGAAATTGAGTTGCAGTTTCAGGACCCAAAGCGCAGAAGTAGGCGTGGGCTTCTTCGTGATCAGCCTTGATATGCTGATTTGCTTGTTAAAAATGTTCACCTGCTGTAGCATCGGGTAATAGGTTTTAAAAAAATTACCTTTGAAATTCAAAACAAAGGGCCCTATGAAGTGGATATTTTTCACGCCCGAGATGAGGTCAAAGATGTTGTTTAATCGCTGTAAGTTTATTTTTCATTGGGCGAGTTGTATTCTCTGCTATTTGGCCAGTTTTCGAAAGGCCAACTCTTTATGAATTCAAACTTTACCGAAAATGACATTAAAGCAAACATAAATAAACAGGAAATACGAAACTGCGAAATTGAGAAAATCATATTACAGATTAAAAAAAGTACTTTAGAGGCTTTGGCAAATTTGATCGTCGCGTATTCTATTCTTGTCCAGTTTAGTTTTTTTACATGTTGGTTTATGTTCTTTTCTAAATACTTTTTTGCGCCGTGTTGTTTTAAGCTATAATATACGTCTGTTTGAACCCATTTTTAGCCAAAAGAAATAATAATCATGCCGGATAACTTAGCTGTGACTGACAAGTTGTTTGTACAAGTGTTATTAAATGTCATAGACATTTTCTCCCCCAGCTGAGTGGATCCCACTCTATTTATTATGTGCTCTTTTCAACTTTTGTCAATTTTCAGGTGTTTGCAGGAGAAAAGCTACGTTATCGCGTGCAAGATATAGCAAGTAAAAAGACAGAAAAATTGTATCAGTTATAGAAATGCTTGGAATACCTTTGCGGTGTTAGCTGAGGAAATAAATGGATTTAATAAAGACAGGCAGATGTTGCGCCTTTTAAGTGAGCCAAACCTGAGTAAATAATTCATACGTCTTTAGAAAGACTTGAGTTTAATTAAGCACATTCAAGGCAGGAGTGCATTTCTACCAGAGAAGCTGACAAGTTGAAGAGAAGTGAAGACTATACCATTCAATTTCGAGAGTTTCGACGATCGCTCGATCTAGTATAAGTCAAAAGCCCAAAAAGTGGATGCTCTCGCAGGCTATTTTTTTACCCTCCCGAAACAACTCTTATAATCAATTCATGCCTGGTTTCAGATACTATAAATTATGAGTATAGCAGACATCTTTTACTTGAAATACAGTACAGTACAGTAACTTCTTTTAAAAGTTTTAAAGGAACTTTATACCAGTCCTTCAGTACAGGCATAAAGCTGGCTCGGTGGTAATAGAAAAGGAGAAATTATAATCAATTCATGCCTGGTTTCAGATACTATAAATTATGAGTATAGCAGACATCTTTTACTTGAAATACAGTACAGTACAGTAACTTCTTTTAAAAGTTTTAAAGGAACTTTATACCAGTCCTTCAGTACAGGCATAAAGCTGGCTCGGTGGTAATAGAAAAGGAGGAAAACCTGGGACAAAGCCGCTTGGATGCAATCCCTATAGACCCTTTGCATAAATGGCGCCTAAATTTGAATAGCAATACTTATACATCCTAAGCCTCACATTCATGTGAATTCTTTATCTGGAAACATGAGCACGAGGCTAAGGATGTATCAAGTATTGTTATTCAAATTTAGGCGCCATTTATGCAAAGGAGTTGTGGGTTGTGTGTGGTTTATATACAGAAATATGGAGCTACGCTATTGGTTGGTGCCTGGCAACGTGAAAAACTAAATAAACTAAATTTCAATCGTAACACCAAATTTTCCAACCTTTCTTCGGAAGAGAGGGCGGCGCTAAAAAATCTTAGTAAGCGCAGAGACATAATTGTCAAAGCGGCCGACAAAGGCGGCGCTTTGGTTGTTTGGCAGGCCGACCTCTACTAAAAAGAAGCTTTGCGGCAACTTTCCGACACCTCTTTTTATGCTAAAGTTGATAAAGATCTCACTTCCGCTAACCAACAAATGGTCAAGAGCACTATTAACGAACTTGTAGTAAAACAGGAATGCCGGCTACTGCTACTGATCTCATCATCACCACTCCTAGACCTTCATGTATTTACTTTTTACCTAAAATTCACAAACCTAACAACCCAGGCCGACCTATCGTCTCTGCGTATAGTTGCCCTACGGAACTCATTTCTAGCTATTTAGACATAATTATGGCACCTATCGTCAGATCTTTACCGTCATACGGTAAAGACAGTCAACACGCACTTCAAATTTTTCGCGATTTCAATTTCCTGGGTGAAGACAAACTTATTTTTACTATGGACATTACATCCCTTTACACAGGGCCTGGACAATAGATGAAATCGATAATCGATGACAATCGATACCAATTAATCGATTGATATTGATAATCGATGAACAATCGATCACGAAAAATTTTGTGATTATTGATTGTCATCGATTATCAATATCAATCGATAATCGATGGGAATCGATCAATTAACATAATAGATTGTTAGAAATGTGCAATATCAATCGATTACCTATCAGTGACCTACTCAGTCAAACGTTCCAATCGTTAATTTCATCGAGTACTATTAAAGTTACACGATCAATACTTTTTATCTGAGTAAAAACTAGCGAGTAACAATGCGTAAACTTGTTTATTCGCCCACACGTTTTGTGCGACTTTAAAATTCATAGAAACGTACTAAGAACTCGTGTGTAAGAAAAACAAATCCCTAACTGTTATGCTTCAACAAAACAGGTGGCAAATTAGGCAAGGTGTGAAATATTTTATGCGTGATGTAACGTTTAGAGCCAACAGTTTAGCTAAGTACTCGTAAAATATGTTCAATTAATGCGCACATTTTCTTTTATACGTGACATTTTATTTCTAACAACAACGATAATGTTAAAACTTAACTTATTAAAACGTCTATAGAGAAGAAAGAACTAAAATTTAAAAAGAATCCCTAACTTTTCTTCTCATTTCTTTCTTTTCCAAGATATCCTTTTTTATGTTTGTCATCCTACTCGCGTCTCTATTTGCCACACGCAATTTTTTTTCCTCAATCTTCATCAAACATATGTTAAAATAAACTTCTATTCTCTGCTATATTATACAAGGCAACGAAACCCACACTTTGCAAACGAAGAGAACCATTGGACAGAGAGGAACAGGTAAAGTAGGTTCTAGTCTATCGAAGTTCACACATTAAGCTTCACCGCACTGTGATGGGTAGGGGGTCATTAACCGCATGCCGAAAATTAACATCTTTACAAACTGAGATAACGTTTGCTCGAGCGAACATGTAGCAGATTAATAGTAACATTATTAATCCAAGTAGGGATGAATACAAAAAACCTACGCAATTAATTAAAAGAAAAGCATTAATTGACGTAAGTGCAGTAATCACAAAATAATAAGTTATGTTGTCCATACTACTGCTGATCAGGTCAAATATAAAAAGTATGTGCAAGAGCAAATGAATGATTCTTTCCTTCTCCTCGTCATAATAGTAAAGAACAGTTACCGATCCTGCGATTGAACGCTTTCGGGGAAACAATGAATCACCGTTAGTCGCTGAAACCTGCTTCTTTGAAGAAGAGAAGATTGTCAGTTTCGCATTTGTAAACTCGCTTCTGGGACCTGAGCTCAGGTGACCTGTAGAATTCCTAAAAACGTTTCCACTGGGTCCTGTGCTTGGTTGACTAGCAGTACTTGCCATGGTGGTTGCCGAGGAAATAAGACCTGCTGTAGAATTGTGCTTTTCCCTTGCAGCTCTAACCCTTTGTATCAGTTGTGTTTTTTTCCAGCTTTTGCTGTAAGGTTCGCCCATTTCTTCTAGCACCTCTCTCAACAATTGAACAGTCATACATTCTGGGTTGCCTTCCTTCATCCTTTTCCTTTCTTCTCTTTTTTCGATCTCTTCCTTCCTCTCTCTTTCTTTGTCCATCAGCTACAAACGTGGCAAATCCTTTAAAACATCCCTCAGGTCCACATTGACTGGCCATACTGGTCGTGTTACACTTACTCTTCCGACCACTTTTAAAATTGAACGAACATGACACCAACGAAAGTTGTCAGTGGCTTCTAACTTCCAAAGAACAGAATCTTCCTTCCGAATGTTAAGTACTCGAAAACAAATAGTAACCTTTTCCGATTTCTGTGAATCGGAGCGCCATTCAAAAACAGGAAAGTTCGATTTCAAGGAAGGTGATCGAACAATTCTGATGACAAGGCCAACATGCAGTCCCTCAGACGGTAACCACAAAGCAACAATATCATTGAGGTAAGTCCCAGTGTCAACCCTTTGAGGTGCAAAAAGTTTTTCCACTTGTTCGTAAAAATCATTTCTGGCGGATTCCATCCAACGTGCTAATCGTGAAGTGGCTGGACGGTATACTTTGCCCTCCTGTAAGGACAGAAATTCTGCAATGTGATAGAATTGACCCTCATACTCCACGTAATTTGGACGGATAGAATAATCAATTGTCCGTAGCAGATTATTTTTCTTGGTTAGACGTAACCGTTTCGGCATAGGCTGTAGGCTTATGTTTTCGTCTGACAGCGAATTTGTGTCAGTTGACAAAGCTGTTACTTTGTTACGAAAGTGCTCTTTGATATCCTTGTGCTTCGGACAGATGAGGGTGTAATCTTCTCTTTCCTTATCTCCTGCGAACTGAAGGGATAGGCACTGTTCGTGATACCATGCATTACAGCAAGGATCATTGCAACCTATCCACAATGTGTTTTTTGGAGGTTTGAATGTTGAATAATTATACTTGCATTTATTTTCCTTGTACAACGCGCAATGAGTAGGGCTATCTTCGTCTTCCTCTTCCGACTTTACCTGTTCAGACTGGTGTAAACAAGTTGCTGCAGCCAAATCAATTAAGGCATTGGAGGAAGAAGTACAATGTTCTTCGATTGCTGTTAGAAGAACGTCGCTATCCAAGTCAAGGAGCTCGTCGCTGGCAATTACCTCGTTCTCATCAGGAGATTCCCATACTGCAAAGGTTCCTAAGCCCGGTGTATTAAGAGAAATTATGTCGTCACCATCTTCTTTAAGGATGTTACCCTTTACCAAAGCTGGTAGCATTCCGATTAGTTGCAGTGTTTTTAGAACCTCTCGCTCTGCCATCATCATTCCTTCTTTGAGTTCCACGTCAATGTCCTGAGGCCAGTTCGGTGGTTGAATGTCTGGATTGACGCCGCGCGATTTAAGTTCTTCTAACTTTTGAACTCTACTAGAAAGGTCGATCATATCCAGCAGTGTAAGGTTTGGCTTTCCTCTGCAGAAGCAGCGCAATTTCGCAAAGAAATCCTCGCAACGTTGTGATCCGAATGTCCAGGGATGAAATGCGTGGTTTGGGTAGTACACGGAAGACATTTTCATTGCGAGTATAAGGCCATGTCCGGCGAGGATTGTGTCTTCAAAGGTTTGTTGAGATATGAAATGCTTTTCGACATCGTAGTTCGAAATCCGCAGCCACACTCTCCAATATCGCAAGAAAGTTACGGGTGCCCATGCAAGCTTCGCGCGCTCGCGCACAGTCAAGTCTTTTTCAGTGAATGACTGTAACATAAAAAAATCCCATTTTTAAATAGGCTCTAGTTGCAATAGTTTCCGAGTCACTCCAGTCCTTCATGCAAACTCTTAATTCTGTTTTCATTATTCTCATGGCAGCGTCAACATTCTGTTTATCTTTGACAAAAACGTCGCTTTTCCATAAACCTGACCGAATTCTGTCATTCTCAAAGACCTTCATCAAATGTTCTATTTGAGCGACACCGCTGCCAATAATGAGAATGCGCTTTACGTTAAGTAACTGATTTCTCCATTTCTTAACAAGATGTCTCCAGTCTGGAAACATAACAGTCGGGACAGGATAATCGACGCCCAAGCCGTGAAAATTTTCCACTACAATGTTGAAATCAAATGAGTCATAAGTCAAACCGATGATATAATTTCTTTCTTCTAGGTTTTTTTTGAAGCGTTCAACATAGTATTTCCTGAATTTAGAGTCGCCGTCCGCACCAAGTCCAACGATTGTTATTTTATTACGGGCACCCCACAGAATAGCTTGGTTATACCAATGTCTGATAAGTGTATAATCTTGACCTTTAAAAACTGGACCAACAGCCAATACGAACGAAGGAAGGTGATCCTGCAGTGGGGCCAAGATAAATACGTTTGCTTGTTTGGCCAACTCGTATCCACTATTTTTCACAACATTTAGAATATCTTGAGCAGAGCTAACTATAACATCGCGTTCTGTTGCCAATCCAATTATTTTATTCCCCTTAACTCTCATTGTGGGAACGACTGCAGTTGCGTCAACAGCTAGTGCAAAAACTCCATTATAACCAATGGTATCGTAGAACAACCTCGCGTGTCGCAGAGCTTCCTCCTCTAATTTGCACGGAATGGCGTAATTAAATCTGGCAGTGCGGTACATGGTTTGAAGGCTTGGGCCGCCGATTTTTTCTTGAACAATTCTAGCAAGACCCGGACCTCCATAATCAAGAATGATGGCGAACAGAGATTTTGTTGCATCCGACCATCTCTTAACTGGTGTTCCTCGATTTTGAATTAAATCTTTGAGTAAAGAAGCCAGTACCACAGAGTCTTCGTCTTCACTTCAATTTTCAAAGCTATATCAGGAACGGCACGATTTACATTATTTTGCTCCATAGTTAGTTTGATTTCCTGTATAACTTTATCTTTGTCTTTTAGTTCGAATTTCAATTCTTGTACCTTAGTACGATAGAGATCTAGGAGAGCACTCTGTTCAACCATATCCAATAAACTTTGGATTATTCATTGTACCCATTTCTTTCCTCGTAACGTCCGCCATTTCCAGAACGATCTTGTAAGGGCGCAAAGCTTTCTCTTCGAGGTTTTGAACATCACTTCTTATCGAAGCTAAAATTTGAGTAGCAATGCTTTCTCCATATGTGGCCGATGAAACCATACATGAAAAAACTGCATTTTGTGCAACCTTTACCATAGCCATCTCCTCTCGCTCACACCTGCGAATGTTTTCCCTGACAATTTTCTCGATGGGAAGGTCGTGTGTGGTGTTAGTAATACCAGGTGCGGGTTGTTTTGATACGGTGGAGCTACTTGCTTTCGCTATAGACTTTCCAAGTCTTGCCCCAAACTCTTTTTCCGCTTGACTCTTAACATTAGAAGTGATCTAAAAGAAAAACCGAAGCAGTAAGGACCACTTACGATAATGCTGCTGCTTTACGCAGAATCTGAGCTAATCAGGCAAAAACTGTAAAATATGCTTTTTAAGTTAATATCACCGAGGTGAAGGTTCACGAAATGTGGGAGGGGAGGGGGGGGGGGTATCAGTCTTCATCTTTAGATCAATAATAATTTACTTACCGTCCTAATATTGTGCTCATCGATCACAGACGAGGCTAAAGCTCTTCCTTGACTAACTGCACATGATTGAGGTGTTGGTGCACTAGCTGATGCCAGTGTTGATGGAGAGGCACTCTTTCTCGTCTTAGAGAAAAATTCAGTTAATTGGCGACATCCTGACAAAAACAGAAACGATTTTTTTTCAGGAACCAACCTCGTAAGACGTTGCAGCTGAATCCTTGTTAACTCATGCAAATGCTGAGAACTAGCATTTATCGCACATCGCATACGCCGCGTGTTAATTACACAGGTCAAGGTTAATACAGTGCTTCCTGTTACTTTTCCCGCCGTCCAGTGTCGCATTACTTCGACCTATGTTTAATCGCCTACACGTGTGTTTAGGCCAGTTCCTCTACTTTTATTCGCTGGTTTCCTTATTTTGGGTCTGAAAATGTCCGATTGACTGAAGGTGAGAAGTGTTTTTTTTAACTTTATTTTGAATTATACACATTCACAGCTGAGCGTCGAGATTTTGAACAATAACATCTTCATTTCCCAGATTACCGTTGAGATACCTCGCAGCGAAGAAGAAAATCTGAAAACGTTTCTCGAACAATGCGGTGGGAAAACTTGTGAGGGTATGTTCAGCTAAGTTATCCGGTTGCACTCCTTGTCACAAATTACTAACATGAGATTTTTAAAGTCTGAATTAAACTTAGTAGAACTCAGGGACATTCCAAGAGATGCTGCCCATATTTGATCAATCGACTCATTGTTTAATATACACTGTTAACTGTTTTAGATGTAGGGGAGACTGGCAATAACGAGGGAGAGGAAAACGAAGTTGCAGTCAGCCCAGTGTCAATCGCGAATGATGTACGGAAATGGCTGAGGGATAACTCGGTTTCGGTGGGCGTTTTTGCAAAAGAAGTCGTCAACCGATCGCAAGGTACTCTATCTTCCCTTCTCAATGGACCACCTGAGGCGCTTCCTTCAGGCACTGGACGCGAGCCGTGGGAAAAAATGAAAACATTTCTGACAAGCCCTGAAGAGCGGCAAAAGCTATTAGATAAAAAAATCATGAAAGGTAATGTAATTTTTTTTAAACTGATTTTTCATTGAATTTAAAGTAGGTAATTTGCTTATTTATTATCACTATTTTTGTCTTTACGGGAAGATCATTTGAGAAAACACTGGGCAAAAGCGGCACTGTGGTCGCAGTTTCGTCAGGTTTCAGTGAGGATCTTTCTCTTTTTTTGGTTCTCCGTTCGCAGGCCAAAAGAAACCAAATGATGATGCCGGCACCAGCCACGCTGAAACTTCGAAAAAACGGAAGGTTTTCCAGAAAGTGGAAATTGCAAGCATGGATGCGATTTTTAAGGCCTCGAATGGCCAGCCGTCTGCCAGCATGACAGAACGGCTCGCGGAGTCCATGGACTTGACAACGAGCCAGGTAATAAAAATTATCGTTTAGTTCTCACCTGTCGGTCTTGACATTTTTACGTTGTTTTCCTCGTCTAGTATCCATCCTGCTTTTATTTGGTGGGTCTTTTCCCCAGTGTGACGTTTCAGTAACCAAACGGCTTGAAAAGAATTCTGGAATTTTAACGTCGCTTGACAAGCCTCACACTTAAAGCTACTTTCAAAATTATTTTGCGATGAAATCGCCGAGTATCCCAAGGAATTTAGCTGTTTTTGAATGGCAGTGATACTCGTGTGAGGTGCGCAGTATGTGGGAGAAAAGCTAAACGATAAAGTGACCAGGAGGTGAAGTAACACAGTGCTCAACATCATTGAAAATGAATGAACTCACCTAGCTTTCCATTTACTTGAATGAGTTATCACACGGCCTGCACTGCACACGCCACTGACACGCTCGCAGTGCTCTGTGAGAATGCCGATTGTCTGTTATACTCCCCCATGTGGCTCCCGGTCATCTTGTTACAAAAGACGTGTGACATTTTGCAGGCAAGTGAAAAAAGAAGACAGTTCTCTGCAGTTCTTGACTAGTGCACGACTACTACTACGACTACTACTACGGTTACTTACATTTTTATTTAATCCACAGGTTGCCATTTGGTTTCAGAACCATCGCAGGCTGGCAAAAGGAAAATATGTACCAGGGCAGTACAGTCAGACAGCCGAGTCTCAGTGAAAAAACAAAATAAACATAACTAGGCATACCTATCGATAGAGTGCCAACGAGCAAATAATTTGTGCTATAATAGGGGGTTTATTAATACAGCATAACGGATTTTTGGTTCTCTTCTGTTGCAAACATTACTGAGAGAAAATTATAACGCGTTTACCGGCCGGTAACGTTCGTCACGCAATCCCTGAATATCAAGAGTATTGGAATGTATCGCTGCTCGGTCGAACTTTCAGTTCAATATGATGGGCAAAGTCAAAGTGAAAGTGAACACGCTAGTTTGATTGATGAACACGACTCGTTTAATTCTGTGGCAAAACAGATCCGATTTGTGTTTTGCACACTGGATTCGACTGTATGATAAACACGCTCGTTCAGTTCTGTTCAGAAACACTGCCGACTCAACCGGCTTCAGTTTGATATGCTAGATTTCAACACTGGATTTGCTCTAGTGGTTCGACTGGTGAACACAATCTTTCCAAAAAAGCTACCCGATGGAACTTTCAGTTCGATATAGGTAAACAGAGAAGGAATACACTGTTTCGATTCATGAATACGCTCGTTCAATTCTGTGGTGAACACGCTGGTTCGGTTTCGTGTCGATTTTGTGTCTTGGATTTGCTCTTGTCTAACAGTTTTCCTCAATATTCGAATTAGAAGAAGAGTTTTGTAAAGGGTACGCTCCCCAATTGAACTTTCATTTCGATAAAGTGAGAGAGGAAACACGCTGGTTCGATATGTTCTGAGACTATGAAATTGTTCACAGTTGGATAAACACAACAGACAAGTCTAGATGTAACGCGCATCCTGATTGGCTAAAAACTACAATGGCTCGAATAGTTCCGTCCTTGCAATTGGCTCAAACTGAGCCATTGTTACATCTTACACCTTACACTTACACTTTCAAAAGCCGATCGAGAATTTTTTTGCATAAGCAATTCTTCGCGCGGCTGGCTCGTTGGCAATTAATGCTTGTAAAATTTTATTTGGTGTCTGTTCATATAAAAAGATCATAACCCATTTTAATACAGTTTCGGAAGTGGTGTAAGTAGCAATAATAAGCACTTTTGACTGTGTGGGAGGGCCTGATTACTGGTAAAAAAAATATTATATTTAAAACAAAGGCGAATGTTTCTCGCTATGATTCCTGGGAACGAGAATCACTTCTGCGCTGCTTGTCACGTTTGACGCCCGCCTGGAATAACTTTTTGCTCAGTACTCCGTAAATTACTCTTGGGAATTCCACACGGAAGATCGAGGTGGACGTGGGCGTCTGCACATACATAGAAAGAAAGAAGAAGAAGAGAAGAAGAAATAACAATAAGCTTAATCGTGTTTGCACGACGACCGTGTCCCAGGTCAGTTGAATCTTTGCAATGAACTCGAAGCTAAATCGATCAAGTTTGTACTACTGGCAACGAGATATGTTAATTGTCTTAATTATTTGTGCTGTTTTCGCCGAGCCACATCGATGAACAATTCTCAAACTTTGCAACTGAGGTTTAAAAATAATATACGATCTGCGTGCACTCGCGCGATACCTGAAGATACGGAGACACGAATTTAGTGCCAATCGATGGCAATCGATGAAGTTCGCGACCACTTCAGTGTGATTATCGATTGATCATCGATTGGCCGATGCCAATCGATGCCTATTAACAATAATTAATCGATTGTCATCGATTGATCGATTGGTTTTCCGATCATCGATTTTCATCGATTGTCTAGGCCCTGTTTTACACCGTCATCCCTAATGGCGATTGTTAAGGAACCAAGCTCGGAAACACTGCTCCGCCTGGCCGAACTAGTTTTAACACTAATTGTTTTTCATTCGCTACCAGTTATTATAAACAAGTCAATGGTGTGGCCATGGGTACCAAAATGGGACCCAGCTACGCCAATCTTTTCGTAGGCTACATTGAACACCAATTTTTTAATCAATACAACGGCCCTAAACCTGAGCTCTACAGTCGCTACATTGACGATTGTGTCGGCGCCACTTCCTCTACGAGAGAGGAACTCAAACAATTTATAACTACTGTTAATTCGTTTCATTCGGCTCCTAAGTGAACCTGGGAAATTTCCAATACTTCTTTAGCATTTCTGGATATCAAAGTTTCTGTCGAAGGCAACGGTTTATGCACCAGTGTGCACTACAAACCCACAGATTCTCATACTTAATTGTTGTATTCATCTTCACATCCATCACACGTCAAGAATTCCATTCCTTATTCTCAGTTTCTTAGACTTCGTTGCCTTTGTAGTGAGGACTCTGACTTTTCCTTTAAATCAGAGGAAATGTGCAATTTTTTCCACAAACGTGGATATCCTGCCTCTGTTGTTCAAGCAGGCCATCATCGCGCCCAACAAATGGATCGGCAGTCAGCACTACAAACGTCTCAGAAGGAGAATAATAATAGAATTCCATTCACCCTCACATTTCACCCTCACAACCACGCAATAAAATCCATCATTCTCAGTCAAAAACTTTAAATTACTTCAAAATGATCCCAATACTGGTAGAATCTTTTCGCAACCGCCATTAATTTCATTCAAACGCGACAAAAACATAGGTAACTTTTTAGTTAGCAGTGCATTCAAAACGAGCGCCAACCTGGAACTTTTAAATGCGCACGCGCACGATGTAAAACATGTCCTTTCATTTACAACGTTGAGAAATTGTCGGGACCCAAGCGATCCATTAAGATCACAGATCATTTTACCTGTACCTTAGCCAATGTCGTCTACTCTATAACTTGCACTGTTTGCAAAAAGTTATATCGGCGAAACAGGTAGACGAGGCTAGGCGACCGATTCCGAGAACACCTTCGCGAGAAAGACGATAAAGACGCTTCTAAACCGGTCGCTAGACACTTTAATCTGCCCAATCATTCTAAGCAACATATGGCAGTCTGCGGCCTCTCCCTACATCAAGGAAGCACAGAAAGCCGCAAAACTCTTGAACAAAAAGTTATTTTTCAAAACAGCACTCTTAATCCTCACGGTATCAACGAACGCTTTTCATTCAACTAATTCATTCAGTTGTTTTTCACGTTGCCAGGCACCAACCAATAGCGTAGCTCCATATTTCTGTATATAAACCACATACAACCCATAATTCCTTGATTCGCGCCGACGAAGGGCTAACGCTCGAAACGTCAGCTTCCGAATCTCTTTACGGTGGCGAATTCACATTATCAACCTAGTTGATAAAACCAAATTATCTTGTAATACTCCCACCGACGCAGCACCACAGTCTCTTTAGAAACTTGCCCCATTTATGCAAAGGGTCTGTTCTCCCGTCCATCACGGGACATTGATTGCAGCGTGTTTTGGTCGCAAACAAAGGTAGCATCACGTGACTATGACCCCCACCACAGTTGTCTTTTTTTAATCTTTTGCATTGTTTTCAATAGTCTTAATGGTAGCTCTTTTAATCCTATTTAGAAAAGCGGCTTTTGCAATTTTTATTCATCAGGGAATAAATTTTTAACCCTTTTTTACAATTTTTTACAAGTTGACTTTGCAGCTCAATTTTAGCTGAATAGAAAGTATAATTCACCATCAATTATAAGGGGACAAATTTGTTTACAGACATTGTTTTTGTTATTTAAATGTTCAAAACGTTAAACAAAAGGATTCTTTGTTTCACCAGCAAATAGTTCTCTGGTTGGCATATTGATAACAATAGGTGACGTCACTGATATCTTTGCTATTGTGAGTGTACCGTCAGTATTACATAGCAGCAATGTAATTGTTTGTAATGTCAAGTAATGTAATGTTTTCTTTTTTAATTTTTTTTATTTATTTTTATTTTTATTTTTTCAGTTGGTGTGATATCTCACGATTTTTACCGACTTAAACACGGAGCGAGCCTATAAATGGAGGCTGAGCGGCTCAGCCCGTCCATCCCAAATTGGAATACTCTGCTTTGATAAGCTTATTCACCCAGGCGTGTCGTACTCCCGCGAAATTCGCACGAAGTAATATTTCAGGCGACCGCACAAGAGAAGGTTTTTCGTTTGTTTGCTTCCTTTGTAAAAAGGTCAGCGAAAACAACAAGAATGGCATCTACAGAAGAAGAATTTAGACAGGTATCGTACGTCATATACATGCATTTTAACTTCTTATTTTTGTTTTTTCGCTTTGTGAAAGCATATCGATTGTTTTCGAGTTGTTTACTCAACGTAAATGCCGTGTTTTAGCCAACAAAGTGCAAACCGCTGACCTTTTATAGGCTCGCTCTGTGTTCAACGAAGTGTAGATGTTGATGTAAGTATAAGTACTGTACGTAGCCGACTGTTAGTAAGTGTTGTATTGTGAAGTGTCGTATTGCAAGTAGTGTACCGTCAGTAATTATCGTATAGTAAGCAGTGTATTGGAGTGTCATATCAACTAAAAAATACCGTTAAAAGATAACGAAATAAATAATTCATCCAACCCCTACTTCCCCACCGACCTCTGTTTTTGGGAATGTCGCTTTCAAAGTGACATGAGCTCTCGCGCTCCACATAGACAGCTGCGCACTTAATGTACAGCTTTGTTACAGTTCTAAGGACCAAATTTCAACTTTGTATTCCCGGTCATCAGCAGTTGCCTCAACCCTTCTCTTCCTGGATTGAACTTGCTCACTCAGGAGCGAGCCACAGCGAGCCAGTCCATTATTGATTCCCACCTCTCTTCTCCCCTTTCATCTCCTCAGTGGATTCGTTGGTTAGTATATCTTGTAGGGGTGTTTTCCCTATAAGATAAAGCTCACAAATAGCGGGAGGTGGGCAATATAAAGTTCGGGAGGAAACATGGGAAGACACCTGCAGATTTTCTGTCGCCCCTGTCAATTTCTACCTTTTAAGGTGATTCCCGGGTAAAAGAACCCGCCATAGATTTCCGATGAAACTTGGTATGGTGTCATTACAGTACAAGGAGATGTTAAAAACGTAATAAAAAGAGGGGGTCACCGTGCTTGTTTTCATGCCACGATGCTGACAAATATGGTTATTTTGGTGACTTTTGGTTATCTCAGTGCGCAACAAATAAGCTCGATTATTTTTCAATGCGGCGTGTTATATCACACAGAATTCGACTGTCTTTGATTGCTTATTCATCTACGTCCCAGAAGAAATGGCTTCAAATACCCTGCATTATTAACTGATATTTTTATCCTTTAAAGGAAACATAATTTGGACTTGCTCTAATGGGCCCGTTACGTCTCTATCTGTAGCATTTATTTCATTTGCCAAAAAAGTAGCCATAGATTTCTGCCAAATTTTTTCTCAGTTATTGCGGATATTGTTCTCATTGAATTTATAAAATAAAAAGTGGGGGTCACCGTGCTCGTTTAAGAGGAAATTAGCTTTTATCTCGCTATCGAGCTTAGTTTGAATGAAATCTCTTATGTTTTGTACGCGCGCGCGCTCATGTGCGCGCGCTGATGACGCAAAATTCGTGCGCAGTAGGAATGCGCAATGCAAAACTCGGGAATCACCTTAAGGGTTTCCTTTGTTAATAAGACAGATACAAGGAGCTTAAGGCCGCTTCAACACTACGCCAGAAAAATTTGAAAACGCAGCTTTGTTTCTACGGTTAGGCCTGGCTGGCGTCCATACTAATCCGTCACGAAAACAGAGCTTTTCGAAAACGCTCTTCAAACCGGAGGAATTTGAAAACGCCGGCTTTTTGTTTTCATGTGGACGGAAAACATTGTCAAAACGGAGCTTTCCAAAAACGATAGCGTCACGATAATCATGTGATTTCCCTGATCACAGATTTCCCTAATCACAGATCTGTGGACATTGTTAAGGTCGTCGTCTGCACTGTCATCTTCTTAACGCTGTCATTGTGGCGTACAAAGAATGGAGAATGAGAACAACCGTGAACTTTCTGATCGTCAACATGGCTGTCTCAGATTGCCTGTGCACTATGGATACCTGCAGACTTCCTTTGTTAACAAGACAGATATACAGGGAGCTTAAGGTGGCTCGAAACAGTTTTCAGTATGAGCAAGTAATGCGTTTTTTGGAAAACGTAAGCCACGACAGCAAATTTTTCATTTTTTTGTTTTTTTGGAATTGATCGCTGGCGTTACATATTTGGTTTGAGCACGTTTTCAGACCAATTGGCTTATTCGGCAGATTCAGCTACGAAATTCGAAGGTAAAATATGAATCTATCTTTAGTAATTTTTTTTTTACCTAGGCGTCGTCCCTGGCGACTCCGTCGTTCACTGCTTAAGGTCCCTTTTGGTTTACTTAACTCCACTTGCCAGGATTGAGTCCCCTGTCCACCCAATGTCACGTTTTGGGAGCATACCAGAAATTTAATAAAAGCTAGATGTCGAATCCGCCCTCGCTCCGCAATAACTGATCAATATAACATTGGGTATTGGGTAGTCTTTGGATATAAATTTAGGTCTTGTGTCGTTTAAAATAGACTCTATTACATTGGACTGTATTTTGTGATTTTATGATTACAGCACACTGAATTGATGGTACAGCCTTATCTCTACAGCGTCTTTTGCCACAGCCTACAGCGGTCAATTAACCAATGACGGAACGTGAACAATTTACAAACAATCGGCGTTTCCAGCTATTTGTCTTTCTTATAAGCGAAAAGCGTTTTCTAATTATCTTTCCGAAAATAATGTACAACAAATACGACAATGAAATGTTGTGGTTTCTGGTGATTCTAGCTCTTTGTTCTCCACATGCCACAAATTCTCCGCAAATTTCAGTAGATTACTTCTCTTTAAATGATGAAAGTACATGAAAGTACCCGGTTCCCTAGTTTTTATTTGAATCGTCACATACGTGTGTGTTATGCACAGGCATTGAGAGGCAATCCCACATGGAAGTTTTGCTCAGTAGCTTTCATTGGAAGAGTCAGTCGTTTTGAATAATATCGCAATTTCCATAGATGTCGTGATTTTTATAAAATGGCTACCGAAAGATTGCTATTTGGTGCGAGAGAAAAGGGCATGCCCAATTTGTCAAGGTTTCTGATTCACGAGTGAAATGGAAGAGATACTTAATAATTTCTACGACTTTATGCCAAGTACAAGTGCAAAACCTCAGGGTAATAAATGTTTGAAGTCTTCATTCATAACAAATATTCGTCAGTAACCTCAAGACCAAAATTTGTGAAATGTCAACATAACACCTCTCTCTTTCCCAAAGTTTACTTAAATGGTTATTGTAAACTGCTGTTTCAATTTACAGCTTTGCGTAAGCGCGAACAGTTTTAGACCTTTTGTAAACTCCCCGAACAAAACTGATTACGTCCTTGTCAAATCAATTAAAGAGATGGCTACATTTAAGTAAACACAATTTAAAATGTAGATGTACTTTCACTACCCCTAAGCTGGAAAACGACATTATGTAAATCTTTTTAAAACCAATAACAAATAAGAAAACGGCTTAGTTAAGGTCAGAGGTGGAAAATCAGGCGGCGAGTACCATGAAATGAACGTTTCCCCATTGTAAGTGTTGTTCTGGGCAAAACGCATTCATATGTTATCAAGGTCGCAGCGTCCATCAGATAGAAGTTAGCATGCGATTTAATTTTAATCCCACATTGTTTGACATGAGCGGAAACCAATATTGACTTAACTTTGTAAGCACTTTGACAACCGAACAGAAGCTTCCTTTATAGTTACCCGCGCGCAAAGAGCTTGCCACACGATTATTCTTTGCAGTTGGGATCGATCAGCGTTGAAAAGCTGTGGAGAAATAAGCGAGTAAAAACCTGGTAATTAGGATGGCAAACGTGAGCACAACGCCTAACGGAACGCAGCCTTCAGTCGGTTGCTCTGTCGACCCCACTGCGGACAAAATCGCTAAAACCTTTGCTTACTGTATTATCATAGTTGTGTCGCTCACTGGCAACTTTCTCATTGGAGCGATTGTCGTCAGCATAAAATCCATGAGAAGAACGATCAACTACCTAATATTAAACATGGCCTTGTCCGACCTCCTTCTCCCAGTTTTTGCCTTTCCGCGTCTTCTTACAGAGTTGTATGTCGGTTACTGGCTCATAGACGGCGACTTTGGCTTAGCGTTGTGTAAACTGGCCTTCTTTATGCAAGACGTCTCTACTGCTGTTTCTATCCAGAGCCTAGTCTTGATAGGAGTGGATCGATTTGGAGCTGTGGTTTTCCCTTTTCGACCTCCGGTTGTCAGCGCCAGGTTATGCCCATTCTTCATTCTGGCAACGTGGATTGTGGCTATGGCCATTCACTCCCCGTACTTTTTCGTCCGCCAACTTGAGGGATCCGGAGAAAGCCTTGCCTGTCGGCTGAAGTGGAACGAAGCCTTTGGAGAGTCTTCGTCATTGGAAAGCTACTACGTGGCACTGTTCCTCGTTTTAGCTGTTATCCCTTTCGCATTGATGACAGTACTTTACTCTATCATTATTGTGAAGCTGAGGGCTCAAAAGATACCAGGTGGAGAATCGGTGAGTTCTAAGGAACAGGAAAAACGAATGAAGAGAGACAGGAGCGTGCTTAAGATGGTTCTGGCTATCGTTTTGGGATTTGCATTATGCTGGGCACCCTTCAATATCTTGGCGTTTTTGACATTCTTTGTATGGGAGGAAAACCCTGAACTAAGCTGTGGTTTTCTGCACTTTGGCTTTTTTGCCAGATTCATGGCTTATGCAAATTGCGCCATAAACCCCTGTATCTGTTTTATATTCAGTGGCAATTACCGTGAAGGCCTCAAGAGTTTGTTTGGTTGTTGCTCCGGTAAGTGCAATTGTTTGTGCTTCTGCCGTTTGCGTGGGCAATCGTGGAATGTGCAGAGTATGTCTTCAGATGAGCCAAGAGATGTTACACTAGCTTCTCTTGCATGAGACACTAATAAGATCATTAAGGATTTCCATTAGATATCGGGAAAGTGTAAATCCTTGGCCCTTTCTTATAAGTAAAACTGCTAAAGCTTTTTTCAACTTTGAAGTTGCTCTTTTGGCAGTACCTTCTGTAAATATTAGTCAGAAATTCTTTTAGAAATGACAGCAGCATTGCTGGATAATTCTCTAATTCTCGTGGGCTTCCTATTCACATGGCGTTTATTACAAAAATACATCCTTTAATTGACAGCTGCCATTTTGTGGTGTCCAATAGACTGCAGACAATTTTTGTTTTGCTTTTTTTCATGAAAAATCCATCGCAGCACAGGTCGTAGGCATCACTTGTAGTAGACCAGCAAAATTTAAGATGCTAAAGCTAAAATATAAGTAGTGTGTATCTACAGAAAAATAGGAGTAGACAATAGTGTAATAAAGATAGATTCAGCTGCTTACGAAGTGTGATAATGAGGACATCATTTAATCCGCGTGTTTATTAATGGCCTTACTAATAAAGTAAACAAGATTCTCCCCTCTATCCCAAGTCTCAAAATTCATTTCTTAAAACAGGTTATCTTTTAAAATTAGTTCCATTTTCAAGGAAAATTTCAAGAAGCGATTATGCAGACAGAATTCTGCTGAAGAACAAATCATTACCTGAATGACGTTACCCCACCCCTCCCCTACCTACCCCAACCCAAAAAATATGAGTGAACAATTTATGAAAAGCGATTTAATATTCTTGAAGCGTAATCAGTACTGGACGGTACTCAAGATTGCTAGAAATCTCATGGTTCTTTTCAAATCTTAAGGCGGGGGTAAACATGAATAGGCGTGAAATTTCAAGTGATATAAAAAAGGAAATTGTTAGGATTAAGATGGGTTGAAAACACTACCAGACAGTTGACCCCCGCAAAAGAGAGCCCCAGGTTGCTAGGGGACTGTTTGGTATCCGTCTACTAATTCTTCACTTCAAATTTCAATTTTCCAAATCCATCAAATCTTCAACATTTCATATTTTCCTCAATTTAACTTATCCTTTGAGAAAAACTATCTCTTTCCCAAAATGCCCAAAAATCATCGAAAAATTTATACAAAACTGCCAAACAGTGGTTAATGAGATGAGCAGAGAGATTTAGTGTCGCTTGAAACGTGACCGAGCTATTGGCAGAAAGGCCGTGTTAAGCGACCTCAAAACAGCTTTCACGTTTACCCCGCCTTAATAAGAGCTGTAATATAATGGGGCATGGCCAATAAAAGGATCAATTTTCTAAACAAGTTAAGAAGTGGTCCTTTAGAAACTAGCAAAACAGCTATGGCCGTTTCACTCAAAACTGAACATGAAATTTCAGCGACCTTTAATATTCGATCAGAGAACTTTATCCTGAAAATAAAAGCCCTACTAAAAGCCTTAGGAAGACAGTTGGGTTGTGACAGCTGGGTGTTAATTTCATCAATTCAGGCGAACATTTGAACGATAAAGACGCAATGTGAGGAAAGAAAACACAGAGAAAATTAATACTGGACACACTAAAGGGTTACTACGTAACAAATCTGCTTTCTCCGCGAACAACTTTAAATTAAAGAAGAAATTCATTACCCCCTGGAAACTAAAAGCAAATATTTGCAGTAACTTAATCAAAGATTTTCAGCAGATGACAGTTTTTTTTATCCCTTTTGTCAACTCCACGTTAATAAAAAGATGGCCATTGTGACAAATATATGTATCGATCTGTCCCTGTGCGACAGAACAAAGAATGATACAATATTTGTAACAGAAAAAATAACTGGAAGTGTTTGCAGTTCTGCGCTGGAAAAACTAGCATTCAATAAAGTTACCACTTAAATTTCCATTTACCAAAGAATGAAAATTGTTTTTACTAACGCGTTTTGCCGTTATTTTGTTTCCCGATGCAATCTTTATTGCTTTATTGAAACACAGCGCAATTCTTTCAATATTACAGAGATTAGAATGCTTACAAAAGTTGCATTTTACAATTCAATCGAAGAACCGCCGCCAGCTTCTGTTTACATATTCTCCATGCAAACCTTATAGGTCAGTGTGAATGCAACTCGCATCCTAAGAGCAGCGCGCGTTTTGCACAGAACTTTAGAGTTCTTCCGAACACAGGTGAGATTTTCCTTCAGCCTCTGTAATCATCACAGCAGCAATTTTTCATTTCGTTTCTAAATGTAAGGTATAAAATGTGCAGTGGGATCGATCATTACCATATTACTTGACAACAACAACAACAACAACAACCTTTATTTATGTGTCAAATCTAAAATAGCAGTTATACAACCACTAACTGGGGACACTAAATACTACCTAAAAATTTAAGAATTTAAAGAAAGAACAGTTCGTCATGTGAAATTGAAACGCCTTAGCGTGCCTCCTAATCAGATCAACGGCGATTTCATCGTTCCGGCGTTTGACTTTTAGATATACTTCGTTAATTTGGTAACGAAGGTTGTGAATAAATTAGATGTTATATTATTTGCAGTCTGGGCCCAAATGGTAGCGGGTTAGCGAGTTACGTATTTAGATGGCCAATCGAGGAGTTATGCGCAGAAATAGCAAGAACCAAATCTGAAGAACTTGGAGGGTTGAGCATTTGTGGACCCCTACGAACTACGAAGGGTCCTGTTTCAGCAGGAATCCTTTCGTTCGCCAACTCGGTAAAATACACTCAGCACAAGGAGATGCGTTTGACAGTAATTTAATAATTACTGATAACTTAAAAAATCTATCTTCATCATGCATCTAAGAGTCAACGTCTATTTGACTTTCGAGCGTAAGTCTGCCGTCAGAGTTTTTCAAGGAACCGATAAGTTAATTGTTAACAATAATTAACAGTCGCGTAAAAAATATCGTGATTTGAACAAAGCGTGAGTTTTTTCAGAAAGATCGGTTCTACAATTTTTTGTTAGCCGCTACTTACGTTCCTTTAGCCTGCAAATTGGCGCATGGGGCATAAAGAAGCTTTCTCTATTCTTTTCCTTTCTTTGCCAGCCGCGAAGATTGCTTCGAATTTTAATTCGAAACAAACCGTAAAAGGTTTACAGCCTGAAGACCTTCCTCAAAAGTCGTCTTCCAGGGGGACTGTCTTGTTTTATCGGCAAAATTTCGATGGAAGCTGATTAAGAGACTCAGTCTGAAACTTCATGTAAGATTACTTCATCTTTTAATATGCGTTACAAGTCCTTTTTTCACAGAGAAAGCGACTGGTGTCTCAATTAGGCGGAATTCCTTTAAAGGAGAAACTGCAAAGTCAACAAGACAACGTGGCCGGTTCAAAGTTAAGCACATGGTTTAATGAAAAGCGGGGGGTTTGAGCCCCTGAAACTACATTAGATTCCAGCCCGCGACGCGACGAAAACGACAACGAGGTTCTTGTTACAATATATAACCTGAATCCTTATCTTTTTTTCCTTATCTTATGGTGTAAACAACGTTCAAAAAATCACTTTGTGTAGCTTCAAGAGTAAAGTGCTAAATCTGATTTCCGACATGGTGAGCCAAAATGGCGGCAAATGTGAACATTACAAGGTAAAGGTAAAGTCTGCATACGAGCCTAGTGGCTTAGTCCATCGCAGGGTTACCCCAGCATCAAATTCGCCGGTACTCATTTATACACCTGGGTGGACAGAGGCACTGTGAGAGTGAAGTGTCTTACCGAAGAAAACAACACAATGTCCCCGGCCAGGGGCTCGAACCCGGAGCGCTCGCTCCGGAGTCGAGCACACTAACCATGAGGCCGCCGCGCCTCCACTAACATTACAAACAACCTAGCAAAGAGAAAATGATTTTTTTTTTGTCTTAAGCTCCATAGCGTTCAACTTCCCCGAAAAAACTGCATTTGAGGTTCATTTTTACAGGCCTCGAGTATCAAGCAGTAGTTTTAACAACTGGAAACCAGACTGGTCGCGACACTGACGGCTGTCGGCTAACTACTGTAAAATTTGTACGCTGTTAATCTGACGAAGACGGTCACCCGTCCGTTGTTTGACAGTTGCTAGAGTACCTTACTTATCGGATAGTCTTTGTAACTTTGTTGAATTTCGCTCAATTTTGTCTCATGTCAAGTCGTAGAATCTGACAGACCTTAACAATCCTCTCGTGGAAAGAATTAGAAGTACTCTCCCTGGGCGATCCTTGCTTATGTCACTGTCTACATTTTGCCTCGTTAAGATAAGACTTGGCGTAAAGAAGGCATCATTAGATAGGAAGGCATTGACTCAAAAGATTCAAAGAGCTTGTGAAGCTTATTACATGATATAACTTTTAGCTCTTTGGCGCAATATTGGAGAAAAAAAAACGCTAATTAGAACACACAATTTTAATTTATTCCGGTATTCTGGTAGCTCGATAAGAAACTGAATCGCTTATGCTAATGTCTCAAACATTTTAAACATGGATTCCCTATATTCGTCTTCATAATGGTTGGAATTCTACAACTCCACTACAGGAGGCCCATGGCAGCAAGGGCCAGATTCTAATGTGGTTGGCGGGGATGGCTTGGTGTTGAGTTCGTCACCCACCAGTGATCCCCAGGTTCGATTCAGGCCTGGTGCTGCAATTTCCTGGTGGTTCTCGTTTTGCTCCAAGGCTGTATCTCCCCATTCCCGGCTTTTCTCCCAAACTTCTAACGGATAGACGACCCTTAAGGAAGCGAACTAAGACGGATTTAGCTTCCTCTCTAAATGTTGTGATTTACTTTCTTTTTAAAATGTGATACACTTCCCGCATACTGATAAAATGTCGCAAACTGAAAGAGACTCGTCGCATTACCAGTTTTCAAATGACATGAAACGCGCAAAATGTTTGAGCTGATAAGAGCATGTTATAACAGTTTCCAAATAGTCCTAAAGAACTCCCTGCCCCATCGTTAGCCATCAACCATAGAATTTACTTCGTCAATTCCCTGGTTACTGAAAATGTTCCTCGGGGCGACTGCAGCCTTCTTTTGCGCTTCTCTTCGTTTTTTTTTTTCTCCGAGACCTGCCGTAGTTAATGTAGCGTTGTTAAGTGCACCAAAAACTCTTTGCACTCAGCCCATTCATTTTTAAAAGAGACAACTTTAATAAAGGATAAAGGGGGCAAGTTTCTAAAGACACTGTGGTGCTGAGTCGGTGGGAGTATTACAAGATAATTTGGTTTTATCAACTGGGCTGATAATGTGAATTGGCCACCGTAAAGAGATTCGGAAGCTGACGTTTCGAGCGTTAGCCCTTCTCGGAGCGAATCATTATTATCAAACTCATTAATTATTCATGTGCTGATGACCCAATCAGCTTGCATGATTTGGGTCAGGTGCATGTATTTTGATACCCAATGAAAATCTAGATAAAGATTACTCCAGTTAGTTCAAAAACTGATGAAAACACTGATCAAGACAATTGAATTTTAATTAGCAACCTCAATTACATGCAATTAGTTATTCACTACCAAACTTCGAAAAGTTATTCACAACGTGGAAATTAAGGCACGCCGAAAAATGGCGAACCTATTGCAATTAAACAAGAGCATGTTACTTTAAATAAAAAGTAAAACTATTCCCGAAATAAATAATACCAAAGAAGCGAAAACAAAGTGCTTAATTTCCCGTACCTTTTATCATGAGCATCAAGTGGATTTAACGCCTCGACGCCATTTTGTCTTCCAAATGACGCTTCAGACCACACACTATCCCGTACACAGTTCTGGGTGGATACCTTTCTCCCGAATCTTTGGCGACTTCCATTACAAACTTCGTGAGCCATATCCTCCATTTCACTACTGACAGGATTAACCTTGTGCAATAGACCATTTTACAGTTGTTGGCAAAGTGAACTGGCCTCTGACTGGCAGCGAGGCTGGAGTTGACCTTGTTTTGATACAGACCTCTCTGCTTTTATTGTGCAAATCAAGTTGTTCTCATGCTAACTAGTTTACATTTACATGAGAAAAGCTTGAAGGTCTGTATCAAAGCAAGGTCACCTCCAGCCTCGCTTGCATTCATGGCCAGGTAACTAAGCACACAACTGTAAAATGGCCTATTCATAATCTTTGAAAAGACCACCGGGTTCAGAAAATCGGTACTTTCATCTCCCTTTGCTGCTGCCATTCCCGAAATATTTTTGAAGCCCATTTGTTTTTGTACTTTGTAGAGGATGGAACAGCTTCATCGGCCAGCACTTGTTCCTCACATCCACTTTTCGGCAAACGAAAACGACTCAGTCTTCCTTTCTTCTTCTCAGCCATAACCAGCAAATGCAATAAAGCACTGCTAACATGCGTCAAACGGCTTTCAAAACACAGGCAGAGACTTGCATGAGCTATTTACCATTCCCGCAGGGAATACATTAATTTTTGCACGCTTTATTGCGTTGTATTGCTTTGAGAAGTCATGTCAAAAACTCGTGCTTCGTGTTTCATCAGGGGTTCCAAACACCTCGAAACAATAAAAGCACTCGGCCTGCGGCCTTTCTCGGTGTTTTGAACCCCTGATGAAACACTTGCACTCGTTTTTGACATATTACATAAAGGATAGTCCTTCAGGAAATAAGCCCTCCACAAAACCTTCAGACCAAGCATAAGCAATGTTTTATTAATATAAGATACGGTAGAATTCGGATTTTTCTAACCCCCAAGGGAAACAAAAATTGCATTGAAAAATCAGATAGTTCGAGAATACAGTGTTCGACTAGGGAAGGGAATAGCTTCAGGTTTGGTTTATCGAGAGGTGCGAAAAATCAGGATACCGAGTTATATTAATGAAAATATAGAAGAGCCGCAGCCAGGATGAATATATATGGTCCAAATCGATTTGATGACGTTTCGGCTGTTCAGCCTTCTTCAGATAAACGTTAAAAACTAAGAACTAGAAACTATTTACAATCTTCCAAAGGATACCGTACCACCACGTGAATTTATAGATAAATACTGAGTGAGAACAGCGGGCTGAACTTCTTACTGGTCCGACTAAATTTAATGACGTTTCGGCTGTTTAGCTATTCTTCAGATAAACGTTAAAAACTAAAAACTATTTACAATCTTTCCAAAGGATGCAGTACCACCACGTGAATTTATAGATAATACTGAGTGAGAACAGTGGGGTGAACCTCTTACTGGTCCGACTCGATTTAATGACGTTTCGGCTGTTCAGCCTTCTTCAGATAAACGTTAAAAACTAAAAACTAAAAACTATTTACAATCTTTCCAAAGGATGCAGTACCACCATGTGAATTTATAGATAAATACTGAGTGAGAACAGTGGGGTGAACTCGGCTTCTTACTGGTCCGACTCGATTTAATGACGTTTCGGCTGTTCAGCTAAGTATTCTTCAGATAAACGTTAAAACTAAAAACTATTTACAATCTTTCCAAAGGATGCAGTATTACCACGTGAATTTATAGATAAATACTGAGTGAGAACAGTGGGTTGAACTTCTTACTGGTCCGACTCGATTTAATCATGATGTTTCGGCTGTTCAGCCTTCTTCCGGATAAACGTTAAAAACTAGAAACTATTTACAATCTTTCCAAAGGATGCAGTACCACCACGTGAATTTATAGATAAATACTGTGTGAGAACAGTGGGTTGAACTTCGTACTGGTCCGACTCGATTTAATGACGTTTAGGCTGTTCGGCCTTCTTCAGATAAACGTTAAAAACTAAAAACTAACAACTATTTTTACATTGTAAATAGTTTTTATAAAACACAAGCTCTCCACTGTCTCAACTACAGTCTTCAACGGGCGAAATGGTATAAATATCTTTATCTTTATTTATAAAATAATCTTTAAATTAAGATGTCCAGACTAAGAGACTCCAACCATCCGCACATTTATCCCCCGAGAGACTGGTTGGAATTTTCTTTAAACTTGTGGACCGCCCTAAATCACACTATAGTCCTTCGCTTTTCTGTCTTACGTCAAAGGGGTGACCGAGTCGCTTGCACGCGTATTATGGCCAAAGGCTCTGGGACTGCGCATCATGCGTTCCCCATGGCCTTGTCATCGATTTTAATAACGCCTCCATAGCTGACAAAGACAACCATCGAATCGGAAGCTCCTGGAATCCTGACTTACCACGTCAAACCCCAATGCGGACTATAACTCTTGCCCAGGACAATTGAGCATTATTTTTAGCAAATACTCTTAAGTTTATTCCATAATTTCGTTCTTTTGTATTCTTAGCACAGTGTACTTTAGGATTTTTTTTAGCGCCTTCATATCATTTCGACCGTTGAAGACAGACGAAAGCTTGGGTTTTTTTATACTTTTAGCCCGAGAACGTTTTTACATTTTACCGTAGTTATATTAAGCCTGATTAACTCTAGTTAAGGATAAGAATCGATATTCAGTCAGTTACAATGTCTCAACAATTGTTCCTTCGCTTTCGCATTTTGTATTTAGTCTTTTCGACGAGGTCAAGAGAATTCCGGCAGCTTTGGTTTCTGAACTGGGCTCTCTTTGGCGACAAATGGTTGTCAACTGGAACGTGTCGCGACGATAATTCAACCTTTTCTCGGCCTCTTGGACACTCGTATGTAGGATGGAACCATTTATAGCATTTCGCAGCCTTCGACGGTAATTCTCCACGAAACCGAAATATACAAACGGGTTTATAGCGCTATTGGCTTGGTTAAGTAATCCAGCTATGAATGGAAAGGGAGTGAGTGCACATTCAGGGGCATGCCAGTTCCACACAAAAATCAAAATAAAAAAATAAATGTTTGTCGGACCCCAGCAAATGGCAAACACGACGACGATAGTCACTGCCATCTTTAACACATTTCTGTTCATTTTGTCGCGAACAACGCCGCCGCGAACTGCATCTCTCAAGGCGTTTCTTTGCCTCACCAGAGTCACTACAATGACTGTGTATATCGCCGCCAGAAGAGTGAATGGAATTATGATGAGCATAAAGCAAAGAAACGTGACGTAAATCTTACCGGTCGAGGGCTCTTCAAACGCAGGCTCCCAACTTGGAATACACTCTGCTTGAGAATCGTTTTCATATATTTTGAAGATGTAGAAATAAGGACCATGAATGGCTATGCTAATTATCCATGTCGACAGGATCAATGCCACACGCAGTCTAGATGTGATTCTTTTGGCGCGGAGAGGAAACACGACAGCCACAAATCTCTCAAGAGCTATTAAAACCAGCGTCAGAGTGGAGACAGCTAGTGGTATATCTCGTACGAAGTGGAGCAGCTTGCACGTTATTTCTCCTCCCAGTCCTCTGATGAGCCACCTAAAATCGTTGATATCTAGAATGATTTCTACCATTCTTGTGGGAATTATAAACGCTGGTGTAAACAAATCCGATACAGCCATGTTTAAAATCAAATAATTCACGTTTCTTTGACTGTTCTTGCTTTTACGGATCACGTAAATAATTAGAGTGTTCCCCGTCACGGAAATCACAAATATAATGATGTAGGCGATAAGTTTACCGACTTTCTCGGCCGTTGTAGTGAAATGTTCTGGGCATTTACCATCGCCGGCCATGGAGTCAACAGTCTGGTTGCTTGTATTATTGTTATCAAACATGTTCAATTAGAGCTTTCTTTTCCTTAAGGAGGGAAGCTTCCAAGTGTTTTCAGGACATCAAAGTCATAATGTTTAATAAATGTTCGGAGTGCATCAGTTGGAATCGGTAATCTGATACTGAAGATAAAAAGAACTCGACGCAAATTTACATCTACGTCTCCCAGCTAAAGCTGTTATGACCTTTTTTATGAATATCGCATGCTTATCGACCGAACACTGTAAATATTTCCTCCCCAAATTTCCGCTTTGTCCTCAAAACAGTAAAACTATAAATTGTACAATGAGAAAGGTTCCTTGCGTTGACTCCAGAATGACATCTCGCTCCGGACTCACTTCACGACCTATACAAATTGAACCACATTATTGTCAGCAATATTACTTCAGGGGTAATACAACTTTTGTCAGCTACGTCAAACCACTCAGACTTCATAAAAGTTCAATAACTAAGGCCATCATTGGAACAGAAGTCGATATACGCTTAAGTTAGCCCGCGCATTATCTGTCCTTGAAAGGCTGTCACTCTCGAGTGTAAGAAGCACGAAATATTGTTTCGCTTATCTCAGTCAATTTATTCCCTTAAGGAGTATCTACAAATGAGAAATATCGCACCAAATGGATGCTGAAATTAAGGCGCCAAAGAAAAGGATATTGCTTACAATAATCACAAATATAAGCGCAGAAAGACATTTCGGTAATTGAAAACATTGGAAAATAACCAAAAGTTTTAATTTCAGAGCAAACTGTAGTCTCAGGTTTTAATTAATTTCTTCCGCCTGTGTTAGTATTTCATATAGAATTTAGCGAGCCAATCGACAATAAGAGGGATTTTGTTGGCGCTCACAAATCTTTTTACAAAATCCAACAACAGAAGTAGCAAGTTCACGGCATAAATCGCAATTACAATTAAATCTAGTTAAAGTACCCACGTATTTGTCAAAAGTGTGACTACACAATTCCGGTAAAGGGGAAACTGGGAATTCGTTTCAACATGTTCTAAATGTAAATAAACAGATGAAGCGTCAAAGATTACGTTCGTGGAATGACAGGTCATTTCGGTTCCTTGATCGATTTATTGGAAGAATAAAATATGTCAAAAGGTAGGGCGAGTCTATTGTGAAAATTAAATTGCACATCACTCAAATCTGGAGTCGATAAATGTGCTTGCAATGCGTTGCAGGAGTATATCACTAAAGTTTGGAGTTGATTAATTTCCTTGCCATGCGTGGCAGGATGTGACCTGTTAAAGGTTTGTGGTTGTAAGAGAAAGATGATGCTTTCCTCGCCAATCCAGATAGTTTGGCCTCTAGTTTTTCTATTAGAACCCTTATGTCCTCAGTCATAGAGTTTTGGACAGTAAATCGAGGTTTAAAGACGAAAAGTGGGGCGTAAGCTCAATCAACTAGATTTCGTCTCTACTAAATATATATCGGGCGCCAAAGAAAACGTATGTAATCCACATAGAGAAAAGGCTTCCGTGACTAACACCCGAAATACCACTTTACGTGTTTTTAACTTTGTTTACTTATATAATCATTTTCACTTGAGTTGGCGGCAGGTCATCCAGACACCTGTAGTTTTCCTGTGCCTTTCTCAGATTTGAAGATTTCCTTTGTATTTGTAGGTGTTCGGCGCATTACAATCTTCAATTAATGACTAGTACTCGATTACACCCCACTAGTACAGGTGGTCACGTTCCGAACGCAACAAAAGAGGCCCAGGCTCCAAGTGAGCTCTCTCCGGACGATTTCTGACATACCGTGCGGGATAATCGCAAAATTTGTGGTCGCAATTTTTGAACAATTCAATATTTTCCCAAAAAGCTGAATAAAGTTAACAGTGTCAGAGGACATACCGAGGTTCCTTATTTATGTGAATGATATAATTCTTTGAATGCATTGGGTTATGAAATTTCGTTATGAATGAACACCTGTTTTGGTTTCGTTACATCGAATGCCGCGCTCGTGATTTTTCTGGCGATGTTTCGACCAGGACCCTGTTTTCGAAAGCCGGTTAACACTAACCCAGGATTGAAAGTTAACCAAAATATTGATTAAACTTGGTTTAAAATATTTTCCACTGCCGCTTATGTTTTATGTAGTTTGAAATTTTTAAACTCAAAACTGAAAGACAAACGATGTAAACAGAAACCCTCACCGAAAAGTTATAAAACTAAAACCAAAATTTTCGCTAATCCTGTGTTAGCTTAATCGGGCTTTGAACAACCAGGTCTACCTATCTAGTATGTCACATTGAAACAAGTTGCAGTGTTCAACAGAATCAACTGATCTTTCGCAAGCCTAAATCAAAAGGAATACAGTAGTGCGTGGATTCTACAAATTAAATTTTGCCGCCGGCTAACGCGCATCTCTTCTTCTAAAATGCTTCCATTTCTGCATTAGCTATTCTTAGGTGCTAGTTATGCTATTACCACCAAAAAGATTATTTAGTTATTTTTGCTTTAAGGATTCTCGAAAACTTACCCGTAAGTAGCACCACCCTATTTTCAGACATCACTGAATGGTGACCAAATGTAATTCTTGATATAGATCGTGCTATAAAGACTGAACACTTCCGTTGTAACCAAATAAATAGATCACGCAAAAGAACTCAGGAAAATCACTCTCCCATTGATATCAACTGAATATCACAAAGCAGATGTCCAACAGTCATGCTTAATTTTTGAAAAGTAAATTAAAAGCCTCCTTCTCTTACAATGAATTATATATAATGCAGTTTATTACTGACATACTCGCTTCACACGGTGCTATTGTACTTGACATCCTAATTAAACACGCAACTCGCACACGCTAGAAAAACATAACTTCTCCTAACGATAACTGCCAACCCACTAAACTTCCTAGAATGTTACTGTTTTTACGAGAGGCTTATTTTATCCGTAGTTCGGTGGCACTATGTTCGTATTTACCTCTTTTGTTCGGTGGACAATAAATCAATCATATCCAGCCGAAAAATTTCCTTTTCCTTCCCTGCCATTTTCTCTTTTTTGTTGGTTACGTTTTCTACTTCTATGCATTATTTACTGTTTGGGTTTATATGGAGTTTACTTCTGATTGCATGCAGGTGGACTTTTCGTTTTGAGGTTTGAGTAAATTATACACCCACTATTACGACTTCGATAAAATTGCAACGATCGAGAAATAATATAGCTGGTATTGTTAAAACTGTTCTTCTATTATGACATGTATCATATATCGTTTCGGTATGAATAATGTTGCTAGGCATGTATCATTACACCAAGACATTCTGGGCAGAAGTTATAAAATTGATGGGCAACCATGGTATCGAAACTGAACCGCTTTCTAATAAAGATCTGTTTGGTATGACGGATTGTAAAGAAGACTTGTTTGCAAACCATATTTTGTTGATTGCAAAAATATATATATTTATTCCTGCAAATGTAATAACACCAAACCAACCATTATGGTATTAAACGCTAAGATTAAGATGATTCACCAAATTGAGATGATGGTCGCCAAATCTAGTAACAAATTGTCCACCCATCTTAAAAAATGGGGCAAGTACATTGTAAACTAATGCAATTATAATTTCGCACTGCGCTTGCCGTTATAATCCTAAATGCGAATATGTGTACTATCTGTAAAGGTCCACCCACTGTACATTATATGTTACGTACCAGTAAGCCTTTATAGTGAGTGTTGTAAGAAACTTCGAACATGGAATAAAATAAATTAAAATACCAACAATCTATCAAGTATTGTTTTGGTAGGGATAACGTTGTTAGCTAAATGGAACGTCAATTTTAAAAGATCGATCTCTTATTTTCGTCCTACTCGGCATGTTTAATTCTTAAGTAGATATCGTCTTGATTAACAGCTTTCGTGTGAGGCGGTTTCAAAACGCAACTTTAGCTTTACAGGCAATGGAGATGCTCTGAAAAGCGGGTCGTAAATAAAGGTTATTTTTAAAGAAAGCGAGAGAAACATAATGCACCCCAGAATTAACCGTTGTTTCAGAAGTCTAAATCAAGCGGATTCTACAAATTATATGCCGCGCACTAACTAATCTTTGTGAAATGATTTCACTTCTGCCTTAGGGTTCACTAAAGATTCTCTGAACACTTACCCGCATATACCACCACCCTGGTAACAGATATTTGTGAATGGTGACCAAATGCAACTCGTGATATATATATAGGTCGTGGTGTGAACGCTTCCGTGGTAACTTAATAAATAGATCACACAAAAGAACACAGGAGAAAACACTATCCCATTGATATCAACTGAGCACCACAAAGCAGCTGTCTAACAGTCATGTTCGATTGTTGAAAAGTAAATTAAACCCTCCTTCTCTTACAATGAAATATAAACAATGTAGTTTATTACTGACATACTCGCTTCACATAGTGCTGTTGTGTTTGACAACCTAAGTAGCACGCAACACGCATACGCTAGAAAAACGTAACTTTCCCTACTGGTTATCGGTAGCCCATTAAACTTCCTATATAATATTCCTGTTTTGATGAGTGACGGCAGCACTAGGTTCTTATTTACCTCGAATGCGGTTGACATCAAACAATCATGTTCAGCTAAGCTAAGCGTTTTCCCTTTTCTATCCTGCCTTTTTCTACCTTTTGTTGGTTACGTTTTCTACTTCTATACATTATTTACTGTTTGGGTTTAATTCTGATCGCATGCAGGTGGACTTTTTGTTTTAAGTTCTGACTAATTAATTATACACCCACCCTTCTGACTTCGATAAAATTGCAACGATCGAGAAATAATATAGCTGGTATTGTTAAAACTGTTTTGCTATTATGACATGTATCATATATCGTTTGTCTATGAATAACGTTCTTAGATAAATTAACGAAATGGAATTCAGTTTTAAAAGATCTCCGGCTTTTTTTCTTCTACTCGGCATGTTTAATTTTTTAGTAGACATTGTTTTGATTAGCGGCCTTTCATGTGAGGCGGATTAAACAGGAAACCTTAACTTTACAAGTAATAGAGATGCTCTTAAAAGAGGGTCGTAAAAATTATTTTCGTAGAATGCAGCAGAAGTACTGTATAAAAGAACCGACGGTGGTTTTGTAATAATAAAATGGATTCTACAAATGAAATGTTGCACACTGACGCGAATCTATTTTTCTAAAATGATGTGAATATATCATATAAAATGAAGTAAATATGGCACAATGCCATTTTCACTAATGAAGAATTCTCAAAAACCTACCCGCATGGAACACTGTGAACCGCCTTGGCTACAGATATCACTGAATGGTGTTTAAATGTAATTCTTGATATAGATCGCTTTAACGCGCCCGTTGTTGCATCCTTAAATGGATCACAAAAAAGAACACAGGAGAAAATAAACTTCAATTAACATCAACAGAGCATCAAAAATAAGCTGTCAACCAGTCAAGGTTGACTTTGAATAGTTAATAAAATTCCTCTTCTCTTACAGTTATCGACATACTCGCTACCATCAGTGCTGTCGTGTTTGACATCTTTATGAAACGCGCACGCTTTAAAAACGTAACTTCCCCTACCGATTATTCGGAGCCCAATAAATCTCCTATAATGTTCCTGTTTTCATGAGAGACTAATTTTACTTCCGTAGTTCATCAGCACAGGATTTGTATTTACATGTACACCTATGTTGTTGATATCAATCAGTCATGTCCAGCCGACAGTTTCTTTCCTGCCATTACCTGCCTAGTGTGGATAGCTTTCCCTTTTTCTACATTTATTCTACTGTTTGGGTTTAAGTTATTTCTAATTTATTTTACTGTTTGAGTTAACGTCTGATTGCAGATGGAAATAAAAAAAGAGAAAACTATACATTCCCGATTAAAAATAATCAGACAAACTGCGTTTTTAAAACTTCTTAAGATTATCTCGTATTGTTTTGGTATTGCTAATGTTGTTAGCAAAAGTAGCGAGTAGGAATATCAATTAAAACCTCTTATTTCCTCCTACTTAGCGCACCAAAAGGCAAATTATTGTACAGAATGTTTTGATTAACAGGCCTCTTACGTGCGGTGGTTTCAGTACGTTACTAAATCTTTACCAGTAATGGAAAAACGCCATTTCAGTTTACTTTACAAATCGATCAGCTTAGAACCTTTAGATTGTTCTCGAGCGAAAGGGTTCAACAGAGTGGTAAATAAACGCCGTCAAATGTATTGCATTACAAACAATGAAAACATTTAATTCGTTAAAAATCTCAATGAAATAGGGATGAAATGTTTGGATTCCTCCCAAAATATAATATTGCCCGGGCTGTAGGTGAATGGTGTCCAAATGTAATTTTTGATATAGATCGCTTTAACACGCCCGTTGTTTCATCCTTAAATAGATCACACAAAAGAACACTCGAGAAAACAATGTTCAATTAATATCGACAGAGCGTCAAACAACAGCTGTCCAACAATCATGTTTGATTTTAAATAGTTTATAAAATCCCTCTTCTCTTCCAATGAAATTTATATAATGCAGTTGATTACTGATATACTCGCTACCCTTAGTGCTGTTGTGCTTGACATCTTTTTCTCAAACTCATTAATAATTCATCAAGTTAAAACAAAGAAAATCACAACCGTGAAGGAGGTTTGGATACCCGATCTTAATTAGCATATTAGATTTTGATGATTTTACTCCTCCGTTTTCTCCTTAGTTTTTGTTTCGAATTTCGTCAAAAATACTCCGCTGCGCGTCGTATTTTCAACTCTCTTCTCGGTGTTTGGATATCCCGATGAAACACTGTTGCTCGTGTTTGTACATGAAGCACGGCAACACGCGCACGCTATAAAGACATAACTTCTCCTACCGATTATTCGGAGTCCAATAAACCTCCTATAATGTTCCTGTTTTGATGAGAGACCATTTCAGCAGCACTGGATTCGCATTTGTCCCTTATCAATCAATTATGTTCGGCCGAGAGTCTTTTCTTTCTTTTCACTTTCTGCCTTGTATTGGTTACTTTCCATATTTCTACATTTCCTGTTTGGTTTTATGATTATTCTAATTGCAGGTGGAAATTTGAAAAAAAGAAAATTATACACCCGCCCTTCCGCCTTTGCCGATGAAAAATAATCAGACAAACTGCGTTTTTAAAACTTCTCTAGATTTTTTCGTTATTTTTGTGTGGGATTCCCCACACTTTGTCAAGGCCTGCGAAATTTATTTATTTATTTGTCAACGAGAGTGAAGTGCTTGTCACATGACTCCTATTTGGCGTTCAGTTAGCCGAGAAGACTGGGTTCCAATTAGTGTTTAACACGGCGGATTGTACAGCGGCCATTTCTCTTCTTAACTGTTGGGTTTTAGAGAATTTATACGGAATTGCATATTTGTTTCCCGCTGCTTTTTGTTTTCAAGGTAACGGACAAGTTATTTTCCATTTTCACGGGTCCTTTGCGTGATGTAACTTTTCAATTGTTGTGGGAGCCCGAAAATCTGTCTTCACAATTGGGTTCTCACGAAAGGCGATTACGTTTGTGCGCCCGGTTTGTGTTCGTTACGTTCTTTCATAATCTGAGGCGTTCCTTTCGTTGTTCTTCAGATGTTTATAACAGAAGATTTTTTCACGCAAGCTAACACATTGAAACTCGGCTTGTGTTCAGTGCAGATTGCAAAGGAGCTGTTACACTTTCACAAGCCAACATTTATCGGCTTGGACCTTCGGTGCGGGTTGTACTTCAAAGAGTCTCAGAGTGTCACACGAGTGTCTGAAAGTGTTGCTTGCCCTGACCTGTTAATTAAGAGTGTTATTCATTTTAATAAACTGAGTTTCTAGTTGTTTGGCTTGTTGTTGTTACTCGCTCAAGAACACAAGTAAATATGGGGATCTCCATTGAACAATTCCGTTCAAGGATCGGATCTCATGACAATTTCGGTGAAAAGAAAGGATGCCTCATCACGCTTTAAGGATCGTTTTCGGAATATAATGCTAAAGATATGTTTTATTTGCTGACAAGGAAACAAGTTGTTATTCAATACAAAATGTGGAATCAAGTCATGGTTTGGTTTACACAAATGATGTGCTGCAATGTTTATATTCCATTGCTTATAAGACAAGCAAATGATGTGGATGTGCTGATTACAGTCAAGGAAATGAAGCACTCCTCGGTGAAAATGCTGGTGAGCAATGTGTAGCACTGTCACTTACTGCTATCGAATAGAAAATAACAGTGAATGGACTTCTTCCACTTTGAATAATATTTTGACCACTGGAAATAATCTACACATTTCTATAAGATACTCTGTGCAGGCAAATGATTATTTGCTGTTAGCTGATGTTCCATGCATTATTTCACCTTAAATTACAACAAAGTATATTCATTACAATACAGTGAGTCATTAACTGGAAGTTTGCGGGTTTCATGACATCCAATAATGGCCCATACAGGTCTCTTCAAAGTTCACTGATGGAAGTATTTTCAAATTCTGGCCTTAACTACAATTGTTGTTTGTTAACGATTGGCATCAATGTAGTTGTAGTGTTTAAAAATTCTGAACAAAGCTTTAAAAAGGATTTTTATGACATGCCCCATTCATTTGGGAAATGTACTTTGCTGAGCATTGAAGGCCTTGAAAACCTTGTATCATACTTGCAGATGTCTTGCTCAGAATTAGGAGTTGTTCCTTTTGAAATCAAAGGTGTTTTAAGAAGAAGGAGCAGTCATCTTTAAGTGACAAAAATAATCCAAAACAGCTGGTTAACAGAAAGCGAAAGTGTTTGAGTGAAACAGCAGAAATAAAGGAAAAACGGTTGATTTCCTGACGTGAATATGAGAAAAAGAGAAAGGCAAATAAAAGTGAAGAATCTAGGCAAAAAGAGGCTGGCACAACAGCGTGAAAACGAGAGAAAGAATCATGCAAGTTGTTGAATGTAGACTGTCATTCTCTGTTTTAAACAGAAAAAAATTGAAAATGAATTTGTTGGGTGTAGACAACGTCAGTATTGTTGATTTGCACTGTCACGCCATCAAAAATAAAAATCGTAACCATTCAATAAATTAACTCAAGAATCTGACCCAGTAGATGATTGTTATATAAACAACCTCGCCAAGATGGAGGTCTGTGCGTTTCTTTATTCGCGCGTTATTTGGAGAAGTGTTTTACACAAATTGAGCTTTGTATGGAGACGCCATGTTGGTGTCCCTCGGAAGGACACAAACATGGCGGCCATAAAGTAGCAGAAACATCTGTCATTGAGTTTTTGCTATTTAAACGAAAATTTGTTACTCTAGAGCTCCGAAACATTAAAATCAATACTTCTTCTAGGGCAAGAACTATTCAGTTAGCAAAAAACGTACGCGATGACTCATTTTTTGACCTTCGCAAAAACCTTCTCGGACCGCCATTTGATGCCACGCAACGCATAAATTAACTCGGAAATTCAAACTCGCTCTGTTACAAAATGAAGAACGCTGTCGAACGTTGTAAAACGCCAAGTTATTGGAGAGTCTTACATTTGATGAAACTAAATTTTCAGTAGGATTAGTAATTTTCAATTTTGGAAAATGATGACGCCACATGAAAACTGGAAATAAAACGAAAAAGTGCAAATAAACGAACTTAAACGAACGAACCCAGCTTCCACATCATCGGGACAACCACGGAAATAAAAGAAGTGTTCGAGCGTTGACTATGAGAGCTACGGTATAAGCTTTTAATGAGCGTATTCGTCAAATCAGACTTTTGCACTATCGTAACTGGATTTTACTAGCTTAATGATAACAGTGTAGCCACGAATTAACAATTTACTAACATCTGGATACAAAGCAAAAAAATACACTTGAAACAAGGAACTTTTCTTCATGACATTTTCATTGTTAAGTTTGGCTTTGAACATACGAAGAAGGCTCTTTATTATTTCTTTGATTACCGGCTTCTTCCATTCGCGTTCATATGCATCTTTTAGGTCCCGACAACACTATGCCGAAAGGCCTACCGTCCGTCACGAAAACAGAGCCTTTTGAAGACTTTCTTCAAACCGGAGGAATTTGAATTTGAATTTGAATTTGAAAATGCCGGCTTTGCGTTTTCGTGTAGATGTCACGCTTACTGTCACGCCTTCCCGCCTGTTACCTTGACGCATTACCGCGTAGTTTGTTTATCCGTGGGTGTTTTTTTTTTTTATGAAACGTAGAAGGTATATTTCTATGTATACGTGGTTGTATTGTAAAACTCCCTGATGAAGTGTGCGCTGGTCACACGAAACGCGTAGAGGAAAATAAAATGGTTTTGCAACTCGAGTACCTCGCGTGCTGCTCAACGGTTTAACTTTTAAAAAAACGTCACGATAATCATGTGATTCCCTGCATCATCATGTTGCTTTATCAATTTTTTCCGTCGCAGTGTGGACGGAGCCTTAGTGATTAATCTTTTTCTTTGCATAACTGAAAAGTTGGCTTTAATCACACTTTCTAGTTTTTTCTCACCTTTAATTTCTGTATAGTCTCACTTTTCTATTGCTTCTTTTTGATCACCATCAAAAGCTATTGTAGATACCTGCGTAATACAAAATTTCAAGATTAAGTTGTCTTCTGCATTTACACAAGATTGGATTTCTTAATAAGAAATTGGCAGTTGTCTGCTATATCCTATAATAATAGTCTTGTATTGTTAGGGAATAAAATTGTACTTGTGATGTTTTAAGACCTTATAACTAAAAAGTACTGAGGATTAGTTACATGAAAATGCAATTCGTGTAAGAATATAGAATTTTTTGTCTGATTTCGCAGTTGTAAACAAACGATCAAGTTATTTCGTAATCTAAATTAAACCGACATTTAGGCTTCCTATGTTTGTTCTCCTGCTCGCCACGTTGAATAGAAAAAATGCTGCTAAGTAAACAAATGGTGCATCAGCGAAGAGAATCTTTGAATGAAAACTTTGGACCAAAATGCGCCTCGGTTGAGTCAGATGGTCCAGTACGTGAAATCAAGCGCGAGTCAGATAACCAGAGGCCTGTTTCTCGAAGGTCCCGAAACGTTTTCGCACCCAGAAAGCCATAGCACACTCTCAAACCTTAGCATTACATACCGGTTTTATTCCCATATTCTTAATATGAACAGGCAGAGATTCCCTTCATACAAGAGGTTTCATATACACTTCTCTGTTTTTCGACACAGATTAACTAAGAATGGCTTTGCGTAGCCAAAACGTTACCCGGACTTTTGAGAAACGTGCCCCAGGAGTGGAGGGAGATCAATAAACCAAGGATGTAAGCTAAAGAGGCCAACAAGATAGACCGAAATTACTGAAGAATATTAGCCATATAGAGAACAGCAAAGATGTACCGACGAGATGATGACAGAATAAACGATCTCTCTCGAAGTTAAACCAAACTGGCGCCAGTAGGGAAGAATAAGAGAGAGCTCATAGATGTCAGTGATGTTAACGATGCCTTGGTCAATCACATGTCGTATAACTGTGACAGCTATTTCCACCCAAAGGACCACTAACGGACTTACAAGTTATAGGTTATAGCCAAACAATTCAATTACGTATCAAACGTTTCTGGCCTAGCCTTTCCTCAGACTCACCAAAAGAGAAAAACCGCGTCCAGGACGTCGACAAAGCTAAACGGAAGTTCATTATGGATATGCTTCTCACATTCAGGTTACCATGACAACAAGATAAAAAGTTCAAGTTAAGACCAGAAGTGTAATACGAACATGCAACTTAGCATTTGAGGGAGAAAAATCATCAGATCATGGTATTACCATTCTCAATCCTTAAATTTGACATTGGAGGGCTTTGGAAAGCTAATGCTTATCTGACTTGACACTTTTGCTATAAGTTATCATTTCGTTACGATTAGCGAAATAGCCAGTCACTTCGACAATGGCTTAGCATTAGCCTCTCCTGCTTGCTTTCGTAGTGCATCTTGTAATCATTTTCTGCAGTCGTAAGGTTCACATGACTTAAAATGTTGGAGTATTTTCACACTTTGTTTGCATTATTATAATCATTCAATTCTGCAGTCTCGCTTTTCGACCTTTTCTTTTTCACTTTTTAAATAATTTTCATTAAAAAAGAAATTGTCGAAATCTGTGTTAAAAATATCAATAATAATATGGACAACAGTTTACTTAAAGATAAAAATATACAGCAGAGTAATCTAAAAACACACCGAATGAGTATATTCAAGAGAAGATCAAGGTAATAGAGTGAATCCCCCATAAAGGCCGTATACCCAAGGTAATGACCCAGACGGTTCTGCCGCGAATGTTACTCGCGCGTTGCGTTGATGTCTTCGTGGAGCATTTGTTTAAGTTACGTGGGAAGCCATCTTTGATATTTTAATATCACAGAGGATAATCGACTCTCGCTTTGATTTAACACATTTCGGAACTTTAATAAGAGTTTAAATAATGCACCTTGTCCAATAAAGCAATAAAAACTAAATGAACAGCAGAGAAGAACACGCAAATGGACGCCCGAACACAACGCAACCAAAAAACAAACGGTCGAAATGCAGTCAAACGCTCGCCGCCCTAACAGCAAAAGGGAGTTTAAGCAACGACGACAACAAGGGTAACAAGTCAAGGGTAACTACGATTAAAAAGATTTAGACTCATTCAGTTTGTCTTTACTTACTTGCCTTTGCTTAGTTGTTTATGGTAAGAACTTCCTTTTATATAAATTTTAATCAGCGAGAAGAGGCATGGAAGGCGCAGGTGTAATACAATAAAGCATTAGAAAAAAAAAAGTAAATAAAACTGCCCTTAATTAATAGACGATTCGTCTGAGGCCATTGTTACCGATATCTTTTAATTTTGCGTTCATTTTAATAACACTAAACCTGCCATTTTTCTAGTCTTGGAGGGGCTCGATAATATCAAGTTTTCGTTTTCAAATGTCAAATGAATTCCGCTTTTACCTATCTGAAAGGTAGCTGTTATCTGAGATCCTGTGCTGATCTTGTATTGGGCTGTGTGCATTCGCTTAGTGTTACGCGTGCAAACATCAAACGTCTTGTAGCAGCTTGCAGCTTGTATATCGTTAATTATTACCCGTAAGGTTAAACAATATGGTAATAATTTTTATATTGATCTATCTGGTGCAAAATTTGACTTAAAGACAGAATTATTGGCACAGTAAAACAGACGAATAAATTAATCTCTAACTGCAACCTCGCAAGCATAAAAAGAAAATTGCAAAAAAGGAAACATCTTCGTGTATCATCAAACTTTCACGCTCGCGTTTCGACTTAAGGAGAAGGATCTCGTTATTGCGTTGAGTGAGATATAGTTAAACAGCTGTTCACGTTGGACAATATTAATAGTTTAATCATTGCCTTCTCCCATTTCGCCTTCATCTTCATCTCGGTTTTAATCGCTATGTTATCTTCAACTCATTTGTTTTAATAAGTTGACAGTTGCGTTTTTTAAATTTCTCTATGTGGTCTCACCTTTTTTTCTCCTTTTCAAATTCATAAGTCGCGAAAAGAAATGACAGATTCATGTGTGGTAAACATTAAATAGGGAGTTTAAGAAACCACGACGGCGACGCTGAGGACAACGTCGATTAAAAAAATGATTTTAGATTTCACCTACGAATCTCGCGATACCCTAAACTCATTTAATTTGTCTATCACTGTCGAAACAATCACGAAGCTGAATCTAGGACACATCGAAAAATTCGAAATAAGAATTTAAAAAATTAGCTGTCGTCGTTCACGTTCTCCAGACAACGCAGAATTTGGTCATTTCACGTTGTTGTTTTGCAGAGGACGGCAAAGAAATGTACCAAGAATTATAACGCACGTGCACAGCCATTGTTCTGCTCATTAAATCTTTTGTTTGACGACGTTCCGTTGCCGTTACCGTCGTCGTTTTCTTAAGCTCCGTAATTAACATAAAAATACAGAATGAGTATAGTTAGCAAGTATTAATAAGGCACAATTAATTCGTGAGAATTTCGACAGCGCGAAAGCTTCCATTTTAGGAAATTGTTCGTGGTGCTACATTGGGGAAACCGGCAGAGCTTTTAACACCCGAAAAAAGGAACATTTGAGAAACACCAAAACTGCAGCCAAAGGTTCTAGAATCGCTAATCATGCCTGGTCCAACAACCACGCCATTGATTTTGAAAACGCGTCAATTATTGACAAAGGCACTTTTAGAACCCGAAAAACATTAGAAGCGTGGCATACCAAAGTGGCACCTAACGCAGATAACAATTCTTGTCCGTTACCCGCGAAATACAACATTCTTTTTAACAAACATCCATAATTATTTACATTCTCATTATTTCGTAACTCGCGCTTTTTATTCAAATTTTCTCATCGCTTTCTCCTCATTCATTTTACCCGTCGAAGACTACAGGTCGGGCAGTCGAAAGCTCGTAGTTTTTAAGCATTTTAGCCAGAGATCGTTTTTAGATTTTAAAAATGTTTTATGTTGTTAAAATTAAACGCCACGTCCACCACAGACAGGAAAACATGCATAAAATAAACCTTGAGTTCGGAGCCAAGTGGCACATCATGCCGGCGTTTATCTCCGGTTTATGTGCAGCGCAAAGCTATTAGTAGTATTTCAGCAGAGAGGCATTTTGTTTGCGCATGCTCCCCAAAAAAGTATTTTAATGTGAGTAACCGCTGGTATGCGCCTACTTTGCGTGTAAGCAAAATGGCGATAGTTGCGACAAATTTGTCGGTAATGTAAGTAGTCTTTTTCTTTTTTCCCTTTGTAACTTGAGTGAAAGCGTCAGAAAATCAACCAAATGGTTTTTTGAAGTCTTGTAGAAAGTTCCAACCAAGTCCGTTTCAGAAGATCAAGGCTTTTACAACCGCTTCTAGTCTTGTTTTGGAATTGTTAGAACACGGATCAAGGGATATTTGTGAACTTAAGGATGCGTTGCGGAAGGCTAGGTCTGTTCAGCACAGACGTAATTAAAAGTTATTTAATTTCATCATTCTAGAGCTGCCTCAAGTAACTACTGAAATATTCGAGGCTTTTCGTGCGCTATAAACGTTTTTTATCGCTTCAACTACTAACGCAATAATCCTCGAGCAATTGTGTCAATCGGAAAATAAAATTTCGCACAAGTTTATTGACATGACCAGCGACGGCGATTTAATACCCACGGCACAGAAAACTTCAATGTCGAGCTAAGAAAAATCATAATGTAGTAGAACTAGAGATATGTATTTAAACCCATGGGGAGCTTTAGAGATGGAAGAAAAATTAAGGATTTCATCAGTGAGCAAGTTAACTGTAATGATTAGTTTCATCTGTGAAAGTATTAAACATTTGATATGGAGGCTACAGTGTACAGTCAAATTGGCAGTAGTCAAACACTAAACAAACACACCTTGAAAAGGAAGTTTCAACAAAGCCATTAAAATTTAAGTGCCCCATTCTTGTGAAACCAAACCATACCTCAAAAGATGCACCATGTGTTTTGGGTACTGTGAAATGACACAGCATCGTTTTCAGCTGCATCCCTTAAAGTTCACAAGTTGGGCTTTTTGCCTCTGGACTGAGCTTTGTGCTCCTAGGATTCTCTCATTTTTTCAGCCTTAGCAGTGCAGATTACTATTCCAAAATGGAAGGAAATTCCTGGCCAGTTTTACCCCCTCCTCCAACGGGTAAACATATCAACAAAACATACATGTACATCAATTTCAGCTGCAGACAAAAAAAAAAAAAAAATAAATAACAACAACAAAAAACTAATACAATTTTTTTGACTTAAGTTTTCATATTTATTCTGCTAAGATAATTGGCATGTGGTCTGATAGGTAGGTTCTTATTACAGGTCAATTAACAAACAACATTTCATGCAGTATTGATTGTTCCACCAGTCAAGTTGCTAGTCTTAAGCTTCAACCAAACAAGGATTTGTCTCTTTGTAAGCCACACACATGGTCTCCAAAGTAGCATTGTTGCAACGAACTCAGCTGGAAATAATAGCAACTTCATCACAATATCTTCATGGAAGGATGGTTATGCAAGACAAGGGGGCTCACTTGAAGGCTCAAATGTTGCAGGTTAAGGTCTGAAATAGATAATGTAAACAAGATTTCATTAGAAGTCAGAAATAGTACAGTTGTGGGCTTTATTTAGTACAGTAAACCCCTCCCCATCCTCTTGTCTTCATCGTCACATCTACTGTAAAAGCTAAAATAATGAACTTTTCCAGTTCTATTAGAGGGTTGAGTTACTGGAAAGACTTGCTACCCAGTGATATTCAACAATATTTTATTTTGTGCTACAGTTAACAGTGAAGGTGTATATAGGTAAATTACTTTAATTGCCCTTTCATCGAAAATTTGAAATGAAATTGATAATCCCATTTACGACATTTTCATTTTGTATCTTAATTTATCTGTGAAATGGTGAATAACTATTAATTTTCATTCTTAATTAGATTTACCTGATTACACAACCTGGAATATATTTCTGTCATGCTGCAGAGTTATTTTGAGCAATAGCATATTTCATTCACAGGCTAACAGTGTACATGTAATACTAATTACATGTATGTGAAAGGATGATGATTAGTTATCACAACTGCATTTACGTTCCAACATGAATATTTGATAACCATACTGTAGAGAACATGGAGTTGTTGCAAGAGCTAGTACATTACAAATCCCTAAACATTGACAAGAATTGTAAAGAAGACATTATCTGCTTCATCAGTCTATTGTGTTTGTAATGAAACTCCCAATTTTTTCAATGCCTGCATGTGCAGCAAATAATAGAAAAGCAAATAACTTAATAGAAAAACAGTTATAACGTGTTGTTCTAATTTTGTTTGAACAACTGTCTTTCTCTGAATCTTCAGAGCATGGTAAATAACAGCAAAGCAATAGTCTTTTGGAAGCTATTTTGTACATTTTGTTACATTGTTGCAAAAAAAATCAGCTCGAAAGGCTGAGGAATAAAGGCTGCACATTTAAGCTCACGTCATTCGGTTCCCGTGTGCCGTTCGAAAGCTAAATGTACATGAAATGTGAAAATTTCGACAGAAACGGTACCAGTTTTTCTTCTTAAAATAACACCACGCATTTTTGTAGGAGAAACAAACTGGATAGAGCAAACGACAAGTAAACAAACAATGCACTGAAAGTGCTTTGGGACTTGGGGGAGAGTGAAATAAAGAATTTTAACCAAAGTTTCTACTCAAGTTAGCCCTTTGAGACAAAAAAGGCGATTATAAAAATACCTACAAAAAAACAGGGAGAAAAATAGCAAAAGTCCACGTGTATTAAAACGAAACTTTAACAGTGTAAAAAATAGACAACTACATACCCTGCATAACAGATTTGGAGAGCAACAAGACGAAAGACCTTCGTGATCCACGACTCAGAAAAACTACCAAAACATCCCGAATAAAAATTTGTCGAAACCTGTTGTAAAAGAATTCTAATCCTGCAAACTGCGCATTTTTTAAAGCCTAGAGTCCCCAGCGGCTGAGGAGAAGAAGAAGAGACATGTTGTTTGAAGTAATTTAAAGCTTGGGGGCCGCCGGAAATATGTTAAAAATTTACTTCAAAGTTGAGGGAAAATCAGCTCAAACTCAAAATTTCCCTATCATACAGGATCGCGTATCTGACGATCTTCTCAATATACAACCCCATGATTCATAACAATAAAGCTTCAACACCTCAAGACTAACCTTCATCGCTTGTCTTCTCCAGTAAACATCTTGATCTTCGTTAAATCAAATTCCAAACTCCACTTCTTTGGACCTTTATCTCGCTCTGTTCGCACTTTGATCATTAATATATCCTCATCTAAAGTCCTGACAGACACTGTGAATATCCACAGTGTTAGAAATGTGTGTAAACTTGTTACAATCTTTCATTTCTCTTGACAAGATCTTTCTCGCAACGTAGATCACCCGTTTAAAAACCCGCCGCAGCGCGTTCAAAAACAAGAAATGGCGCCGAACTCAAATTATTCCATTCATCTCGCGCATGCGCAAACAAAATGCCCATGTGCTTAGTATTTCTACTTCCTCCGGATGGGATGTGGAGGCCTGGGTGCTTCATGGTTAGTGTCCAGTCGATTCCGTGTTTGAGCCCTGGCCGGGGACATTGTGTTGTGTTCTTCGCCGGTACCCATTTTTACGACTTAGTATGGAGTGAGGCACTTTGAGAGCAAAGTGACTTGCCCAAGAACAACTGCTCACAATGTTCCCGGACTGCAGGGCCCGTTTCTCGAAGGTCCCGAAACGTTTTCGTACCCGGAAAGCCGTAGCAAACTCTCAGACCTCATTATTACAGAGCTGTTTTATTCTCTCATTCTTAAAGTGCCACTGCGACGAAATTTCACATTTCTTTTTCCCACTTTTTTTTATACAGAATAACTTACCATCATGTACGATGTCCTTTCGTCCAAAAAGAAAAAATTAAAAAGACTTCCTTCATTAAAATTTCGCCGCTCGAAAAGTGATAATTTTCGTCCGCCATTACTCGAAATTGGTTCTAATTGAGCCCGCTATTTTCACAGCGGCATATCTACTTGTGACGTCATATTCCTAACACGAGATTGATGATCGCTTGATTTTAGAGGGATTTCAGTCGGTCTTTGGCTCAAGTATCTGCGAAATGTCTGTCGATTCAGAAGCTCAATTTGGGGAAAATTTGTCTGAAAGCAGTAGTGAAGGTTGCTCTGGGTCTTCAGAGGCTAGCTTCAACTCGGCAAGTGAAGATTCTAATCATACGATGATAGTGCAGAGCCAACTGCCACCGAAGAAGAAGCTACCCAGCTGTACGCTAAACAAATAGCTGTATAGAGGAAGAAGAGCCTGAGGACATGCTTCTGAGTCGATTTGCTGAAGAGACAGATCTATTAGACTGGTATTTTATTTGGTTTCTTCGTCTCGGTTCTTTCTGCTTTTATCAATGCGTTTATTTTTGTTAAAAGAGCTTATTTCAAGTAGAGTGTTTCGAAGGAAGTACGTACGTTGGATTCGATCTGTGTCACCGTCGGCTTTGGAAATGTATGTCTGTTTCGTATGTTTATTGTAATAGATGCAAGTGTATAAATCGTTCGTTGGAAAACGTTGTCCACATGAAGGATGTAGATGTTGCATGGAGGTTGATAGATGTCGTGAGAGAAGGGTAGAAGTTAAAAAAGACGACTAGTAATTATAAGCTTATGTTACTTTCACTTCCAGGTTTTGAAAGTGTCTGTCCGAATAGTTGGGTTTTGGTTACTGCAATAATAGGGCTTAAAACGAAACAGAAGAAAGCGTTTACCACATTCTTTGCTGAAGACACCTGAGACAGTGGGAAACCCCAAAACTTGGAATTTGAGAGGGGCAACAGCAGAGTCTGAAATCACCCCTTCCTAACTGCCAGTGCTGCTAAAACGTTCACACTGATGTTTAAAATTTTACAACTGGTCACCAGTGGGGGTATAACTATATTCAGGACCATGCCACTGTCAGATATATCTCATTCCCAAATTAATGTTTGATTTTTGGCCAAAGCAATTTTCTGCCTAGGTGAATTTAAAGAGAAAAAAAAATGGAAATAGGAATTAAGGAGCACTAATCAGGGTTTGCATGGGTAATGGGAAACATGAGAAGTTCTGGAATTATAGATCTTCTTTATGCAGGCCTGGAAAGTCATAGAATTTTTAAAAGTGTGGGTCATGGGAAGCCATGGAAAATAAAGTAATTTGGGCAGTTTTGCATCTGCAAACTAAGGAAACAGGGAAAAGCTGCACACAATCAAGAAACCTTTTCCAAGAAAAATGGCCAAATTTAGGTTATGGAAAAATGTGGAAGGTCATGATAGAGGTCCTGGAAAAGTCATGGAATTTTCAAAGCTCTACAGGTAACACAGTGAGGGATTATTTTAAAGACACTATCACCCTTCATTTCTTCAGTGTGGCAATTAGGTGTATAGTTTTGATTAAAATTGCATTTTCTCAAGCTAGACACCCCGCCCCTCCCTCGTCATTGTTTTTGCGTAATAGAATGGTTTGACCCTGCCTCCACCCCCCTCCCTCCTAAAAACCCCCAACAATCCACACTGCCTGTAAAATTGCGCATGTGTCCAGCATAATTATCAAGGTACACAAGGCGGAGACCAGGAAACTGATTTAATATATCACGCTTAGGAAACTGAGTTTAAACTGCCATTTTATTCAAACAGATTTCGCAATGGATACAAAACTGTGGGACATTTGACCTTATTTTAGGTCAACGGAAATGTGTACAGCAAAACGCTCTAACGAAAACGAGTTTCGCTCACAACATTGTCTCACATAACGTGAAGGGCGCCTAATTAACATACATCCAAAAACCCATTAAATTACCGAATGGCCAGCTTCTGGGATGAAACTTCCGCTGACTGTGAGGAATGTTAGTTCATTTATGATCTATACGGAAAAAAAGATATAGAAACCTGTGTTTGAGAAAAAAATACGGTAAATTATTTACGGTTGATTTGAAAACTATGGAAACCATTGAAAAGCTCTTCGGTAGACCAGCATCTTCCGAGCGCGCCACATGACTGGGATAAACAGAAGGGATAAAAACTAAAATACAACAGCGCGGCGGTATGAACAATACTAAACTTAATGAGTTACTTGAAAATGTATTTCCAATCGCAGAGATGACTGGGAATAAACATATGGGATACTTCTACGAAAAAGAAAACTTCATGGCTGACTCAATACTGAAGCTTAGATGAAATTGAACAAGGCTTACCTTGCGGTGTTGTCGTTTGGAAGAATGTTTCCCTGGCTCGATCTTCCGCATTGTAAGAATTGAGCCAGGAACAAGCCGACAACGACAGCCTTCCATGTGAAACGCTCTTGAAAAACATTCCTCCGCGAAATGGACTTGACCACACCCGCCACAAACTTTCCACTCGGATTTAAGTTCCCGTGGTGAGTGTGCACGAATCTCAACCACGTATCTCGCTCACTCTTTAGTGTAGGACTAAAATGAGCAGAAATACCTGCATTCATATCTGATCTATTGCTGCATCCGTGTACTAGACAACGATCGGGCACGATTCGATTCGAATAGAGCGCTAGATTCACGTTGCGAAACCAGTTAACTGCGAACTACATAGAGTTGTTATAACAAAATTCGCCATGTGCGCTTAGTTGGTTGGGAGTATGACGTCACAAAGCAGCGAGGCCTTATGGGGTTGCAGGAACATGATTTAATAATGGCGGACGAAAAATTCTTGGGAAAAACCGTAAAAAAATCCATCTTCCCGCGCTTGTTGGACAAAACGGCTCGGACAGGTGAGTAAGTTGCACTTAAAGATTCAGAAAATGCAAAAACAATGAATTCGAAAAATTTCGTCGCAGTGGCACTTTAACATGAACAGAGGTTCTTTTCATACAAGGAGTTTCAGGCGTATACACGTCTCTGATTTTAGATACAGATTGATTACAAAATGGCCTTGCGGGCCCCAAAAAGTCTCCGGGAAGGTTTCCGGGCCTTTCGAGAAACGGGCCCTAGGGCTCCAACCCAGACCGCTCGATCCGGAGTCGAGCGCACTACCCATGAGGCCACGCGCCTCCACTCCGGGAAAACGAGAATTGTTTTGTTATTCGACGGCTGTCGCCTCGAAAAGTTGATTGTATTTATTTTTTCACTTGCACTAGAAACTGTGAAACACTGTTTATTACATGAGTCCTTTATCAGAGAGTACAGCTTCTAATTTATCCTAGTATACATGCAGCTTATGGAAGTTACAGCTACGCTCTGAAATCCTGAAAGCTGTTGACAAGTAAAGGTCCTTCAGTTTGCTATCCCTTGCTATTGTAATGTTCAAAGCTATAACCATATTTTATAAGCTGTGTTTTCTCTTTCATCTAATGACTGTAGTTTTTTTATTATTAGCCTATCCTAAGTCTTTCACAGTCCAGCACACAGAATCCAGCCGGGGTTAAGAGAGTTCTTTGTCCTCCTTTGTAAATCGATTCATTATGCGTTGTTTCAGCCCTCGTTTGCAATGTGGTCCGGCACACACTACCGAGGGCACTTGCTTGTTTCTCTTTTGAAGCTGCGGGAAAAAAAAGAAACTTTTGTGGAAATCTGATGAAAATAATCTTTATTCTGTTATATGACAAGATTGTTTTGGAGACGTTGTAAACATTCGTCGCACTCAGATACTTTACATCACATCATTAAATTTGAACCTTGTTCATTGTAAATAAGTTAGTAGGAAACTGCAGGATTGTTTGCCTTATCTGCAAAATCGCAGTATTATGTTGAAATAAGATTCTACCAAGTAATTAGTGCGCACATATTGAGAATGTACTAAAGGAAAGACCTTGTGGAATCTTTGATTCTTCAGTTTCGCTTTGGTCACCTAGACAAAGGATTCATATGTCATAACCCTTTTTTCCCTTTAATTAATCACCTTTTTAATGGAAGCTATGAGTTGTTTAAGCTCCTGTGGATTCCTCCTGCGGCGATTTAGTAAACATGAAAAGCATTATTCCTTACACTTACGGCCGAGATTACAAAAGCTAAAACAAGTTAAAACCAATGTTTAAAGAAATATACTTTGTGTGCATTTGAAAGACCGGAATATTGCTCATAGTAAATTATGCATTCTTCGTCAACTCGTTTCCGTTTGAATTCCCTCGTCATAACAATTTGAAGGATTTCAGTCTGTGTAGTGCTCCAATCACAAAATTGACTATTGCCGGCTTGCAGCCGTGTTTACTTCAGGGGCATCCAACGAGGTGATTTGAGCAGAAAAGTTACAACGTTGTCTTTCTATTGTTCGAAGGGCTTGCTGAAAATAATCCAGCTTTATCTGTTCAGATCCTAAAATGGTGAGCTTATAATTAATTGGCAAAAACGGTTCAGGTATAATTACGGAATCTAATTCAACGAATGTCGCCAATTAAACTTACAA
>OZ026603.1:15309097-15331597 GCA_964020085.1 Micromussa lordhowensis
GCTGCTGTTGCCTTTCCGAAAATTGAAGCTGGCCTTAATATTTGGTCCATCCCAAAACTATGTTGCTATAATTGTTTACTTTTTCAGGAAAGAACCGGCATCAGATTAATCTACATCACGAAAGTTTGAGGCGATATTTCGGTAAAGTTAACTCTGGTCTGGTTTTTCGCCACACCGTAGTTCGAATAGCTGAGCAAGTATGAGCCTTTCAAACACCATCAAGCGATCTACGTGTCGGGGAAAGTCTGATAACTTTACTTTTGAGTTCGGCTATTGGTTAGCTACTAGCGCGCGGAAACGCCACTCCGGGACCGGGAGCGAAGAAGGACGACTGTTTTCGCAGGCTACTTAGCTACTGCCATTTGAAAAGTTTGTTCCAACTTCTGCTTTCGAACTACGGGGTAAACATGTCTTAAAATGACTAATACCTTTTCACGAATCTTTCCACGCTGATAGCCACCTTTATGGGTACTAAACATTGCCATGGAATCGGAAACTAAGCAGGCTGTTATGCTTAACACGATCAGAACACGCAACCAGAACAGCTTCGCCATGGCCACTTCAGTAACTTCCCCAATCAACAACTTGGTGAATAAAAAATGTCTGCAATGACAGTTGACCAATAACAATGTGCGTCCATTATTGATGTCTACATTCTTCAATTATTAAATATACAATATATTAACTCTCCTTATAAATAACCATAAAGTTCCTTTATTGGATGTCTTAGGAATTTTTTGAACAGATCAAGGTCATTCTCCACAGGTAATTGATAGTCTATATTCTTCTCATCATTGGTGCTTAGATCGTAGTTGAGGAGAAAATAAACGTTTGTCACTATTGGGAGTTAAAGAATTTTCTTAAGGGTGCGTAAACGAATAAAGCAAATACCTTTCCGATACACGTCACGCGGGTGAGTTGTTCTCTCGGCAGGAGTTAGAATCCTGTTGAAAAAACATTTTTTTCAGGCTTTCTTAGTTCTTTCGAATCGGTAGCTCTGTCGCCTATTATTCTCTCGCCGCTCTTGCCCATCTCGCAAACGATTCACTCCATATATTTAATATCCTAGAACAAACAACTTCTCGGCTTAAAACAAACCTTCGTTGATTTAAATTTTCGGTCACGTAATCTCCAGTGAAAATCCTACTAATTACTAATGTATAAATTTGAAATTGATAGAAAGCTGTTTTTCGTGAGAAAATTGCAGCGTTGGTTGGGCTTTAGAAGGGAATCAGAGAACTAAAGTACATCGTAGTAGAATTTTCTAGCTTCGGCTGAGTTGCTAACAAAGACAAATGCCAGTCAGTCAAACGTGACATTAGCAATTGGCAAGGTCGGATAACAATGATCAAGATCGATATTTATTATATTATTCATTTTACATACAGTTAGTCTGACGCCCAGTCATGCGTGTTTCTAAGTATTTCGCTTTTTTGACATCTAATCAATTAAGATTTGTTAGCTTTAATATAAAGATTTGTATGTTTTGATTGCGCTTTATGGTTTTTTTTATGAGCTGCTCAGTTGTTGAACATCTAATGCACAGCAGTGACATACAGAGAAAATATTTGTCTACAAACATTGTTTTTGTTATTTAAATCTTCAAAACGTTAAACAAAAGAATTCTTTGTTTCTTTGTTTGAGAGCGTTTGGTGCTATTGATATTGGAAATACGAGTTTCGTACAGATTCAAAACAATTAATTTTTTTTGTTACGGGGGCTGTGATGCAGGCCTTGGAGAAGCTATTCATAACAGGCTGTTTTTAGCATTTTATTCTGCTAATGTCCGAGCCCTGGCGCGGTTCATGTAACTCGCTTACCGTTAAATTACTTTTCTTTTTTTTAGCAATACTACACTTAATTACCTACTACAAAAAAAGTTAAGTTACTTACATCACTATCACTACTTGCAAATTACAGTACCAGTCAACATTGGTTACAACACTAACAATATAACAACCTCTTTGACAGGCGGAGTTAATACAAAATAACAACAATATTACTAATTATTGCGTTCTCGAGGAACGAGAGAACGCATCCTAATTTTGTTTCGCAGGCGCAAGAAATCGAGATTTTTTGTGAAGACTGCCAATTGGCCGCCCCTGTAAGTTTTTTCAGGGGGTTTGAGCCTCGGTTTAGTGTCCATCTGCTACGTCATGCTTGTTCTCCTTTATGGTTTCTTTCGTGGTTTTCAACGCTTTGAGGTTTTCTTTGAACAGATATTGTTCACTTTGATTGCATTCGACAAAAAAGAGAATGCAGGCATAATGCAGACGAAGTGAGATTTTTTGGCCGAACGAAAACAAATTACATCATCTTTAAATTTCGTGTATACGAGACCATAGACGATTTGTTCGCGATCGCTCATTTCTAGAAGTTTTGATTCTGGATTGAACGAGGCCTGTTTGGTCAGGATGCGAGATAGCGTGCTTTTGTTACATAGCTGGGACGGACGACCGTATTTATTCTGTTCACGAACACGACTTTGCATCGCGTTGGCTTTGGGATGTTAACCGTGGGAGTCTAATAATTATTGCCAGTCGCACGGAGTTTGTCCAGGAGTTAATTTGTTTACGATAAACCACGGATAAACGGAAACGCGAGAGCAAATGTTACAGATGTTAGCTGTGCTTCCAGCTCAGAATACTAGAAGTAACACAACTATCCGTTTTTAAAAATTAACCTTTATGCCTAAACATTACCAGTAAAAGTGAGAATGAGACGTGTTGATGGCATGAAATTGTGAGTGCCGTCACGCAACGTGACCTCAAAGGTCATATCAACATCGCATTAGCAAGGAAATCAATAACAAGGAAATCAAAGCCACAGAACAAAAATAGTGGACTTTGTCAGTATGTTACATGTCTGTAAAACTTCAGCCGTTCACATAAAGATAATGATTTCAGCAACAGACAACTATTATCACAGACGGAGAACGCACTCCTAATCTTTGATTACTACTAGTATTAGTTATTAGTAAAGATGAGCGAAAAAAATCTAGAGCCATGAAATACTAAGTTAAAGCTGTTCAAATGAAAAGAAGAACCTATTTATGCACTAGTTTATACAATGACTGGGGTATTTTGCGCCACTCAGTTCTGTTGGAATGCGTTTCATGTTCCTGTAACAATTGAAACACGCTTTTATATTTTTAAATTGCATCTAACCTGATTAATGCATTCTATTGAGGACAGTCGAACATTTTTGTAGTTACAAGAGTAAATGTAAAATCTACCAAGTAGTAAACAGTGACTGAATAACAAGGCGCTTTTCTCTCCTTTGAGACCCAAACATTGGCATAAAGTTAAAACTTGTGAGGCTGGTATTAAAACAACAGAGACGAAAAATTGTTGAATGCTATCCCAAAAGGAGTCTGTGATTGGACATTCCCAGAAAAGATGAAGCAACGTTTCTTGTGCAGTTTGACAAAACCAACAAAGATTTGATTCCGAAAATTTAATTATGCATAGAAAAGAGTTTGTAGCTATTCTCCCGTGGAGAAATTTGAACTGGAAGTTCCTTAATTTCATGCTTAATGTACATATCCTAGAAAGTAGGCAAATTGAATCCCAATCCAAATTTTCGACATCGACGAGTTCACAGTCTCTAATCCATTTCTTTTACCTTTTATCTGGGCGAATACACATTTTTTCTATACTCATTTTTATCTGGGCGAGTACCAATTGCTTAAATTGGAAAATATACTGCGATGATCATTCTTCACTTTCATCTATAACCGCAGTTCATATATGAATTATTTCGTATATACATTACATCATTTCATTCCTCACGGGGAGATATGAACTCAATAAATTGACCTCGCTCCCAATGTGTGGCTCCATAGCTCACAAGGTTGGTAGAGCATCGCACCGGTATCGCGGAGCAGTCACGGGTTCGAATCCCGTTGAAGCCCTTATTTTTTCAGGCTTCTTCTTTCCAATTGCTTAAATTGGAAAATATACTGCGATGATCATTCTTCACTTTCATCTGTAACCGCAGTTCATATATGAATTATTTCGTATATACATTACATGAGCACACTTTTTGTTGATTTTGTAAGCTGCTTGACTTGGTTTGTTGTATGAGTTTAAGTGAAGCAGTACATTTTCTAAAATTTTTTCACCTGGCAATTTCAGAGATCTCGCAGCACTCCTGATAGCCGAAGTTACTCCACAAAATTCGAGGAAAGAAACTAGAAATCAAAACACGGTAACCGATTCACATTATCAACTCACTTGATAAAACCAAATTATCATCACTACAAAGACGACGAAATCTAAGAAACTGAGAATAAGAAATGAGAGCTGGCTACTATTGTATCGTAGCCGTTAACTTCTCGTAGCCCTGTTGACGATTCTTTCCTTTAGGATTCTCTGGATTATCACATTGCTACTCCAGATTATGATTATGTGACACTGCTGACATTCTCCTTTTCAGTTTGCGATCCAGTTTTGTTCTGTTGAACTCGTCGCTACAAGAGTCATACCAAATGGCACTTTCAAAGGTCCAAACAATTCCATTTTTCTCTTCCAGATATTCCCAGTCAACGCCTACATGTATTTTGTGCGCCCCATTGCCATGAAGGGCGTAAAGTCACTTTCAATAGGTCAGTAGTTTTGTGTTCAAAATATCCCGTAACAGAAAAGAGTATTCGTCAGTTTTTTGACTGAAGACGCTTCTAAACCGGTCGCTAGACACTTTAATCTGCCGAATCATTCTAAGCAACATATGGCAGTCTGCGGCCTCTCCCTACATCAAGAAAGCACAGAAAGCCGCAAAACTCTTGAACAAAAATTTATTTTTCAAATCGGCACTCTTAATCCTCACGGTATCAACGAACGCTTTTCATTCAACTAATTCATTCTGTTGTTTTTCACGTTGCCAGGCAATAACCAATAGTGTACCTTCATATTTCTGTATACAAACCACACACAACCCACAATTCCTTGATTCGCTCCGACGAAGGGCTAACGCTCGAAACGTCAGCTTCCCAATATCTTTACGGTGGCCAATTCACATTATCAACCCAGTTGATAAAACCAAATTATTTTTGACTGACTGAGTGACCGACCGACCGACCGACCGACCGACCGACCGACCGACAGACAGACAGACAGACAGATTGACTGACTGACTGGCTGCCTGGCTAACTGACTGACTCGATGCTGCCTGGCTAACTGACTGACTCGATCACTCACTCGCTGAACGAACGACCTACTCGTCGTCTACCCAACAAAGAGCCCTTTTGGTCCAACTTGTTACCCATTTATGGACCGTTTTTAACCGAAACGTGAATCTCCCATACACAGACATATTTTCTCCTGTAACGTTGTATGATTGAGTAGTGTCTAGATGACTCATATTTAGTCACCTTTAGTCATATGATGACTCAAATTCAGCTTTTAATAAGATGACGGTTAGTTGAAGATCCGCGCTTTGCTCCAGTTGGGAAAAGGAAAAAATGCCCTTTTGTTGGCTTTCCTTGGATGTTTGGACAGAACCTCTTGAATACCTAGATGTGAAAATTTACCCTACCCTTTTTATACTCCAGCTCGTGAAAAAATTACCATTTTTGGTATATTCATGTACGTCTAGCCTGAAACGGGTGCCCCGTTTTGATCGGAACCTCCCCCCTCCTCCTCTCGCTGTGATACCATTCTCAACTCCACTCCTTAACTTTTCTCCAGGCTCGTTACCACTTATAAAAAGTCAGACATTAATGTCAGTGAAATATTTAATTAATAGGCCCTTCGCAGCTAAGCCATCACGTTTCATAAAATTATGGGCTATAACAGGAATGGGAAAAGATGTGTATGAAAAACGTTTATGGAGAGCAAGACCTTGCTCTCCAGCAACATGCATCTTACACAGATGTCTTCTAAATTTTCCGAAAATTCAAACTGTTGTATAAACTTAGTCTTTTATGCCAGGGGCTTCAAACTTGGTCATGTTGGTATTTTCGATATGCTCTTTCCATTTCTGGCATTCCTTGAGTTATAACCCATAATATAAAAATGTGGTAACGTGACCCAAGCTGCAAAGGGCCTATTATACCTATTTCACTGTCATCAAATTTGTGCTTTGCCGGTGGAAATCAAGGAGCTCCATTCCGAGGAACCCGTCGCATCCCTTTGATTTTCTTTTCTCTTCTACATTCCAGTATCCCTTTTTAGTGTTAATGAAGGATGGAGATAAAACAAACTGTTTAAGGTTTTAGGCTTTTATTATTTTATCATCTTCTTGGATTATTCTTCAATATAATGTTTTGGTTAAGGTCACAATGAAGTCCCGCGTTAAGAATACCAAATTTACTTATACTACTTGTCCTTCAATGTTTAAGATGTCGGTTAATTATAAATCGGCCCACGCCTGTTGGAAAAAGGATAAAAATTGAGTTTACCATGAGGCATACAACATGATTGTTCCATACGACTCGTCTTTAAAATGGTGTCTACAACAAACACTTGTGTTAACATAGGGACAAGGCTAAGTTTGAAAAATAGCATCCATTTTCCGTGTCAGTCATATTACAATTTAATTTGAATGTGCATGTTTGCATAGCCTGCTAGAAATGTTTTATATGCCTTCCTCCGCTCGTGCATATATAGGAAACTGATCCTTTGTCAAAACAACGCTTGTATGATTGTTAAAATTGTCCGGCTCTTCATTTTTCTGGGGAGCTGCAAGGGGATTAGCATGCAGGAGGGTTATTATGCAGGGGGGATTATTTAGATCTACAAAACGTTATTGCGGATTAATTGTACAATAAGCTATTTATAGATTCTTGCGTCTGTCAATTCAAATAGGTCTTTTTTTATCACAAGTTAACTTACACTACTCTTGCGTTTTGGCAAGCAATTGGTATCATTGAGTGTCAATGGTAAACTGTTGGCAGCCGGTTTTTTCTCTAAGGGCGACTTAGACGAGTGTTTAGTCCTCGCGCGATCATCGCGAACGCAAAAGGGCGGTGCGGCGGTGACCGCGTAAAGAAGATGTCGAGACAAGGGGGGGGGGGGGCTAAGGCGTCTCGCCACATAACCCCTGCTGAATTTCGAGAGAAAAACAGACTGCTAGCAGTGTATTGACGAGGGTATAATGATGGTAAATAGAATCAACACTAGTTAGGTATTACATCCATACCCGGGGCAGCAGCACACTGTGGAGAGGGGCTCTGGACATGGGTTCGAAGGGCAAATAAAATTGGGACATGGCCACACATTTGGGTCATCTGGGCGTGGTTTACATTCCCCACCTCTCAAGCGTGCACAAGGTACTGTAGACAAGAAAAGTTGTTCTTCTGTTAGTCATAAAAGAGGTCATGTCTAACACCAGGGGTACTCTCCAAAGTTTTTAAATCCCGAACCCAATTTCAGACCAAAATCTGTGATTTTCCACTCCCTATCTCAGACATTTGTAGTCTCCTCCGCAGCCGTTATTAGGGTCGTCACGCAACGCTTAATAACGGCTGCGAAGGAGACTAAGACATTTGAGAAGGGTTACAAATTTGCCAATGTTGATGCTTAACAAATAGCTCCTTGTAAACAAAATACCCAGTGCCAAGCTATACCTTATTTCAGGTCAAAAGCCACACCCGTTGGGGCTACACAAACCTATATAAGGGAGTACGTCCCCCCGGGGGGAGGATAACACAACCAGAGAAACACTTGGGTTTTAATTTTCATTTCTCCTGCTTTGTTGAAAGATGAAATCCTGACAACAGACCATGGTCATAGAAAGGAATACCCACGTGCTCTCATACCTGGCTCATGCTCATAAAAACGTTTGGCATTAGGGTTCTTGGACGTCTCGTTTCCTAACCGTGCGCCCTGCACGGTAATAATCCCCAAAATAACCAGAAACAGGCACACATTCATTGTTTCACTGCAACAGAGAATAGTCAAGTACATGTAAGCTTATGGCGCCATGAAAAGTCACGGATTGTTTCGTGTTGCTGAGGCTAGTCAGATTAGCTACACAGTTTGACTCATGAAAGGAAAAAGCAAATGGAATTTGGAAATCAAAACACCCTGTAAAGAAGCTTTGGTAACTAAATTCCAACTTCATCGGCAGTTCGGACGGAGGGCGGTTTGTGCTAAAAGCATAATTAGTCACGTATTAGTCCTTAGAAAGTAATTCCTAATGGCGCTACTAATTAAAGAACTCCTTTCTCACATTTTGCTTTCGACGTTTATGATATGCTGATTTCGTTTCAGCGTTATGTGGGAATTTAATGCTTGATACAATGCCACGTCACCTTGAGTTGACGAGTAAAAGACAAATCGGTACTCAAAAGCGTTATAAGGTAACACGTAATCATGAAATTTTGCTAATGAATTTTGGAATGAGCAATACAACTACACGACCTTGAAAACAGTCACTGATTTTTTTCACAAGTTGGGTAAAATAATCTGGAAGTCCTTTAATCGATCACGTATTTTTTTTTCCTAAGAAACGTTCTGGCGTTTATTTAACAGTCTGCCAACTTATCAAAATAATGTCAACAATTATTTCAAGTTTAGATTTCAAAAACACTTTAAAATAATAAATTATTCGACATCACCACAGCTGCTTCAATACGCTGATTTAAACTGAAACTGAAGACATTCTTCAAATTTAGTCTATTAGCGCTTGATTAAAACTGTTTTTTTTTTTAATTAACAAGCGTGACTTTACGTTGTGTCGTTTGTATCCAATTTGCACGAAACTGATCATTATTTTTAATCAATAACAAATTAAAAAGCATTTTACTATCAGTAAATACCTTATTTTAGTTCACTGATAACTGATCATACAGTAGCTAAATTATTATTCCAAGTCAACACAGCTGTCTCTGTGCGCTAATAAGCCAAATTGAATTATATTTTCTTGTATCTTTCGGATTTTTAAAAGCTACAAAATATCATATTTTTACTCAATTTTATCGATACCTGCGTGAGATTCAAACAATCCTTTTTTTTCATTTTCATGTTTTCTTCACTTTATTCTAGGAATATATGTCAAAATCAAGGATTATTCAACATAAACAGATCTTCCTGAATGCGCTTTTGGGCCAAGGTACCATGATTTGCTTCCTTTTCGTCTATATTAATAATAACAGCACAATGTAAATCCATACATTATCTTTGATTCACTTTTTCAGTTCCACATTTTATCATCAGCACAACTGCTACATGGCACTTGGTAACCATTACTTACTATATTTGCGATTAAGAATGCCGACTATTTCTCCTTCTCTCTGGTTTTTTAATCAACGAAAAAGATCACGTTGCTGCACTTTTTGATCATATTTTTGCGAAATTCAGATTATTTTAAAAAGTCGTTTATTTCTACTTTCTTTGCGAAATAGTATTTCCAGATTATTTAATAATTACTGCGTGATAGTGATTATGTAGATGAAAAATGCCTGCGGTGGACTTATCTCCAGAACTCCTCGTGCCACACTTTCTTAATCAGTTGTAACATCCTTCTTAGATATCACAAACTAACTAGATGACGTTCTTGCTTTTGTAAGGCATTTATCTACAGCCTTTTGCAAGGAAAGAAAACTTAGGCTTATCCCAGCTAAAAAGTCAAGTCGAAGCAGTGACTCTAGAGTTAGTTTTATAGAAGCTTTAAAGCACTGAATTCGCTGGATTGTTACTTTGGAGTTAGAAACCATTGATGTCTTTACCTTTCTCTTGACACTTCTCAGGAGTGGGTCACAGGTTGATTTCAAAGCGCCTTCCGGTCTGACTGAACAAAAATGCTGAAAATTGCTCTGATTAAAACTCTTAAGGCCTATTATGAACGTTTAGCTTTTGGCATGACTCGAACACCTGTCAGTCTTTTGTAATAAGAATGACATAGATCACTTCAGAGCATTCCTACATGTACATGTCATTGCTCGACTACAAAAACACAACAATCTGGTATGCTTTCATCCTTAAAGAGTCTTCCATGTTAATCTTGTTCCTACCTGTCCTCGTATTTCAATTCTTTTTATTATTTTTACTTGACAGAAGTACGCGTTTTCCAAATCAGGAAAGGACTGTAACATATTCCATATCTCCTTTATCTCGAGCTTCTGTAATATTTCATCTGAATTTCATTCGTTTTTTATAGTGGAAATGTGCAGTCAAGATCTGATTTCCTAGTCAACTTATCAAACTTCTTCCTCTCTTATCTAACGGACCGTAGATAGCAGTCACATTAAATTTCATCCTCAATACAGATTGGCGCAGATCATCAGTTTAGAACTTCAACATTTTATGAATTACAATTGACGTGATCTAGCTGTGATGGTAAATTTATGATAAATTACAAGATAACATCCTCCCTCCTCTTAAGAGAAGGAATATTACAACCGTGAATGCTATTTTCAATCTTTAAAAATGTTTATACGTACAGTATAACAATGATTCTCTGGATTATCACATTGTTACTCCAGATTATGATTATGTGACACTGCTGACATTCTCCTTTTCAGTTTGCGATCCAGTTTTGTTCTGTTGAACTCGTCGCTACAAGAGTCATACCAAATGGCACTTTCAAAGGTCCAAACAATTCCATTTTTCTCTTCCAGATATTCCCAGTCAACGCCTACATGTATTTTGTGCGCCCCATTGCCATGAAGGGCGTAAAGTCACTTTCAATAGGTCAGTAGTTTTGTGTTCAAAATATCCCGTAACAGAAAAGAGTATTCGTCAGTTTTTTGACTGAAGACGCTTCTAAACCGGTCGCTAGACACTTTAATCTGCCGAATCATTCTAAGCAACATATGGCAGTCTGCGGCCTCTCCCTACATCAAGAAAGCACAGAAAGCCGCAAAACTCTTGAACAAAAATTTATTTTTCAAATCGGCACTCTTAATCCTCACGGTATCAACGAACGCTTTTCATTCAACTAATTCATTCTGTTGTTTTTCACGTTGCCAGGCAATAACCAATAGTGTACCTTCATATTTCTGTATATAAACCACACACAAGCCACAATTCCTTGATTCGCTCCGACGAAGGGCTAACGCTCGAAACGTCAGCTTCCCAATATCTTTACGGTGACCAATTCACATTATCAACCCAGTTGATAAAACCAAATTATTTTTGACTGACTGAGTGACCGACCGACCGACCGACCGATAGCCTGCGTAGCTGGCGGTATTGTAGGCGCGCGCGAAATAAAATTTTGGCGGCGGAGCCGCGAGGAGAATGGGGAGAGGGACTTTGAAATACCGCCTGCACGAAAACCATGTGTTTTTGAATAGTCCGCACACCAGTGTGCGGGAAAAACGGATTGGTCGAGAGAAGTACACACGTCAATCAAATGTTAGATGATCCCTCATATATTTCTCAAGGGACACTGAAAGTAAAAATCTAATGGCGGCTTCCATCGAAGACATTATATATTGTTGCGAATCAATACGGCCATTCGGATTTACAATCAATACTTTAAGCTGAGTGGTCTGTTTACCACACAAGTTTTCTACATTCAACTCTGCGGCGAAGTGTGAAACGCGAGGTGTGATAGTTTCCTGGTTGACATCCAAAGGCATGTTTTCTTTGTTCGTTGCATTTGAAGGAGTCGATTCTGAGAAATTCAATGATTTCTTGGTGGTAGAACGGCCCTTGTATAAATTCTTTTTCGCTTGAGGACTTCTGTCCGGCGAAGACGCGGGCGACGGAAGACGTTTGATCCTTACTTGCGTATCTACCGTATCTTGCGTAGCCGAAGAACAGATATTGGCACATTTCTTTCTAGGCCGGAGTGAATGAACCGGACAAGTTCAACTGCGTCGAATATTTTCCTACCACAAGACTGACAAACTCGACTCGATAAACCGCTAGACTCCACAATGTTCAGGCCAATTTCTGAGCAAAGGTCTGCTAATGTCGTACCTCCACGCTTCGCGCGACCTGAAGGTTTAAATAAATTTTCCGTGGAAATGTATTTGCGTTAGTTGAAGCCCCGACGAATTTCAATTATAATTCTCTGAAGGCAAAGTGTTGTTCAGGTGAAGACGTTTTGGCCGTTCTCTCAGCGGGTTTCTTGAAAACCACAAAGGTGTTGGAATGTTTCAGAACTGTTTACAAAATGAAAACGGCGATACATTTTCTCGCTCGACATTTGGGTAGCCCTCGATCTTGTTCTTGATATTATCCTTAGCCTTCTGTAGATCCACTCGGAGAATTTTCATGAAGCCGTTTAACAGTCTTGACCTGCACGATAATAATTTCCAGTTCGTAACAAAGAGTGGAACAATTAACAACCTGGAGTAAACTGTAGAATGCACGGCAAGTTAATCCTACAGAAATAACAGCACAGTTTTATTTTTCCCGAGCGCCATCTCACGTAGACTTTCTGAAAAGTTCTTCGTTGCTCGGCCGCTTCGTGACCTAAACAACGGCCGCTTGGCGGCTATAACATATTCTACCTTCGCGGCCTAACATATTCTGCCCCACTTCGCGGCCTAAAATATTCTAACCTGAAATTCATGTGGTCGACTTGTGGCAAGTCTACTTCCGAACTAATTTTTTTAAACACGACGAAGTTTTCATGCATGTATACATGTAACTGTACAAATTATATTCTGCAGACATTTTTCGCGTCGTGTCTTGTGGGAATTCCGGTGAATCCTGGTTGGCTCGTAAATGACAGTTCAACCACACTAAGTTTATTTAAATTAGGGGGCGGTTGGCGGCTGGTGTAATAAATGTATCAGGCGTAATTTTTTTCCTTCTCTCTTTCACAAAAAAACCGCCTGATCACAGGTTACCGCCATGCATGCAGCAACAACAACAAAGTGTAACACGATCGCCTTTACGCTTAAATTTCGCGCGAAAATTATCGGTTCTGATTGGTTGATTTAATTGGGATCAGTTGAGGTCAATGACGTGTGAAAAGTGGGCGGCATTCAAAATACCCAAGTTCTCTGGCAGGCGGTATTTATCGCGGCTTCGCCGCTCGCAAAGTCCCTCTCCCCATTCTCCTCGCGGCTTCGCCACTCGCTTGTCGGCTCTGCCGCGAAAACTTTATTTCGTGTGCGCTTACAATACCGCCAGCTACGCAGGCTAACCGACCGACCGACCGACCGACCGACCGACCGACCGACCGACCGACCGACCGACCGACCGACCGACAGACAGACAGACAGACAGATTGACTGACTGACTGGCTGCCTGGCTAACTGACTGACTCGATCACTCACTCGCTGAACGAACGACCTACTCGTCGTCTACCCAACAAAGAGTCCTTTTGGTCCAACTTGTTACCCATTTATGGACCGTTTTTAACCGAAACGTGAATCTCCCATACACAGACATATTTTCTCCTGTAACGTTGTATGATTGAGTAGTGTCTAGATGACTCATATTTAGTCACCTTTAGTCATATGATGACTCAAATTCAGCTTTTAATAAGATGACGGTTAGTTGAAGATCCGCGCTTTGCTCCAGTTGGGAAAAGGAAAAAATGCCCTTTTGTTGGTTTTCCTTGGATGTTTGGACAGAACCTCTTGAATACCTAGATGTGAAAATTTACCCTACCCTTTTTATACTCCAGCTCGTGAAAAAATTACCATTTTTGGTATATTCATGTACATCTAGCCTGAAACGGGTGCCCCGTTTTGATCGGAACCTCCCCCCTCCTCCTCTCGCTGTGATACCATTCTCAACTCCACTCCTTAACTTTTCTCCAGGCTCGTTACCACTTATAAAAAGTCAGACATTAATGTCAGTGAAATATTTAATTAATAGGCCCTTCGCAGCTAAGCCATCACGTTTCATAAAATTATGGGCTATAACAGAAATGGGAAAAGTATGTGGAAAATGGAAAAAATGTTTGAGGCCCCTGACACTTAAGGATGAGATTTTATGACGGTTTAGGTTTTTTTACAAAATTAAGATGTGTATGAAAAACGTTTATGGAGAGCAAGACCTTGCTCTCCAGCAACATGCATCTTACACAGATGTCTTCTAAATTTTCCGAAAATTCAAACTGTTGTATAAACTTAGTCTTTTATGCCAGGGGCCGCTTCAAACTTGGTCATGTTGGTATTTTCGATATGCTCTTTCCATTTCTGGCATTCCTTGAGTTATAACCCATAATATAAAAATGTGGTAACGTGACCCAAGCTGCAAAGGGCCTATTATACCTATTTCGCTGTCATCAAATTTGTGCTTTGCCGGTGGAAATCAAGGAGCTCCATTCCGAGGAACCCGTCGCATCCCTTTGATTTTCTTTTCTCTTCTACATTCCAGTATCCCTTTTTAGTGTTAATGAAGGATGGAGATAAAACAAACTGTTTAAGGTTTAGGCTTTTATTATTTTATCATCTTCTTGGATTATCGTCTTCAATATAATGTTTTGGTTAAGGTCACAATGAAGTCCCGCGTTAAGAATACCAAAATTACTTATACTACTTGTCCTTCAATGTTTAAGATGTCGGTTAATTATAAATCGGCCCACGCCTGTTGGAAAAAGGATAAAAATTGAGTTTACCATGAGGCATACAACATGATTGTTCCATACGACTCGTCTTTAAAATGGTGTCTACAACAAACACTTGTGTGTTAACATAGGGACAAGGCTAAGTTTGAAAAATAGCATCCATTTTCCGTGTCAGTCATATTACAATTTAATTTGAATGTGCATGTTTGCATAGCCTGCTAGAAATGTTTTATATGCCTTCCTCCGCTCGTGCATATATAGGTAACTGATCCTTTGTCAAAACAACACTTGTATGATTGTTAAAATTGTCCGGCTCTTCATTTTTCTGGGGAGCTGCAAGGGGATTAGCATGCAGGAGGGTTATTATGCAGGGGGGTTTATTTAGATCTACAAAACGTTATTGCGGATTAATTGTACAATAAGCTATTTATAGATTCTTGCGTCTGTCAATTCAAATAGGTCTTTTTTTATCACAAGTTAACTTACACTACTCTTGCGTTTTGGCAAGCAATTGGTATCATTGAGTGTCAATGGTAAACTGTTGGCAGCCGGTTTTTTCTCTAAGGGCGACTTAGACGAGTGTTTAGTCCTCGCGCGATCATCGCGAACGCAAAAGGGCGGTGCGGCGGTGACCGCGTAAAGAAGATGTCGAGACAAGGGGGGGGGGGGCTAAGGCGTCTCGCCACATAACCCCTGCTGAATTTCGAGAGAAAAACAGACTGCTAGCAGTGTATTGACGAGGGTATAATTATGGTAAATAGAATCAACACTAGTTAGGTATTACATCCATACCCGGGGCAGCAGCACACTGTGAAGAGGGGCTCTGGACAGGGGTTCGAAGGGCAAATAAAATTGGGACATGGCCACACATTTGGGTCATCTGGGCGTGGTTTGCATTCCCCACCTCTCAAGCGTGCACAAGGTACTGTAGACAAGAAAAGTTGTTCTTCTGTTAGTCATAAAAGAGGTCATGTCTAACACCAGGGGTACTCTCCAAAGTTTTTAAATCCCGAACCCAATTTCAGACCAAAATCTGTGATTTTCCACTCCCTATCTCAGACATTTGTAGTCTCCTCCGCAGCCGTTATTAGGGTCGTCACGCAACGCTTAATAACGGCTGCGAAGGAGACTAAGACATTTGAGAAGGGTTACAAATTTGCCAATGTTGATGCTTGACAAATAGCTCCTTGTAAACAAAATACCCAGTGCCAAGCTATACCTTATTTCAGGTCAAAAGCCACACCCGTTGGGGCTACACAAACCTATATAAGGGAGTACGTCCCCCGGGGGGGAGGATAACACAACCAGAGAAACACTTGGGTTTTAATTTTCATTTCTCCTGCTTTGTTGAAAGATGAAATCCTGACAACAGACCATGGTCATAGAAAGGAATACCCACGTGCTCTCATACCTGGCTCATGCTCATAAAAACGTTTGGCATTAGGGTTCTTGGACGTCTCGTTTCCTAACCGTGCGCCCTGCACGGTAATAATCCCCAAAATAACCAGAAACAGGCACACATTCATTGTTTCACTGCAACAGAGAATAGTCAAGTACATGTAAGCTTATGGCGCCATGAAAAGTCACGGATTGTTTCGTGTTGCTGAGGCTAGTCAGATTAGCTACACAGTTTGACTCATGAAAGGAAAAAGCAAATGGAATTTGGAAATCAAAACACCCTGTAAAGAAGCTTTGGTAACTAAATTCCAACTTCATCGGCAGTTCGGACGGAGGGCGGTTTGTGCTAAAAGCATAATTAGTCACGTATTCGTAGTCCTTAGAAAGTAATTCCTAATGGCGCTACTAATTAAAGAACTCCTTTCTCACATTTTGCTTTCGACGTTTATGATATGCTGATTTCGTTTCAGCGTTATGTGGGAATTTAATGCTTGATACAATGCCACGTCACCTTGAGTTGACGAGTAAAAGACAAATCGGTACTCAAAATTTACAGAATAAAGCGTTATAAGGTAACACGTAATCATGAAATTTTGCTAATGAATTTTGGAATGAGCAATACAACTACACGACCTTGAAAACAGTCACTGATTTTTTTCACAAGTTGGGTAAAATAATCTGGAAGTCCTTTAATCGATCACGTATTTTTTTTTCCTAAGAAACGTTCTGGCGTTTATTTAACAGTCTGCCAACTTATCAAAATAATGTCAACAATTATTTCAAGTTTAGATTTCAAAAACACTTTAAAATAATAAATTATTCGACATCACCACAGCTGCTTCAATACGCTGATTTAAACTGAAACTGAAGACATTCTTCAAATTTAGTCTATTAGCGCTTGATTAAAACTGTTTTTTTTTTTTTTAATTAACAAGCGTGACTTTACGTTGTGTCGTTTGTATCCAATTTGCACGAAACTGATCATTATTTTTAATCAATAACAAATTAAAAAGCATTTTACTATCAGTAAATATCTTATTTTAGTTCACTGATCATACAGTAGCTAAATTATTATTCCAAGTCAACACAGCTGTCTCTGTGCGCTAATAAGCCAAATTGAATTATATTTTCTTGTATCTTTCGGATTTTTAAAAGCTACAAAATATCATATTTTTACTCAATTTTATCGATACCTGCGTGAGATTCAAACAATCCTTTTTTTTTCATTTTCATGTTTTCTTCACTTTATTCTAGGAATATATGTCAAAATCAAGGATTATTCAACATAAACAGATCTTCCTGAATGCGCTTTTGGGCCAAGGTACCATGATTTGCTTCCTTTTCGTCTATATTAATAATAACAGCACAATGTAAATCCATACATTATCTTTGATTCACTTTTTCAGTTCCACATTTTATCATCAGCACAACTGCTACATGGCACTTGGTAACCATTACTTACTATATTTGCGATTAAGAATGCCGACTATTTCTCCTTCTCTCTGGTTTTTTAATCAACGAAAAAGATCACGTTGCTGCACTTTTTGATCATATTTTTGCGAAATTCAGATTATTTTAAAAAGTCGTTTATTTCTACTTTCTTTGCGAAATAGTATTTCCAGATTATTTAATAATTACTGCGTGATAGTGATTATGTAGATGAAAAATGCCTGCGGTGGACTTATCTCCAGAACTCCTCGTGCCACACTTTCTTAATCAGTTGTAACATCCTTCTTAGATATCACAAACTAACTAGATGACGTTCTTGCTTTTGTAAGGCATTTATTTACAGCCTTTTGCAAGGAAAGAAAACTTAGGCTTATCCCAGCTAAAAAGTCAAGTCGAAGCAGTGACTCTAGAGTTAGTTTTATAGAAGCTTTAAAGCACTGAATTCGCTGGATTGTTACTTTGGAGTTAGAAACCATTGATGTCTTTACCTTTCTCTTGACACTTCTCAGGAGTGGGTCACAGGTTGATTTCAAAGCGCCTTCCGGTCTGACTGAACAAAAATGCTGAAAATTGCTCTGATTAAAACTCTTAAGGCCTATTATGAACGTTTAGCTTTTGGCATGACTCGAACACCTGTCAGTCTTTTGTAATAAGAATGACATAGATCACTTCAGAGCATTCCTACATGTACATGTCGTTGCTCGACTACAAAAACACAACAATCTGGTATGCTTTCATCCTTAAAGAGTCTTCCATGTTAATCTTGTTCCTACCTGTCCTCGTATTTCAATTCTTTTTATTATTTTTACTTGACAGAAGTACGCGTTTTCCAAATCAGGAAAGGACTGTAACATATTCCATATCTCCTTTATCTCGAGCTTCTGTAATATTTCATCTGAATTTCATTCGTTTTTTATAGTGGAAATGTGCAGTCAAGATCTGATTTCCTAGTCAGGTTATCAAACTTCTTCCTCTCTTATCTAACGGACCGTAGATAGCAGTCACATTAAATTTCATCCTCAATACAGATTGGCGCAGATCATCAGTTTAGAACTTCAACATTTTATGAATTACAATTGACGTGATCTAGCTGTGATGGTAAATTTATGATAAATTACAAGATAACATCCTCCCTCCTCTTAAGAGAAGGAATATTACAACCGTGAATGCTATTTTCAATCTTTAAAAATGTTTATACGTACAGTATAACAATGATCAATCACCTGTGAAAAATATAGTCCGTGGCAAGTCTGACACGGCGTTACGTCTAGCCAATTTGACTCTTCAGAGACCTTTCAGAATTTTAACAGCAAACTCGTTGAGAATCGTGCTCAAAGTCACGTTCGCGGGGAGGGGGGGAGGGAGCGGTACTTGCACATAAAAAGAACATTGGTGCTCGTCAGAAATTTTAAAAAGAACCCCTATGAGGTGCCAAGATCATGGCGTGGCTTGAAATGTTTTTCACCCCTAGGAGGTACCAATTCTAAAACAACATAATCATGTCCTGTCATATTTATTTCGACTCAATACCCTCAATGACCTAAAAGGTGCGGAAAAAGTACCCACCTTAAGAGATACCAAAACCGTGTTTTTAACCCCTACACAGTACGACGACAACCCCCGTCTTTTAATATGGAACTTACCTCCCCCCGGGAATTCAAGATGTTATCAGTCTGGCCTTTTGTCGCAGAAGGATTCCCAACCGCACGTTCACGAGTTTATTTATACAATAAAAGAATTCAAAGAGGTTGTCAACGTTTCTTTTTAATAAGGCGCTCTAACATTCCTCTCTCATAAGCTTACTTAAAGTGCAGCGCAGCTTATTACTTGTATTACTTGACGTTATAATCTTCTTCAGTTTTAAATCGAGCGTAACAAGACCTTAGCTGCGTCGACAGGGGATCAAGATAGTGATGTTTGTTCAACATATATCTTCAAATGCAAAGTAACCTGATGGTGGAATATTAATCATGCTAACACTAGTTCAATTTAGTCATGATATTTTCATTTAAGGTGATTCCCGAGTTTTGCATTGCGCATTCCTACTGCGCACGAATTTTGCGTCATCAGCGCGCGCACATAAGCGCGCGCGCGTACAAAACATAAGAGATTTCCTTCAAACTAAGCTCGATAGCGAGATAAAAGCTAATTTCCTCTTAAACGAGCACGGTGATCCCCACTTTTTATTTTATAAATTCAATGAGAACAATATCCGCAATAACTGAGAAAAAGTTTGGCAGAAATCTATGGCTACTTTTTTGGCAAATGAAATAAATGCTACAGATAGAGACGTAACGGGCCCATTAGAGCAAGTCCAAATTATGTTTCCTTTAAAGGATAAAAATATCAGTTAATAATGCAGGGTATTTGAAGCCATTTCTTCTGGGACGTAGATGAATAAACAATCAAAGACAGTCGAATTCTGTGTGATATAACACGCCGTATTGAAAAATAATCGAGCTTATTTGTTGCGCACTGAGATAACCAAAAGTCACCAAAATAACCATATTTGTCAGCATCGTGGCATGAAAACAAGCACGGTGACCCCCTCTTTTTATTACGTTTTTAACATCTCCTTGTACTGTAACGACACCATACCAAGTTTCATCGGAAATCTATGGCGGGTTCTTTTACCCGGGAATCACCTTAAGAACACAAACTTCGCTAGTATTGTGGTACTTGAAGTCAGTGCTCTTTGAGTGTAGTGGGCATGGATCGAGCGCGGTTGCCCAGATACTGAATGTGATCCCAATTTTTGAACGCAGTGTTTGAGGGGGTATTTGTTCCGCTTCGTTCATCACTTTATCCAATCGCATTCAATCCAACCTTGTAATCAGGGTTCTCTCTCTGGGTAGAGAGAGGGCCTTGAGTTGCATTCAATCCAAACAGCCATATAGACTGCTTTCACTTTCACTTACCTGTCGTATCATTAGGTCGTGATTACGAGCGCGTGTAAGATGACACGAGGTTTTTTGACTCCTTGAATTCGCAGTTTTTATGATGCACTCACCACTCCAGAACAAGCTGGCGTAGAACTCTGACGTGGGAAATAGAATGTCATTAAATAAAAGCCAAGTTACGTAGATGCAATTGCATAGAACGTGTGTACGGTTCTTTCTGCAACAAGATGATTTGCAGACTGAACACATAAGACAGATTATCAGTCTTTTTCCAGAGAATATTCAATAGCACTTTAGGGTACCTCTTGATAGTCAGATTTTGTGACCTACACTGTACTATGAGCAGTTTCAGGTTTGAACATGTTGAAGCAGATGTTGTAGCTCTTGTAAGACTATATTTTTGTCTTTATCCTCCGAAAATGGACTCGTATGGAATGATTTGATTTTCGAACTCTAACTACAATCATGGACAAAAGTCCTTGGGGCACTTATGTAATGTAACAAATTATCTGTGTTTTACACCTGAAGTTTGAAAAAAGCGCTGCTATCCTTTTAAAAACGTGTTGCCGTCCCCCCTCCCCACCCAATACAATGTTGAAAATCAGGTGAAATTGCAGGTACTAGTTTTCAACATTGTATGTGGGGTGGGGGGCGAGGTTAGGTAGGTGAAGTTGTATTCACGTCTGGCATGTTCGCAAAAGCATCAAAAGTGCAAATTTGGCCCAAGACTTTTGTCCATGATTGTAGGATTATTGCGTCGTGTTCGGGTAGTACAGTTTAATTTCATAGTGCCTCTCTCCACTCATGTGTACACATGAAATAACAATGAATCAAGGCGACAACGACAGAGTCCCAACAGAAAGCTAAGATACAACCGTGGACAGCTGTTTCGACCTGGTTGGAGGGTCTGGTTGGCAAAAACCTCGTTCCCTGGGTCTCTCATCTTACCGCCCCTTGGAGCCAAGGGGCGGTAAGATGAGAGACCCTGGGAACGAGGTTGGCCGAAACGCTTGTGTAAGCCATTTGAGCGATTTTGACGCGTATAAAGAGTACACGTCACTGTAATGTAGCTTTCAAAGGAAAAACAGAGATAGTTTGAATTTTATATCCATACAAACTCTTATAGTACGCTTTGGTCACCTATGGCAAAATTAATGCGAAATATTTATTTGATGATTGCTATCATCTAGGAGCTTCTTCAGCAATTCGCTGCAATTAAGTGTCATTGTCAGAGAAAACCGGGCAGGACCAAAAGATCGAGGTCGGCCGTTTACCTTCATCTTTTCACAGTGTAATAGCTATCCGAAAAGATTAACAACCGTGGCATTTGCAGAAGTAGGCGTTCATTTTTCTTCGAGATATCGCCACATCGTGATTTTGGCCTCTCCAGTGGTCTAAAATGGCCGAAATTTTGGGCAACTTTAGGTGAGCCTAAAAGATACTTCCTGAAAATTCTAGAAACTCTTATTTTCATGCAATAATATTTGTCCCCTTATTAGTTGACTGAAACATATTAGAGGTCTTTGACTTTAATTCTACGATTTTTACGAGGTGCCAAATATAGCCGCCGATCAGTTAACGAGCGTGACCTAAATTTTAGCCATTTTCAGCGAGTTATTTTATAAAAGTGCGGCAGTTTATTTCCAAAGTAAAACCTTTCTCTGATAGCCTTTTGCACTGTTATCAATATCCAGATTAGTTCAAATTGGTATCTTCAATTAAATTGAAGTAATTGGTCTCGCAAACTCCAAAAAAAATCTCCAGTGAGACATGTTTCCCGCCAAATTTTTAGCGAGGACTATCACTTGGTTTTGACTCTCTCCCGGGCCCCGGGGACTCTCTGCGATTGCAATCTAAAAATTGCTGAAAGATCCACTTAAAATAGTCATTTGGACTGCATGGGAGAATATTTGAGCTGTGACATAGTTATTAACGAAAGTAAACATTTCAAACTTGGCTTATCCTTACCTAGCTGAAAGACTGAATTTTCCCGCGAAAATTCTATTTTAAAACGTCACGCTTCATGGAAAAACGAAATGTAACCTCACTACGATGGTCTTGTTTTTGTTGTCGTGTAAAACAAATAATTGAAGGTCAAGCCTAAATTAATTTTGAGACCTCTGTGACACTTTGTTTACATTACTTTGTCGTTTTCCGAAGGCGTGACGCGTCTCAAACTGAAAGGTCAGATAACAGAAGTTCAAAATGCGGATCTTTTTGAAATGTTTCTCCTTGGTTTTTAAAGCATGCACTGATCTATCGGAACAGAAGAACCGCCTAGCAGTTTGGGCTTTCTCGGGCCAGTTATCTTTCTATTATTGGGGTGCAAACG
>OZ026603.1:15336597-15381597 GCA_964020085.1 Micromussa lordhowensis
TTTCTGCGCCCTCGCCATCATCAAAATCACTCTTTTTACGTGCTTTGGTGTGCTGCAATCGGCAACTTGTACAAACAGCTGTCAAAAGCAACAACAACATGTATAATGGGAATCAGCCCCAGTTACATGGAATTTGAATATTTGAATAGTTTTTTTTTCACCCCCCTCCCCCTCTGAGAAAAATGAAGGACATGAAAGAAGCTCTTGCACTAAACATCTCGGCATCAATGCTTTTTAACTTAAAAATTTTCTTTTTATATTTAAAGCGAATTGATTTTTTCCATAATCTTCTCCTTTTGAAAGCCATTCTTGAGGTAACCAAAAGTGAGCTTTTTAATTATTTTTATGTTCACTTGTTCCAAATCCTTTTAAAAACATTTTGGCAGGTTTAATCGAAATTGATCTTTAATAATTTTTTTATCGTTTGAATTATAGTTCTTGTAGCTGCTTGCCATGAAATGTTTCCGTATGTCGAGATATTTTAATCCTGTAGCTACAAAACATCTCGAAGTTAGATGTCATGATCAATTGCGTGCAAATTATAATTCAATTAGTAATATGGTCACAAACATGTAATCTCGTTTTCCACGAACCCTAAAAAAATTATCAACAACAGTTGGCTAAAAAGAAATAATCAACACTCATTCAAACTACATTTTCGTAACATCGAAAGGATTTTTGGGAATTGTTTTAGTGTGATAATAGTGGCGAGTATACTATGTTATTACATAATTCTTGGTTTTCACGTGACGTCATCTGGACGGGAATAAGATCTCAGTTCAAGATAACACATCTTCGCAATGGCAAACTGTACGTTTGTTTACATTAATTCTGATGGCAGTATTGGCAGACTAGGGTTTCCTTATCACTAACACACGCCATTTGACCACATAACAACTGCCTCTTTCTCGAGTAATATGGCTTAGTCGGAAGGCAGAATTCTTCCACCACATTTTGTAGAGCTTAAAAATATTGTCATTCGCACAGTACGACTACTTCATAAAGTTTTGAGCTAGCTTCGTCTGCATAAATTAAAAAACCTTGCTGTACTAGCAATGTAATACGCATAGGTTACAGAGTAACACATAAGGCTGGCCTGTGGGTTGCCCACGGCGCCAATTTTCCAACCTTTTGACGCCAAACAAAAATTGTGTAAAACTATGAAACACAAACGGAAAGTAAAAACCTTACCTGCTCCGATAGGAACAACAACATTAAACTGAAGAAAAATTTCAGCTGACATAGAGGCGTTTATACGTCTTGGGAGGCTCAGTTGCCTTTTCTGTCCTTTATGGGATGGATAGCAGCAAAGTTGTCCTTTCCGTCCTGGCCAGTCGGTGGTTAATTCTTTCCTGTGTTTGGGACAGATTGTCATGGCCTGAATTTCTTCCTCTGCATTTACCGTACCAAACAGACCTGCACGATTCAGAATTAACTCTGATTCTGTGATCCCTGTCTTTCCTCGTCCACGTTTGCCACTGACTCCAAGACTTACAAGGTGAGAAGTCATGTCTCTTTTACACGCAAGTAAAGGTAGAATGCCTGACCCTTGTCCACTGACACCACATAGCGATCCTTCTGACTGGAAAGAACAGTCCATGCTCGCAAAATCAAAAAAAAAAGGCTTCTTAAAAGAACTACAACACAAATTCCTGTCGCGTAACGTTTTTAATCATGGCGAGTAACAACTTTGCCGAATCGACATCAACATCAAAGTAAACGAATCAGCTTTGCAGAGGCTTGAAAACTAATTTAGGGTAGAGCCAATTGCCATTGCCTTTACATCAGGATTTAGCTTAATGACTGTAAGTAAGGAAAACTGAAAAACAAAACGTCAAAAAAATAAAACAAACAATCAAATAAAATAAAGCGAACTAAGGATGAACGCCGGTATAGGCTGCATCGTGACACAGGCAAGAATTTTCGCGGGAAAATTAACCTACGCGTCTGAGACGATATCGGTTTTGAAAGTTGACAAACGTTCATTGCACATTTTACATGTACCCTCGATTCATTATTTTCAGTGAATCTTCCTCCTGTCCAACTAACTATGTTTAGCAGATCTTTCAGTAAATCAGGGATAGCAATCGCAGGTCGGAATAAAGTGTTATCTTCGCTTACAATTTGGCGGGAAATGTTTGTAACTGATGATTTTTTTTGGACTTTGCGAAACCAATTACTCCAATTTAATTGCAGATACCAATTTTAACTAATCTGGATATTGATAGCAGTGCAAAAGACTATCAGAAAAAGGTTTTACTTTGGAAATAAACTGCCGCACTTTTGCAAAACAACTCGCTGAAAATGACTAAAATTTGGGTCACACTCATTAACTGTTCGGCGGCTATATTTGGCACCTCGTGAAAACCGTAGAATTAAAGCCAAAGACCTCTAATATGTTTCAGGCAACTAATAAGGGGACAAATATTATTGCATGAAAATAACAGTTCCTGGAATTTTCAGGAAGTATCTTTTAGGCTCACCTAAACTTGCCCAAAATTTCGGCCATTTTAGACCGCTCGAGAGGCCAAAATCACGATGTGGCGATATCTCGAAGAAAAATGAACGCCTACTTCTGCAAATGCCACGGTTGTTAATCTTTTCGGATGGTTATTACACTGTGAAAAGATGAAGGTAAACGGCCGACCTCGATCTTTTGGTCCTGCCCGGTTTTCTCTGACAATGACACTTAAACTGTGGTCAACTATAATTCTGTAACTTGACACTAGAAATATCATGGTCAACAAATAACAAAGGTCACAAAGACATTGTGAAATTGGATTCTCATTACGACCAAGGTTCACGAAAATAGACCACAGATCACCATAGGGGTCACAGAGCAGCGTGATAGGATCGTGGAAAACGTGGATGTCGACTAGGTCATTGTTCGGCTATTTCCGACGTTGATTAATAAGATAAACTAAGATGACAGCTTGATTTTCTTTGCATATTTCAGTCTCTGAATTCCCGAATCTCGGTTTCTTGAAAGCGGCATTTCCCGATTCCCGCCTGTTAAAATCGCTAAATCCTGTGTCCCGGCCATAATTACAATCCCGAATCTCGTCCCCCTTTTACTTCAAAATCCCGAATCCCGGCCTCGAAATAAGCCAAATCCCGGATCCCGAAAAACCTATTGGACCCTCCATTTACTATTGATTCAGAGATCAAGAAGCGTGTGATCGCATTTAATCGGATTAATAATAATTCGCCTGGCTGACACTAATTAATGAGCAACATGGTCGAGCAACAAGTATGCAAATATCAACTTTTTGAGAAACCGGGAAAAAAAGGTGGCAAGACGTCTTCTGTATCGACGAGCGTAAACTTTGGAATATGCTACCTAGAAACATTGTAGTTTCAGGAATTTTCAAGCACATTAAAAAGAAGGGTTTTGAAATATCAAATAGAATATAATACTTTTTCCAGTTTTTAGCATATTTTTACAATGTAATATTAGAATAATTATTTTTTTATTTGCTTGTTTTATTCTTAGCTTAATTATGTAATAGTTTGTTCTATTTTCCTCGCGTTTTTATATTATTTGGTAGTTTATTGAGGGCCGCAGGTTTATTAGTGAGCTGTCTGCACTATTTAGCGTAACCCTCTTGAAATAAAGTATTTTTTTTTCTAATTTTGGCCATATATGTTTTGGCAGGTTTTGGCTGATCGGATCTTTTTATTTTTTACCTATATATTTTATTACGATTCACGGCAATAAGAATAAAAATACAAAAGAAAAAGTGAAAAGCGAAAAGCCGTTGGAGGTACGCAAAAGAGCCATAGACCCAATGAGGCGAACCACCACATGATCAAAGCAAAATCAAATTAGTCCAACCCAGAAATTTATTAAAGTTACATTTAAATGAAGACAAATTACAACTACTTCGTACTTCTCTTGGTAAACTATTCCACCTATCCACGATTCTATTAAAATATGAAAATTGAAATATATAAACTATCTAAATTAAGATAACTATTTAGAACTTTATACAAGAAAGTGACATCAGCAATAAAACGGCTATGCTATGCTCAAGAGTTTTTTATATTAAGTTCAGTCAGTCGTGTTTCATAGACGCCATCAGATTTCAGAATGAGCCTTGTTGCTCTCTTCTGGACACGCTCGATTATGTCAATACTCCTCTTACTTAGCTTGAGGCGACCAAACCACCGAACTGTACTTTAGTTAAGACCTAATCAAGGAGCAATAAAGAGTCATCAGCGTAGGTACATCATTTAGGCCCTTACATGTTCGCGATTTTTTTTTTCAGATCCTAATATACCAGCAGTATTTTCGTTAACGCGACCTTGCCACAACTGTATACAAATGGGTATTTATGGAAGCTATACATGAAAATTCCAATAATATTCGAAAGGTAACGCCCTTCAAAGAAAAGGCGTACTCTGTCAGTGCGTCGAACTGGGAACTAGTTATTAAACCGGAAGTCGAAAGCCTGAACCAAATCGAGGTCATTACGTGGCGCAGTTGCGCAATAGGTTCAACATACGGGAAACGACGCCGGAAAGTCGTACTCGTGTAAAATTTTGTGTCACTGTTTTCTACAAAATTCCAATATTCTTACGATTTTAAACAGGGATTTCTTACTTTTAGGTGAGTATAAATGTATAATAATCATTTTCTTGGTTTTGGGAAGTCCTTTTCACTCCAATTACCGCTATTATTTTTGACGTAGGAGAATCACATGTTATACTGCACCGGCAAATGATATTTCGGTTGTGAAGAATTACGTGTCTTCGTACAAAGAAATATGCAGGCTTGAGATCGATTTTGCATTGTCTGCTAAACTGCTACATGCTGGATTTTACCTCGTAAAAGAAGCCACGCTGACACATCTATCATGTATAGTTTAAGTTTTTATTTAGAGAAGATGATAGTCCTTTACGTAATTTTGTGGCACGTCATCAGAAGTACTACTTTTATAAGCTTAGTTATCTCTAAGATTTACTCCCTTCGAGTGAAATAAAAGCCCAATCTTAAATGTGAGCTGCCAGTCGATTACTTTTCAGCGTCTATCGTACGAAAGGTTTTTAATCGCTTCAAAATGGGTACAGCTGACGAGCATGAATTTAGCAAACTTCGATTTAATTTGTAAGTTACTAGAACTTGTTGTTAATTTAAGCTTATTCGATTATATTCCAGAAGGGTTTGTTGTGAAGGTAGGTTTCAGGGAGTTGTAACTGTGTTTCTTTGCATATTTGTAGGTTTGTAGCAAAGATGTTTATGTGGGACTGGTTTACTGGAATGTTAAACTATTTAGGTAAGTTCTGTCTATGTAGATGGTCAACAAAGTCATCTCTGTACAAATGCAATGGTGTACATGTAGTTGCTATGTATGTATGTATTTACAATAGCAGGAATCTCAAAAATACACTTGAAAAGTAATCAACTGCATTGTATTTTCTGCTTTATACGTGACATACATTTTAGGACTTTATTTTTCAAGTGTGATGAATTTTATTTTGGGTTTGTCAAATACATGCATGCATCTCTGCTTGCTACAGTCAAATACACCTGTATCCTTTACCACCTGTTACACTTTCAATACAAGGCACACTTCCAATTTGTCCAGTGTGTGCCAACAATGTCCAAACAATATATGAGCATGTAAACTGTACATGTAAACTGTTCATGATGAAGTTTCGCATGCCTACTGTTTTTAAATCTCAAAGATCCGGCTACAAGTACATGTACATGTGCAATGTAAGATCCAAGCTGTTAGGTTGACATCTCAAGCACATTTATCACACATGTAGAAGTGAATGTTCTAACAGAGCTTGATACTGAAAACTGCATGATAATGTAGCATCACTTCAGATTTTTATAAACAATGCCACATGTATTTTTTGGCATAGTTTTTATTGTGTTTTTCGTGGAAATGTTTGTGTTTTTTTTATGCAAAGAATTTGAGTTCACTCAAGACATGGTAAATAATGTAGATGAGAACATGAATTGTACCGGATTTTTTAGCTTTCAAACATCAAACACTGCAAGTTCCATGTAGCTGAAATGAATATCAACTGATCATTGGTGGTGTACTGTACATGTATGCGCTCACTGTGATTAGTTTCACATACATGTATATGTTGTACAGTGTAGGTTAAAAAGATTTTAACCTACAAGTACTTTGATTCTCAATTTCCTTTATCTTCTAACCCTAGTTCTTCATGATCCATGAATAATTGGGGTCGAGAGACAGCGGAATTTCATTTTAACCTGAATTTCATTTTGGCCTACAACATGTATATGTACAGTTGTGTCACCTTCTCTACAAATCAGGCACAAACCAAAACCAATTGCACTTTGGTCTGCTTGTGACATGAAGAAATTCTTAGTATGGATACAGCCACTGGCTCTCCTCAAGAAGAATCAGGGATGGGTGTCTTTGTGTTTCCCTCGATAATCAAGCTGCTTGTATAAATTATGCAAGTATTAGAACCATTTAATTGACATGAGACACGGAGACAACAAAGGAAATTTCTCTCTGCACATGATCATTGCATGAGACAGCTGATGACCTTTGCTATGTTCACAAGTAAAAAAGAGACTACTCAGGGATAATTTTGTCACCACAAAATACTAACTACCATCTGTTAAGCTGGCTTTTAAACTTCAAAATTCTACTTGTAAATGTGGCTCTCCTTTACAAAGTGTAACACACTTCCTTTGCCAACCTTTTGGAGATCTGTCAGCATGACCGATAAAATGCAAAGTGCTGCATTCAACAATTTACATGTACATGTACAAACATCACATGTTATTGAACCCCAAATAATCATTGACCAATTAGTATGCGTGTCTGTGAACATAATTATCATTCACAAATCACACACACCTTCCTTCTGATTTTTCTTTCGGAGAGTGGTTGGCCGTACACATATGAACAATGTCTGATAAAAATGGAACATGGAATTTTTTAACACAAACAACTCATTTTTATAGCAATTTTTTTTGTAGGGAAAAGTTTGTCATTCCTTTTCAACAACCCTCTAATACAGCATTTTTAGTACTTTAGTACATGTATGGTTACTGATCTCTCATTTTCTTAAACTATATTTCCTAGGTTTAATGAAAAAGACCGGTAAATTAGTATTCTTAGGACTAGACAATGCTGGAAAAACAACCTTACTACACATGCTGAAGGATGATCGTATGGCACAACATGTTCCTACTCTTCATCCAAGTAAGTATTTATGATACAAGTGTAGTTTTATGGATCCAGCCACAACTGTAAGCTCTTGAGCTGATGTTATTGTTTTGATTCACAGCGTCTGAGGAATTGTCTATGGGTGGTATGAAGTTTACAACGTTTGATCTAGGAGGTCATAAGCAAGGTACATGTATGACGTGAGCTGTACGAATGCACCTATAATACTGTAGTGAGTCAGTAAGGACCGGGCACCTAGCAAATTGACCGGCTATAAGGAGGATTTTGCCCAGCTGGTTTGACAATTTAGGGAAAGTTTTTCTTCTAACGAAGTCTACGTCAAAATGTGTCACCCACCTGTGAGAACCAGTCCCATCTTGCTGATGTTAATGAAACCCCTGAATGAGTAGTGATATGTATCATTAGGTTTAGTGTTAGCACCTCTTTGCTGCCTTAGTAAATCTAACAGAACTGGTCAAAAGGGAGCAACAGTACATGTAGCATCAGGGCTGGCCCCGGATGAATGTTTCCCCCTTCATTTAAAACAAGTAGATTTCCCTTTTAGTCGTAGTCATAGTTATTTTTCTTGGACAATTCTGCCCACTGGGGAAAGATGCAATGAGGTTAACCCCTCTTGGGCAAGGAACTTTCGGTGCTCACTTGTCAGTTAGGAAAGTAATCAGATGAGCACTGGCCAGGTAAATAAATAAAGGGTTGCAGTTTTCCAGTTAAGAGAGGGGTCTGAGGTCAAATCCCTTCAAGGTCTACTTCCTGACCTGACAAATCAACTAGAATGAAACTTCAGTGTACATGTATATGAACTTATTACTGGCCCATGTTCTATAATTACGAAAATATATACAGTGAAGCCTCCACTAACGGATATGAAGGTAACATAATTATACAGGTTGTAGGTCCACCCTCAGCAAGTGGACATTTAATAGGTCCCAGCCACAAACACACACACTATTCTTGATCTTCCAGTTGCAAACAGTGTCTTCTCCTCAGTGGACACTTTTTGGGTCCCTAGGATGGTTTGACTGTACATGTATTTTTTTTAATTTACATGTACACTGTATGTAGTGTTAAATAGTCATACATGTAACTGAACCAGAGAAATTTTGGCACACTTTGCTTTAAGTACTGTACACTGAAGGTGTTCTGATTCTTAGTGCTCTATTCCACAGCTCGTCGCATTTGGAAAGACTACTTTCCTGCAGTTAATGGAATAGTATTCATCATTGACTGTGCTGATGGAGAGAGACTTCCTGAATCCAAACTCGAACTAGAGGTTTGTGTTGCACGAGTAACAGTAATTGCACTGAGTGTGGAATTCAGGAGGTAATCATGTAGTTTGTTGTGGCTCAGCATGATTGCCCTCTGGATTGTACGGCATGTAAATAAAAGAAAAAGGAAACGGGTAAGGAAGACAAGCATACAAAAATTGTGATTAAATTCGTTTGGCTTAGTGATTATAATTATTGGAAAAAACCCTGTTGATGAACAATCAGCCTTTTCTACTGAACCAGTCGCCAAATTGGCGACCTGCTCGTAAAATTTAGTTGCCAAATTATTTTTCACTCACCATGGTGACCAAAGCAGTCGCAGCTTGGAGCGCTGTACAGTTAAATGGAAACGTTAAGTCTATGAAAATCGTTGTGCTCAGAATCCTGCGACAAAATAAGCGTTTTTGTTGTGGTTAGCCGAAAAGACCACGCCTAAAAGTGTGTGTTTGTTTTCATTAAATTCAAGTATTTAAAATTCATAGTTATCAATGTAATTCTGACTATAACGTTTATGAGCCTGCTTACATGTAACAGATGAATTTGTCAGTTCAGCTGTTACTTACGTGGCATCTTGTAGTTGCTGAGGAACGAAAATAGCTGATAAAAACAAAACAGTGACCATCACATTATTTTGGCATGTCTTGGACTCCGGGACATTTCACACCTGACAATCATTATTTTTTTTATTCTCTATCAAGCCATTAAAAAAGCTACTCACTGCTCTTCATAAAAAATCAAAAACCTGTTCAAAGAAAAAAGATTTTCTCTCATTTCTCTAATCTCTTGGAAGGTTTCACTGATAAAAGTAATTCAAAATCAGAAACAGATTTTGGTCACATGTAGGCTGTAGGCAACAAGTTCATGTTTGCAGTAACTCATATTATTTTATTTGTAACACAAAAACATTATTTAAACCTTCTATCTTGTCTGAGCCGATTATCTGCTGTTTCCCGTGATCGTGGTGACAAAAACTGCTCGTAAATCTACTCACTAGCAAACTGTTACATTTTTTATTCAGAAAAGAAGTGTGTCGAACATTCTGTCAAATGCTTCTCAATTTCGTTGCATGCTTTTCAGTTATACCTTTGCAATACTTAATTTCCCCTTGATTCGGAGGAGTACTGTATGAGCGAAGATTAAAATCAAGTCACATTTCGAGGGAAGCAGAATTTTCTTATCACATCCATCTTCAATTCAGTTCAAAGCACCCTTTGACTCAGTTTAGAACATACATGTACATGTACACCAAAGAAAACAATTTGGAGTTGACAAAATGAATAACAATAGTAAAATGTGTTGATGAAAAATGTACATGTATTTGATGGTTCGCATATTTCTGAGGGGTACTGTACATTGTATGTGTTCCTGTAACTCAATTAACATATCCATACAATGTACATGTACATTGTACATGTATGTGCAAGGACATATATGTTTACATGTAATTCAAGATTTACAATATCCAACTTTATTGCCTGTGGTTCTTCTTTCTGTACATGATCAAGGGGGATACAGATGTAATCTGTCTTTGTTTCAAATATGATTGCATGTAAATGACTGTACTGTGAAAACTAACATGTACAGCAGAATACATGTAGCACAAAAACCTCTAGGCTATTTATTGCCACTATTTTACTTTTTAATGCTTACTTTTGTTTCTTGCTTGGTAGAGTTTGTTGGCAGATGAACAGTTAGCAAGTTGCCCAGTGCTTCTTCTTGGTAACAAAATTGATGTCGCAGGGGCAGCTAGTGAGGACTACCTTAGACAATACTTTGGCCTTTATGGTCTTACAACAGGAAAGGTACAGTGTACATGACATGTAAAGTGTATTTTGTGACACTTAATTGTATTAGCATTGATGATAACAGGGGTGCTTACCATATTTGTCAGAAAGGAGTCATCGTCTGAGTGAATGAGCGGTAAATCTTGGTACATGTAAAGGTTTGTCTAAAATCAGCAAACCATCCGAAAAAGGTGGTGTTTACTCTTAACGATTTGGTTCGTTTTCTTTTTATTGTTTTGTTGTTGTTTTTCAATTGATGGGAGACTAAAGAAAGTAACAAGCAATTTAATAGTAAAGAAAAAAGAGGAGAACTTCTGGAAGTACATAATTTGTACATGAAGTCTACAATTTCCAATTATAACATAGCGCGTGCGCTGGTCCTATTATCAAATTGCTATTGAGCCATCATGGTAGAAATCTCTATACGTACATTATAACATGAAAGGTAGTTTCATTTTAGCTGCAAAACTTCCATCAAGTGTGGCAGCGAGTTCCTTTTGTTAAAGTTTTAGCAATGTTAACATAATTCTGAACAATCCAAACCCTGCTTTGAGCTTTCAACTTTTGCCAAGGTTAACTTAAATTAAAGTTCATTTTGATTGAGTATTTTTTACTTTGTTTGCCTACATTTGCACATCTAATTAATTTGAAAAAGTGAATTTTCCATTGAGAATTCTAGAAACCAGATGTAGCATTTTCATTCAACTGTTGCTCAACTGATTGTGGAGTGATTTTAACCAGGCAATAGGATCCTTTGTTTTCCTTCACCCTGCATTGTGAGAACTTTTTAGTCAATCACAAATACAATGTAAACCATGTTTTGAGGCCCAAGTTCAGAAATTTCAAAATTCAGTGATAAACGTTTTTCCTTGTTCTATTGCTCAAGAAGTATAGTACATGTAGTTTCTTTGATTAGCACTCTAATTATATATGAAACCAAAACGTTGTTCTGGTTGTTTCGCATCACCCATCCGCCATGTTGTATTGATCCCAAAGTGCATTGCATAGTATGTGCAATGCAGTGTGGGACGGATTTAAGATGGCGGACGAACGGCTGAGCTACAATTTTTAGTTTTCATCCCAGCGATCTGTTTATATTGCATCAAATACGAAGAAGAAGAAAAAGGACAAAAGTTGACTTGAAATAATTAAAAAACCTTAGGGAAGAGGTAATTTTGTACTGTTTTCGAACTGTTTCCAGTTTTGGAGAATATAGCGTTGTTTATACATGTAAGCGTAAACATTAAGATTCATGCCACTAAGTGCATGCAAGCTTATATATATAGTGTTTCATTTTCATACTATTTCCGTTTTCTTTTGTGTCTAAATCAAACATGATATTTTGCCCCACAAATGCTCCATTACCTATCGTTTCCCATGATCACTGGACATGGAACCAAAAAAGTGTTACTGATGATGTTTGAAATCCTAGGGCTTGCAGCTCTTACACTTCTCTCATGCTCTCCAAACTTCCCGCATGCATCCATAATTCAATATATGCACACTAAGCATGAACCAATTCTTTAAAGTGCCCATATTGTCAAATCTTTATTTTCTTATCTGATTCTATATATCACCCAATGAACTTCTGCAAAAGAAAAATTTGATTTGGATAAAATGCAATCTTTTTTAGAAGTTTTAAAATCATTCAAATTTGCCGCCATTTTGTCCACCATTTGCACCAGTCTTCTCTTCATTTTGAATGAGTTGTGACGTAGATTAAGAAACACGTGACTTCAGGCTTGACTCATCTCGCTTGTTTTACCTCTGTAAATGTAAGTTAGTAGAAAGGAGCATTTTGCATGCACTACGAAGCTAAATGTACAGAGGTAAAACAAGTGAGATAAGTCAAGCGTGAACTCGCACGTTCCTGAATGTACGTCACAATTCTGAGCATGTCGATGCTGTGATCGGCGGCACGGGTCGACCGCAAGAAAATAGGATTTTCAGTTTTTAAAACTTCATAAAAAAAATCGCTTTTTATCCAAATTGAAATTTTTTTTCGCAGAAGTTCATTGCATGAAACATAGAATCAGATGGGAAAATAAAAATTTTTGATGATATGGGCACTTTAATGGATTTTACAGAAAATGACTGCTCCATGTGACTTTCAACTCCATGTTTTTGGGGCTAAAATGATACGCACCTCAGGGTGTGTAATATTATATTGTTCTTGTAGTTTGAATGATTCTTAAAAAAATTGGCTGTACTTGACTTGTACACCTTAAGCACAACAGTGATTTCAAAGAACAGTTGACTGTGGGTAGCCCTTCCCTGTGAAATTGGTGAAATTGTACTGGACATCTGTACATTGTAGTAACCACACACCCCACAAATCACACAATTCAGCATTGTCTGTTTCTTTCTTTCAAGTTTTACTTTATGGACTAAGATAAAGCATGAAATAATGTACATACATGTACATACATGTACATGTATATGTTATAAATAGACATGCACACAGACTTGTTCTTGAAGATCTAAAGCCATGTTCACATTAGGCCTCCATTATGATCGAATTAAAATCAAATTAAATATGAAATGGGTTCACATCAACTAATTACAGTCCCTAGTTATAATTGGATTACAATTACTTCAAACAACCCCCTTGGGGTTGTTTGAAGTAATTACAGTGTGTGATTGATCGAAATGGCAGACACGTGGTGGTTTGAGGAAACCAAACTTGTGATCACTTTATGGAGTGAAGAGGCGGTGCAACATGAGTTAAACACCATGCACAACAAGAAACGCGTATGGGCCACAATAAGCCAAGGAATGGCCGATGGAGGGTACTCCAAATCAAGTATTGCGGTGAATATCATGGCAGCTGTTCGATAGGGTGCCATTTTGTTTTCAACTTTAGATTGCGAGGTTACCCTGCCTAGTGTATTTGAATTTTCGGTCAGAACTTCATGCTAGCCCACATATCCATAGGACATAACCACATATGGATATGTATGGATAAGACAATATGGGAGTGTGCTCTATATGTGGGTTAGCATGAAGTTCTTGCCGAATTTTCGAAGATGTGAACAGAACCATAATTGAATAAAATCGAATGATTAATCGTAATTCAGTTGAATATAATTAACAGTGTGAACATGGCTTAAGTTGAATGTTGCATAATTAAATTGATCCTATGTTTAACAAGCTTTGTTACTCATATTGAAAGCCTTTATAAATCTACTTGTAGGGAAGTGTCGCTTCAAAAGATCTTCAAGCCCGTCCAATGGAATTGTATATGTGCAGTGTGTTAAAACGGCAAGGATATGGGGAAGGTAAGTTCTTGACATTGAGTCATATGTAAATGAATTGTATTCAAATACATGACAATTGATTATTTTTTGCAAAGCTTTATCTGGTTTTACAAAAATCTGGTGTTGCCCAAGTCTCACTTTGCTCATGCAAAAGTGAGGCCACTGTGTGAACAGTTTTGACATACCGGTATGCTTTAGCAATGGACAGTGTCTGCCGATAATAAAATTTTTATTATCGGCAGACACTGTCCATTACTCGTGAATGAAGGTTGCACACCTACTGTACCATGCTGTTTACTTGGCCACTGTTTTTAAAACAACCGTCAGTATGCAATTGCCAAAACAAGAAACACACAACTACATTTTATTTTACTCAATTCAGATACAAAGTGAAACACTAATGCAATGTACTTAGTGCCCCCCCCCCCCCCCCTTTTCAGGGAAAGAATACAAGACTTACAGTATCTGTGTTTCAAAACAATTTTGTCTTGCGTGATTGTAGTAACTTAGTTTTGACTGGTGCATTTAACATATTAAAGGTACATAAAACCAGTGTACATGTATTTTAGAAACGGAGATATACTGTAAGTACAAATCTGTGAGGAAAAAATATGTAAACATGTACATGTAGCAGTACATGTATACTTGCAAATTATCTGCCTTGTCACAGAGATTGATTTCATTCAAGTGCAAGTTAAATGCGTCTTTAAAAACCTGATAACCCAGTTCATGTAAACTTGGTTCATGCAAATTCGGTCGACTCGCCTGATTATTCAGATCAGTATGATACTTCCATCCTCACTAAACTCAAGACGGATGCAAACTACAAATTGCTAGGAGGCGTAAGAATAAAACCTGCGAGAAATGACGGTTTTTTGTTTTGTTTTTCAGGGTTCCGGTGGCTGGCTCAGTATATATAAACTACCGTCCTTTATTTATGGAACAGAAAAGTGTTAGCTTATCCAGTGTTCATCTTACAAAAACTGAAAAATACATGCAGAGGATGTGAAACCACAAAAAAAAACTGAATGAGGACACAAGATTTATTCCCTTGGCTTGAAGGATTTATCACAATATGCATTCTTTTCCCATGATTATGACTTATACCATTTCCAAGCTACAGTAAACTGATTGCCTGACAGTTCAAAGAACATAGAGACTGTACATGTTGGCCAGCTCTACAAAAAACTGTGCCTACACACAGTTTATTGCAGGTGGGCTAGCAATATTTTGCTTAGCTTAGTAATGGCGTCAAAAGAGCTATAAATTTTAAGTATGTATCATGATTTAGGAAGCAAAGAAACTGTAGTGCAGTTTTTCCTTTTTACAATGTACCTTGTACACTGTCTCAAATGGACGGACAGGTCATGAGTTCTGAAACACTGATAATGCACTTGATAGCAACCCATAGTGCCTTAATTAATTAATAATTGTTTTCCTCAATCAAGGCATTTCTGTAAGGAATTACAGTGTAGTCATCAAATTACAATTTAGTATATGCAGTTTGCTGTATTGATTTTTGGTAACACTATCCAGTGAAGAACAGTATCAGGCCCATCTGTTTTGCAAATCAACTGGCTTATCTCCAGTTCCCTGTTATTAGAATAAAGGTCCTCTACATCTTGCAATTTTCTCAAAGGAGACAACTGGAGACAGGCCGGCCTGTGTTCTGTTCATGACAGGAGGGTTACCATGACTACAAAAAAGAATATTTTCACAAAAATAGACTTCCTTAACGCATTTAAAATGTTGAAATTTCATCATCTGGGTAAATGTTGCCCTGTTTTGTTAGGCTAGTACCAGTATATTTCTAGAATGACTCTTTTACGTTTTTTTTGGTCATATTCCATAGAAAGTAATAAATGAATTCACCTATAATAGTTTAGAATAATTCAACTGCACCTCTAAACTTTTCTAGCTCCACAATTGGCATAAAAAAATTTTTGTTGTACTCTATCATTCGCAAATGCAGCTATCTTCCATCCCTCAAAATCCCCTGTAGTGGTATTATTTAGAAAGGGTTGCAACAAGACAGGAAAAGGGCAGGTGGCTGCAGATATTGCAGTTAGGACACTTGAACCGTGAACACTTGACATTGCTAAATGTGTTGGTTAATATGGAAAGTGCAGTTGCTATGGTCTTTGAAGAAAAAAAGGAAAACTAAAAGGTCAAGTGTCAACGCTTCGAGTGTGTTCACTGTAATGACAGCTGCCATTGATAGAGGTTGCTGGCTATAGTGGAAAATTGTTGTTTTTTGTGTGTAGAAGACTCCTTGACAGTTATTACTTGATTCAACATTTCTATAACAACTGTAAAGGAGAGATTTTTGTACAAGTGCAAATTTATTTTAGTGATGGTTTGTTGCATTGTACATGTGGAACTGGAAAAGTGAAGAATAATCCCAGACTGCTATTTTCTGGCCTTTTGGATCAAGATTTACAGGAAGATAAGAGGACTGATATCACACCAAATGTACTGGTCGCCATTTGTCCTCTTGTAAAATTTCATGTACATTAACTTTAATGTGAAATAATTATTTTATATGTACAGTATTAAAGAACTGAAGCTAAAAGTTGTGTATAAAGTTGTTGCACCTGTAAAAATATTTTACTGTATTTTTCCATGTCTCCCACAAGAGAGTCGCTAGACAAGTGCTAAATACGAAGTCCTCCAAGGGGCTTGGGGGAACATGATAATTTATTTCAAGGGAACAAGGGAAATTTTTTAGATTAACTTGAGGAAACAAGAGATATCTCTATTTTTTGGGGAAATTTTCGTCAAAAAAATATTTAGGGAACAAGGTTACATGCACTTATTAAAAAGTAACAAGGGAGAAAAAGTTAAATTTGGCAAAGGGGTCGACGTCGTCCCCAGGGCCTTTTCCGCCAGCCGCCATTTTGAAAATGGAAAGAGAAGGCCCTGAGGACGAGGTTGAGTATTCTCCCGCGCGGAGACCAAAATCTGCCATTTTCCCTACCCTATTAAAAGTTTGATAACTTATTTATGACCGTTGCGCCTGGCACAGTTGCCCCCTAAACATAATTTATGAAGGACGTTTGTTGATAATCTTATCGATAATGATGAAAATGTAACTTCTAGAAAAACATACCCAATTCAAGACTGGAGTGCAAAACCGATACCCCATCAAAACGGCTGAAAGAACATACCCTTTGGGGTAGCCCATATGAGGGAGTACCCACTCCACCCAACAGGCACAAGTTGTTCAAAACAAGACTCTCGCCTGTCTTGGACACGCTTTTGACAAGAGAACTCTCATTCGAAAATCGGTGAGCGCTCACCCAGGATTAAAGGACCCTAGTCAGCCTCCGCAATTTTCGATGCCATCGAGATTTTTGATATTATATGGTGAAGCGAAATCTTATTGCTTTTCTGTACGTTGTGTTCCTGGAAGTATGTTTTATTGTCTTTAGTAGAGCCACAGTGATTTCCTTTGGAATGCTCTGATTAAAATTTAATAGCCAAACTCTCGCTTGTGAACAAAAACAAAGGTGTTTCTGACTAGGGCCCTTTAAGAGATAACCGAAGTATCACTTTTTCTTGTTTAAAAATGTCTTTCGCTTCTTATCTTTTGTGTACATGTAGTGTGACATTGCTCAAGCTCATAACTAAAAATAAACATAAAACCTCACCGAAAAAAAGACAAAGCTGAAATCAAACTTCTTGTTAATCCTGGGTTAGCTTAATCGGGCTCTGAACAACCCGGCCCTCGTATTTAGTAAAATGTTTTACTGTTCAAATGTGTGGTCTAACTCTTCCAGTTGCAATATAGATTCAAGCTGTACCGAATTTCGCCTGTAGAATAGTAAGCACCGCACGGAAATACGACAATGTTGCATGCTTAAATTTTGCCATCGCGTAACTGGTCATTCGGATTGAGAGGTAAGAGATGGGGACTGAGAGAGGGAGAATGCGCTGATGAGAGTTGTAATATCCAGTCCAGCAGTACAGTTCAGTTTGTGCATGCGCAGTAGCATCGCTTTTTGTAGTGCCACGTTGTTCGGAGTGTGTTTTTGTCATTAAACGGCATTATCTGAGAGGAAAGACACGCAGTTGTTTTGGTTGTTACACTGGCGACGAGGTAAAAAAAACAAAAAATCAAGCAACAAACAGCAGAAAAGAAGCAAGAGAAACCTAAGAAGCAAAGTCTGAAGCCCAGCGAGAGAGGCGAGCAGGCAAAATACTTCAACGCGTGAATCGATCGATCGACAAAACATGTCTGACGCAGAACAAGCAGATGCCGGCGCAGCAGCTCCAGTGCAAGTTATCGCGGCAACGAGAAATCTGAAATCTCAACCATTTATCCCAGGGGATGACCCGATAGTCAAAGGAAAAGCGTGGGACGACTGGCTCGAAGAAATCGAACGGGAATTCAGATATTTCAAGATTACGGAACCACTCGACAAGAAAGATGCACTCATTATTTATGGCGGGAAAGAAATCGCTCGCCTGGAGAAAAGTTTGCCAAACCCAACAGATGGCGCTAACGAATACGAGAAGTTGAGAAAGAAGCTGAACGACTACTTCAAACCGAAGAAAAATAAGCACCACGCAAGATACGTATTTCTCAAAATGAGACCGACACATGATGAAACAACGAACGCGTATGCTGCACGTCTGAGGGAGAAAGCTAATGACTGCGAATTCGAGGCCAACTGCGATGAACGAATCCTGGAACACCTCATCCAAACGACACAGAACCGATCGCTTATACAAAAAGCCATCAACAAGAAATGGGATTTGACACGGTTTTTGACCGAAGCTGCTCAAATCGAAGACACATCCCTTCAAATAAGCGACATGAAAATTCCTCAAGATGTTAAGAGGCTTGAGCGACATTTTGAGAAGCGGCGCCCACCCAAGAACACACAAAGCGGTCAAGAAAAGCAACCATGCGGATACTGCGGACAAACAGACACACACGAAGAAGGCAAGAACTGCCCAGCATATGGAAAAAAATGTATGAAATGCCAAAAGTTCAATCACTTCAGTGCTGTGTGTAAGTCTAAAGGCCCATCCAACAGCAAGAAAGGCAACAAGAAACGTGATCACAAGCCACCAGAGAATTCAAAGCACAAGCACCGCGTAAAAAGAACCACTGAAGAAGAAGATGCAGACAACTCAACAAGTTCCGATGACGAGTTCTTCTGCCAAGCCGTAAGACACCTGAAGCAAGTGAAGAAAATCAAAACAGATGGTGAAGACAGAACCGTATCAGTGAAGATAGAAGATGTTGATGTAAGAGCTGAGCCCGACAGCGGAGCTGAAGTAAATGTCATGGATGAACATCAATTTAAAGCACTGACAAATCGGTCCAATGTGAAGCTTACACTACAACCAAGCAGAGTAAAGCTAAGCACCTTGCAGAGTGAGCTACCTGTGAAAGGAGAGTTTACAGCCACCATAAGGAACCAGACCTGCGGAGCAGTCGCAAGATTTGTTGTGACCAGAGGAAGAATCAACTCCCCACCCCTCATCAGCAAAAGTACCCTTCAAGAGCTGGGTATGTTACAGATCAGAGAAGATGGCTCTTTCGCCAAGACCAATGACCTGAGAATCCAAGAAGAACCACCAGGCATCAAAAGTGTCAAGCAAGATAAGGATCTCAAGCCTGAAATCAAAAAAATGACTGAACAATACAGTGACATATTTAAGGGCATCGGGAAGATCAGAGACATCAAGAATGGAAAAGAGTTCTATGCAAAGTTCAGTATGAGACCAGAAGCAGTGCCTGTAGCTCAAAGGCCGAGACCAGTGGCTTACTACCTGCAAGAACCATTGAAGAAATGGCTTGACCAATGTGTAAAAGAGGAGATATTTGAAGAAGTGCCTGAAGGTGAGGCAGTTACATGGTGCTCACCCCTAGTTGTTCAACCAAAGCCGAAGTTCAATACTGTAGACAAGGAGAGACTTGAACCGCACATGATCAGAGCCAGCGTGGACCTCAGGGTACCAAACCAGTTCATGGACAGAAATAGGATCACCCAGGGACCTATTGTTGAAGACTTCATGTACAAATTTCATGACTGTACTGTCTTCTCCAAACTTGACATGCGGCAGGGATACCACCAACTCCTACTCGATCCAGAGTCCAGAAAAATTGCCACTTTTAGTACCCCGTGGGGAAACATGCGACCAAAACGCCTGATCTTTGGAGCCAAAGCATCACAAGATCTCTTCGATGAAGCTATCTATCGAATATTTGGAGACATACCAAGATGCCTCAACCAACGGGATGATATCCTGCTTGGAGGAAGAAACATGGAAGAGCACAATAAGACATTGGAAGCAGTCCTGCAGAGAGCAGTGGATTTTGGAATCACATTCAACCCTGACAAGTGCCAATTTGGAGTTGAGGAGATAGAGTTCTATGGACACAAGTTCACGAAAGACGGATTAAAGCCAAACCCAGAGAAGATCAGAGCTGTAAAAGAAAGTAGCCCACCAGAATCAAAAGAAGCTGTGAGAAGTTTCCTTGGCATGACCGGATATCTATCAAAGTTCATCCCAAGATATGCATCACTAACCGCACCCTTGCGAGAACTGACCCATAAAGATACAAAGTTCAAATGGGGAGCAGAAGAGAACGAAGCATTCGAGAAGCTGAAAGCGAGCATAACAAGTGAAAGCACAATGGCATACTCAATCCAGCCAGGCCAATCGTTGTGAGAGTGGAAGCCAGCTTCCATGAAGGACTGTCAGCCGGATTATTCCAGGAGACAGGTAGTGGTCTCCAGCCAGTCCACTTCATTAGTCGCACCATGACCGACACGGAGAAACGATATAGCCAGACAGAGAAAGACGCCCTGTCAGTGCATTGGGCAAAGAACAGGTTCAGCATCTACCTCTTGGGAGCACCGAAGTTCAAGATCATCACAGCCCACAAGCCACTGCTCCCACTGTTTAACAAGGCAGCCATGCGACTCCCACCGAGAATCGAAAAATGGGTTATGGGAATGCAAGATGTCGACTTCGAGCTAATCTATGAGCCTGGAAAGGATGATGCCGACCCACTTGACTTCCTATCAAGACACCCATTGCCAGAGAAAGGAAAGGATGCTGTAGAGAGAGTAATCAAATGTGTCTTGAAAGCAGAGCATGCTGTCGTTGTAGATCAGATCAAGGAAGAAACTTGCAAGGATACCCAACTGCAAAAACTGTCCGTCAGGATACTTACCGGGGACTGGGAGCGTCACAAAAAGGATCCAGACATTGCACCATTCTACAGTGTGCAGAATGAATTGTATGCAGTGGATGGCCTACTCTTTCGGATGAATCAGATCATTATCCCCAGAAGCCTACAGAGACGAGTCATCAAGGCTGCACACCACCTAGGACATCTGGGGACGACCAAAACAAAGCAAATGATACGAGGAAAGTATTGGTTTCCAACCATGAACAGTATGATCGAACAGATCATTGGCCAATGTTATGAATGCCAGGTTACCACAAAGCAACACAGGCAGGAACCCATCAAAGTCACAGACATACCCAAGAAACCGTGGGATGTCATTGCTGTAGACTTCAGCGGACCCTACCCTGATGGCCATTATAATCTAGTAGCCATAGACAAGAGAACAAGATATCCTGAAGTTGCGAAGACCCACTCGACAGCTTTTCAGCCAACCAAGGAAAAGCTCAAAACAATGTTTTCCACTCATGGTGTCCCAAGACAGCTGGAAAGTGACAACGGACCACCGTTTAATTCCAGAGAGTTCGCAGAGTTCGCTAAAACTGAGGGATTTCACCATCATCGAGTCACCCCAGAACATGCACGTGCTAATGGAGAGGCGGAAAGCTTCATGAAACTGCTTAATAAGACAGAGCAGATCACCCACCTTAACGGCGGAAATAGCAGCATAGCCATTCAAGAAATGCTGACAGGCTACCGCTCAACAGCACACCCCGCTACTGGTGTAGCACCCTATGAAGCCCTCATGAACAGACAAGTGAGAACCAAGTTAGACCATCAAACGAGGGAGAGCAGTGAGAATGCTCGTGACACAGCCATCAATGAGAAGGATGAGAGATACAAAGAGAAGCTCAAACAGTATGCTGAGAACAGGAACACTAAGGCACACAACTTTATCGTAGGAGATCATGTATTGTTGAAGCAAAAGAAGAAGAACAAATGGTCCACAGCATACGAACCAGCTTTCTACACCGTAACTCGAACCGACGGATCAAGCATCGCGGCACGTAGGATCACAGATGGACGGGACGTGTATCGAGATGCAAGCCAGTTCAAGATTGCTAATGCTTTGATCCAGGACAATACCAGTGAAGAGAGGGATGACCGGGAAGAAGAACCAACCTCGGAGGATTGGAGAGAGAAAATTCTGTTGAATGCCCACCCTAAGTCAGTCCAAGAGGAGATTATCACCAATACAGAGGAAGTGGTCGAAACCAGCAGCAGTGACAAAATGGAGAACAAACCACCAGAGTTACCAGCAGCTGCAAGCCGACCAAGGCGCGACCGGAGGCGACCAGATTATCTGAAAGACTACGTTACCTAGACTATACTAAGTTTACACTTACGGACATAGACATTTATATGCCCTGAAACATTCTCAGTTCAAGTTAGAATATCGGACATTTTAGGACGTTGTTTTCTAGTTGCAGTTTTATTTAGGAAAAGACTATCTCTGGAAAAAGGGAGAAATGTAATATCCAGTCCAGCAGTACAGTTCAGTTTGTGCATGCGCAGTAGCATCGCTTTTTGTAGTGCCACGTTGTTCGGAGTGTGTTTTTGTCATTAAACGGCATTATCTGAGAGGAAAGACACGCAGTTGTTTTGGTTGTTACAAGAGTAATATACCCTGGCTTGAAACAAATCATTGTTGCTAAATTCTGACAGGTATGAAGAGAGTCTTTTATAAAGCTTCGAGAAGAATCTTGAGAAAATGCTGGTAATCCAGACAGTATAAAAGGCATCTGCTTGTCTAACTAAGAATTTGGGGCGGGTTGGGGATAATTATCAGGTGTGACTGAAGGAATAGAACAGGAGCTTTGGAAGCTGCATAGAGGGAGTCCAGGATATGGGTTACCGACCGAGCCTGGAGCCAAAACGTCTGGAGTTTGACAAACCTTTTTTTGCTTTGGCGTGTTTATGACACAGTCAAAATCCATAGACATAAAATCCTGACCGAACAAGCTTGGTTAATAAAGGAATTATTTGTGTTCCTGGGCAGGATACTCGACTCTTACAGACCTCTCTCCATCCAGGAAGGGGCAGTATAACTCTTAAGGCAAAACCCTAGAAAAGGGAACTGAGCCACCTGTTGCCGGTTAGACTACCATCCTAACCAGACGGAGACGCGGTGCAGGTGCAGGTGATGCAGGTAATCCTTTCATGCTACATGACCTTGGATAAGCTCCATTTGCGTTTGTTCCCATTTTTCCCGATTGCGACTCTACCTTAGTTAAGCTGCTGAATTTCCAAAGCCTGCTGATTCTCTTTTATTGGATAAGATTTTCAAATCTTTAGCTTCGAATGTGTTAGCGAATTTCATCGGTGTTTAAGGGTTTGCTGGTGCAATTCGTTCAAGCCTGCGTTTTGCCTCCAGAGGAGGCAAGATTGCGACAAGTTTCTTTTGGTAATTTAATTATACAATTACTTGGAAAGCACACAGTAGGCAGCAGGCACTCAACCCATGTCTTGCTGTTGAAATGCTAATGGGGGTTGAAACCATACAAATCTAAGACTGCCTATCCTATGTAGGATATTTAAGAGAGCATATTAATGATACTTGCATAAAAGCTATTTCTGCAATAAGGTCGATAAGTCGAATTAGGAAGTGCATGTCCCAAAGTAATCTTAAACGTATTGTAAATGCTTTTGTAATTTCTCGGATCGATTATTGTAATAGTATTCTCTATGGACTTCCTACGGTTGAGCATGAAAAACTACAATGGGTTCAGAACATCGCAGCTCGTTTAATCACAGGAAGCAGTCGGAGAGACCATATTACTCCAGTGCTTAAGAACTTGCATTGGCTTCCTGTTAAGTTACGCATCACAAAAAACCTTCTCTTATTGCGCCCCGAAACTTTGGAACGGTCTGCCTAAATCTTTGAAAGACTGAGACTGTGACTATTTTTAAAAAGAAACTTAAAACATTTCTTTTTCGCGATTATTTTAACCTTTAGATAGCGATACGATTTTATCTACTTATTTTTTTCGTTACCTAAGATTATGTCAATGATTGAGAGTTTTAGCTTCTCGCTGTAAGCGCATTGAGAATTTTAAATGCGCTGACAAATGCATTGCTATTATTATTATTATTATTATTATTATTATTATTATTATTATTATTATTATTATTATTATTATTATTATTATTATTATTATGAAAGACAAAAACTTCGAATCTGGAGCCCTGTTGAGCACCAGGCATTGAGTGAAGTGAAATTAAAGGACATTGACAAACTGCATGCTGGTAATTTCCCCCTATAGGATTTATGATGGAGTACCCCTGCCCTACTCCCTCTGGAGGGTGTGTTCACATACGGTACATGTAAGATAACTCAAAATAACTTTATTTAAGTAAAATTCCTTCAGCTATGCAATGTTCAAACACAGACAGTAGCTAACTCAGTATAGGGAGACTGGGGACGATGTCGAACTGAACAGACACGATTTTTGATGTGCCTCCGAAAGAACAGCTCAAATGTTCAACTTAGAATTTGTTCCCAAAATTCATTGAATACTCAACTCCAAGGACATCTAACGAGTCATGCCGAAGCCGAGTCCAAATGCAAATAAACGGATTGACAACGCAAAACGAACAAGGCAGAACTCACCCAGAGAAGAACAACATGGCGGACAAGAAGATGATTTGAATCTGGAGCTTTATGACCTAATTAAAACATTACAAGGCTGAAGCAAAAGACGAAACTAAAGAAGAACATTAAGGATACTACAAACACAGCTAGATCAAGCTCTAGCCGAGATTAAATCGCTTCACACCGTATTTTTATTTCAGTACATGTTGTTTATTGCTTTAATGTATTCTTTCGATGTTACAATGCTACATTTCTGACACGAACAAGAATAAATGAGAGGAAAACATTTACATGCCTAGCATTTGTAATACCATGCGAATTAGACGTATTCTCACACCTCTATACAAACGATGTAAACCGTAAGAAAAAACACAGCGTCTAACTAACTCAGTATATGTAAGAACTAAAATTATAGAAGGATTAAAATGGTATAATAAAATAATAAAAGAAGGTGCTTTTCAAAAATGCCATATGAATTTAAGGCGAAACTGGGGGCGGCGTGAGTTCAGTTTTGAAATAATCTTTTAGGGCTATTGCTTGTCGCAGATCTGATAAGCTGCCCCAAACCTTGACTCCACTCACAGCTGTACAAAAAACCGTTTCTCTAAGTAATCAGCAATGTGTTGTGGAATAATCGCTAATCCTACTGTTTATTTTTGTGGTTGACAAGCTGTTTCCACTGAATGCTTAGATTATCGGATGTAACTAATGTTCGACTGAACTCAAAAATCTTCCTAGCTCGGAAATCTTCGGTCATCCTCAGATATAATCAGATCTTCAGGCACTCCGAGTTAAAAAGCACACAACCGCGACCAGGTAAACGTTTGTAGGCCTATACAGTACTAATGCACCTAACTTGACATCGGCCAGAGGTAAGCATCCAACGCACACGTAACACGGGTAAGTACTTGGTGTATCCCTTATCATAGTGTATTTAGAACGTAGCATAGTATATTTATCCTTATTATAGTGTATTAGATACACTATAATATCTGGAAGGGCGCGCACGTCAGTTAAAAAAAACACCTGCTTCTGCGCGAACTCGGGGGACCCAAGCCCCGTCGATTTTCATTTCAAATTACCAGTTTATCAATGAAAGTTCCTTGGTACATGAAATTAAAAGGACGTGAGAGGTATTTCGTCCTTCCTGAAATTTACAATGTTTTCAATTGGAGACGAGCTGCTCAAAATCGTCTATGTTCTTGGAATCGTTTTTTTTTTTCTCGCTCGTTTAGAACATTTTAGTAATATATTTCGATTCACAGTGTTGTTTCTTTTACGAGTAGCAGTTAGTTTGTTTTTTTTTTCCTTTAATCAGTTCTGAAATAAATTCTTTATTCGCGATCAATGTTTCATTTTTTACGGCTCGATTGAAATGAAGCAGTATGCGAATTGTGTCTGGCAATGGTCAGTAGACGCTTTGAATTTACATCAGTGTTTTAAATAGCCCACGTCATATTTCTTCACGGTAACTAACTCTGTTTATTTCGTGAATCTGAACCTCTCTTGATTAGAGTTCAATGGTATACTACTAGATATTTGTAAATCGAGTATTTTTTTTTTTCGCATCCCGCCTCTCACGGTTGTTATTTTGCATTTTCATGGCGGAACGTTCATTAGTTCAGAACGTAATAAAGGCGGTAGACTACAAAATAATAGTTCCTCTTTCGCTTAGTGTCGTGCATGACTGGGACCAGAGCAGTATAAAACCAACTATGGGAAAATATTAACCTATCTCATACATACTGATGAGCCTGTACTTGATAGCTTATCTCTGACCTGTTAGAGTAGATAACCATACCCTGTAATTTAAAAACCGCGATGATCTACATCAACGTCACACCATGCATTAAACAGAAAAAGTTGTTTGAACAGTGTCATCAAAGTTCTGTGAGTTCAATGGTGCTACCTTACTGTCAACTTCTCGTATGTAGGCCAGTACGTTTCCAAACCCGGGAAGGTGTCTTTAACCCCTCTGTCAAGAAAAATTGTGGAAAGAGGACAATTCTTCCCTGAATCGCATCCAACTCTTTCGTAGCTCTCTCCAGAGAATCATGATCATCAGCAACACCTGAAACTGATTTCCACTTCTTAAGTTCATCAAGGTTGCTTGCCTTATCTGTTGGAAGTACTCTTCCCCCGAATACTCTCTCAAAAATGCAAGTGTTTTCCTTCGCTAGTTTTGAAACGGCACGGTGCAAGGCGCTTGTCAATGGGTCTTCTACCGTGACATTTGGTGGTGTCTCATTCATTTCTGATAAAAGGCCAAGATGTTCTTTTAGTAAGTGACAGCGTAAACTGTGACAGAACGTTCCAACTTGGTAGGGCTGTCCATTCATCTTTCCTTCAACCATATCATTGTCTTGTATAATTACAGCTACTTCTGAGTCCCTGTCTCCAAGCATGCTGCGGTCATTGATGTTTGCTGAGCCTATGATAGCCAGTCGGTCGTCAACAATCATCAGCTTACTATGCACATAAACGACCTCCGTCACAAAGTTACCGTTCAGGGACCCATGTGTCCGTAAACCATGCACACTGAAGTAGTCAGGTATTGCCCCTGATGGCATTCCCTTACTTTTCAGCCTGTTCATCAAACAGTGTTTCCCACGGTAGATGGTGGCATAAGTCCAGTAACTCACAAATCTCAAATCACGGCCAGCTGCAGTTTCCCATTCCTCTCGAAACTCTGGCTTTAATGGTATGGTGACCATTGCGCGGAAATCCTCTCTGTGATGATAAGCACGAGAAATCCTGTCAGCTAACTTTGACATTATCTCATTGTGCACTACCCCGTCTTGAGATGAGATGAAAAATTGATTTTCGATGTAAATAAAATGCTCTGCATTCTGAATTGCGTGTAGATAAGCATTGTAGATAGAGGTTTCCTTTGGCTGATCAGCTGACCATTTGCCGACTGAACGAAGAACTTGTATTGTGAGATTGCTACCACTTGGATCTGAAATCTGATGAAGTTCAGTATTAGGTTGGACATCTTGAAAGCTGTAGTGTGGCTTGATATGCTTGTACCTCTGAATAAAGTGTGTCGCAACATCAAGAACAGGGGGTCCAGACACTGAGCAAGCCACATCATGCCATGGCATGCGAGGATCTTTACTTCTGTCAACATAATCTTCCATCGGCTCATTCAGGTTAGTTCTTTCTCCACAGAGGAAGGTGTTACCATAGTCCTTACCTATCCACCGTGAATATTGCAATGCAGATTCGTTAGGAATTGTGGGACGCTCATCATTTTCCAGCACATAGGGATGTGGTGGAAAGTTATCAGTTAACTCGTGACTGTGAGTATCCCATCGGCCAAAGCAAAGATCAATTCCCCCAACGAACGCTATACTCCGATCAACAACAACCACTTTCTCATGGTGACTCCACCGGAGCGAGGTAAGACTAAAAATGACGGTACTGAAATCTGGATGACGAAGAACCTCGATGTTTTCATGACTCAGAACAGTTTGTGCATATTCACTACCATGGTCCATACCTGCGACCGTCTTCGATTCCCAGTAGAGTAATATGTACGTGCGAACACCTTGCTCAGCTTTTCTAAGCAACATCTTGTCCAGACGCCAATGTAGGCTGTCGACGCCTGAGTCAGGCCTTTTCATGAAGATATGAGGATTAAATTGCCAGTCTGTGATGAAGATCTCCTTTTCAGCAGCTTCAATGGAATCAGCAACAGCTGCCATATAGTCTTGTCCGTCCACGTACCATTTCGCTTGACTTCCATTCCTTACTGGTGCATACGAGCCAAAGCGATGTTCAGCAGTCGACCATTCAGTTGCCATTTACAGTTGTTCAAACGTATGTATAAAGTCTACATCTTATCGAGTTCAAGGATTGTGTTGAGTAGCCGGCTTCACTTTCTCAATTTTACAATTGTCCCTGCTTTCAATTCAAGGTGGCCTTATCTCATAGCAAAAGGAGACGAGGAGAGGGAGCAACATAGCTAGGAACCAGGCTGGGACTAAAGCAAGAACCAAGTTGCAAAAGGAACTGTCTTCGATTTAACTAAACAGGAGGTTTGACGTCATTGGCAGGTAGCCATGGTAACCAGTGGTTTATTTACCAAACATTGGCCAACTTGTTGTTTCAGAGGGCCAATAACTAAAACCGGCCCATCACTGAGATTGCTTAATTGCCGGTCCAATATTTTTCAAGTATTGGACCGTGCACTGTAGCGAAAGATCACGCGAGGTGACTGTGAAAAGTTTTTAGTTTTATGGCTCACTTTAAAAAAAAATACTAAGGTAACCTTGAGGTAAAAATCTCTTTTCAACTGTGAAGGAAATGCCTAGTTCTTGGCTGTTGTCACCAGCTTAGGCCGGTCATGTGATCGCGCATGCCTAATCACAAGTAGATAGATAGATAGTTTATTAATAACCAATTTGCAACTAAAAGTTGAATTATACGATTATTTACAAAAAAACGAATATTGATAATTACATCAAAAGGACTATAAGTGATTTAAAACAGCAAATAAGGATATTATACAAAATATATATGTATATGTAATCTCTGTAATTTCATGATTAATTAGTGATAGGGAATTGGGAGTTTTTGTCCGAAATTATTTTTTTGCAAATAGGCCATACCCATTTCTGCACCTGGTTATTTTGCCTCGACTTTCAAAACATCTGTAGAAGTTAACCATGGTTATCTTGAGGCTGTCAAATGAGTAATTAATATGTTTCCAATCGAGAAGTCAATTAAAAAAAACCATTTGAGGCCGTTGCGGGTAAATGATTTTTCAATTAATTTGTGGTTGAGTTAATATATTGCCCAAGGCGCTTGTGAAATAAGTCAACCAAGGAATGAGTCAGCAAGCTACTAAAGGAATTCATTTTAATTAGGAATGACTCAGCAAACTTCTTACGTCACTGACTAAAATCATGTAAGGCAAAAAAAAATGTCCGCATACAAGCCAAGTGGCCCATCAGGCCGGCGTTTATCTCCGGTTTCTGTAGCACGAAGCGACTAGGAGTATTTCACACCCCTCCCAGCGTTAAGTTCACCAGTACCCATTTATACACCTGGTTGAAGAGAGGCACAGCGAGAGTAAAGTGTCTTGCCCAAGAACACAACACAATGTCCCTGGCCAGGGCTCGAGAACGCGGACCGCTCGATCCGGTGTCGTGCGCACTAACCACGAAGCCACAACTTGCGTTATGTCTCCTAACGTTATGCCCCTTGCGTTATGCCTCTTTGCGCTAATTACCTACTTGCGTTATGCCTATCTGCGTTGTGATTGTTCGCAGAATGAGCTTGTTGCCATGCAGGTTTGGATTTTACTAAGTTTATTTGATAAGCTGTCTACTGCTTTTTATAGATGTTTCTAGAAGTGAGTGAATGTTAACACCCACAAATCAAAGTCCACAGCTTGACAACTGTTCATGTACCACTTGCAAGTTGCAAAATCACCTGGGTGAGTTGAGGTGAATTTTAATCGTCAGAATTATGTCTGGCAAGAGACTGTACCTTTTCAACAGAACAGGCTTATTACGTACGAATGGAGCTCTCACATAGATTAAATCTATCAAACCTATTCTCCTTACGTGCAGAAACCTACAGCAAAAAGCTCTGTATAATCTTTATGACCATTATGCTGCTATTTACATTACGTTTGAACTGAAAAGGGTAATTCAAACTAGGCTCTTGCACAAAATAGGTGTACAAGTACATAATGTGGGAACTTCATCGACTTAGAGTTCGCAGAATATTTCTTCTAGGTTGCATCATGTTATTCTGATTATACTGTTATCTAAAGGAGAATAATTTGAAATACACTGAACTCCTTGCTCATCTGTTAGATTCTTTTGTTTCAACATGTGTAGGACTGCTCCTTATTTTTAAACTAAATTAAATAAATTTTGTAAATGGAATATGCTTGTCTTTGGTTTGCTCTTAATATGGTTGAACCAGTCAAATTTTCTGGCCTCTTAAAGTGCAAAGAACTTACAAATTGATAACTGTGTACATACAGACACTCCATTCTTAACATCCTATAAGCAACTCCTCTAATTGGACACTCGTTTTCTATTTATGTCAGGTTTACTTCAGTACACAGAAAGGCGGGGAGTGGGGGGAGGGGGGGTCCTGTACAACGTCATCTAAACTTTGAAAAGGAACTGAAGCCTTTAAAACGTATTACAATCTCATTTATGGGTTGGTGAAGTAATGCGTGAAGTAATGAAGAAGCGAAACACAGGATGAAGATGCATACTTATTAGTTGTGCAAAAGTGATAAGAAGCTGGCTTGCTCTATACTGAGAGACTCTAAACTAATTGCCAACAAAGGAACTGAACGCGCGCTTGGCATCTTCACACTACAGCCATATCCCTGTAATCTGAATGAGAGAACTTTTCCCAGGTATATTAAATTTACAGAATTTGATAGCTCAGACATGAAATTTGGTATACAATATGCTTGGAGTTTCTTTTTTTTTATTTTGCACGATGATTGTACCTGAAAGAAAACAAAAATTACTAGCGCTCTCTTGAACTGGCCCTTGTTTGTTCCCGGGGAAGTGGGCGGGGTTACTGTTTATGGAGCCCATGTGCGAGCTTACATGTTAATTTGATGCAAATGAAACTCATTTCATCGGTAGTTCGTTTTGAAACCGAGGTAAAACGAAACTTTGTAAAGGAGCATTCTTATCTTTGTCGAGTCGAACTCTACTTTACGAAAGCTGTAGCAGACGGAGTAAAGAAAACTCTTTCTCCATTTCATTTCTTTTACAATTTACTGGTTTACTGGTTTTCATGTGTTTATTTCAGATTTCTCGTCGTGTTCCCAAGGGTGATTCGTGGAATGCAGTTACCAGTAATGAGTATTTCGATTTACTATTTTACGACAACTGCAGAAATTCTCGCGCGCTCATTGGCTAATTTTTATCGTCAATATGCGGACAGACACTTGAATTTGAAATTCGTGCGATAACCATTTGTTATCTTAAAAAACAAATTGATGTCAGTTTTTAATGAGTCTGTCCTGTTATTGACAATGAATTTCGTCATCACATTGTCAAAGTAGTCTGCGGATCCACAGCTACTTTGACAATGTGATGACGAAATTTATGATCAATAACAGGGCAGACGCATGAAAAACGGACGTCAATTTGTTAAACTTACAATGAATTATGTCATTACGCATGCAACTTTATTTTACTCACTTTGCTTTCTGTCGAGAAAGTACGTTGTCGTTGAGGTTGTTCAAGCGACGGATGCGATATTGCGAAAGACATAGGTTTACAAAGCTTCCCTTGAGGACAAACAGCATTTGGAAAGCTTGCCGGTAATCAAATTTGCTAGCTTGTCCGGTTTTGTTGCAAAAAAAAGCGAGTTAACTTTCTACCCAACAGTTGGAACAAGAAGCACTCGTGGCAGTGACGGAAACCACGTTCAATTTTCCTTTTTTATTTCAATAAAGTTGAAGAGGGAAGACTTTAAACTTGACGATATGTAGTAATTTTTACTAAGCGCAGTTTTACAAACACCAGGCGTCTTATTCCATTCCCTCCCGCCTTCTTACGACCTCAACTCATGGTTGAGTTACCACCTATTGATTTTCCCTTACAAATTCACATGACCCACGCTTTCTTACATAATTGAGACTATTCTTGCAAAAGCACCTTAAAACAGTTTGAAACGCGCAGCTGCTTAAAAAAACTGAACAGTCATATCGTAAACAGACAATGCACATAACCAGAGGTTTGTCAGCTCGTTGCTTGACTTTCCTCCATTGATCTGGTCATTTCTTTCACTGACAAATGTGTGACGGTGCGTTGCTAGCACTAGGACTGACATGGCTGCGCATGCGCATACAGTAGTAGTGTATGGCGATCGTGTATGGCCACAGGCGGCCTAAGCGCAAGATGTGAGGAAATAATTAAAGTAAATGAAACGTACGCGAACGTGACTCTTGCGGTGTTGTGTTACAAAGACGCGATTTACAAGGGTTTGTGTGGGAACTCTACGGGTTTGCTTTAAATACCTAAAATTTAATGTTCTGTGAATAAAACTGACTTACCTTGCTTTCCTGTCGTATTCTTTATCGTTTCATGGTGTTTGTAGCCGTTTTGAAGCGTTTTCAGCGAGTTAGCGCTGGTAGTGGTGTTCCACAATAAAAAAAAAAACAAGGCTGGCTGGCTCAGAATCGAACCATCGTACTGCGAAGGCCAAAATACTCCCGAGGAATGGACGTAGCCGCTTCAAATCACGTCAGCCGAGGCGTGAATAACTCGCTTCCCAGCTCGTCGGCCGCTGGTTCACAAATCTCATCGCAACGGCCTGAAAATCGCTCGTTTACCAGCTCAAATCTGCCTCTATCGCTGCTGCATCATGCGTATAGCCAACGGTGAGGAATCGAAGCTTAGCGACCTCGTCCGCTCGACAAAAACAGGACTTGGTCGGGGTGGGACAGAACTATTGCCTATATGCAAATCAACACCGTGCGAGGGTACACTGCGTCCGATTTCATCGAATGCATCCGCGGGTTTTCGCGGGGTTTCAAAAAAAAAACCATCAAGCGATAGCGGTTTTTCCGGTGAAATCTGACGCAGTGTACCCTCGCACGGTATTGATTTGCATATTTGGAACCCGTAAAGTTCTTATACAAACCCTTGTATATCGCATCTTTGTAATGTGCGCCCAATTTTCCCCTTTCTGCTCCCCTTTCTAGCGCCTGCCACGCAGGCTAAGCTTTAGCCGCCGACAGATAACTTGTAAGAAAACCTTGTATTTACTTATATTTCTTTGAATCGTTTCCTAAATATAAATTTCTGTAACTTTTATTAGATCCTATTGTATATTTAAGTATTGTTGAAGCAAAAACCCGTGTCACAAATGTCTAAACTTGTGTAGCACATTTCCCATTAGCAATGCCCATGAAAAAACTATGACTGAGGCAATGTCCATGGTTACAGTTCTCCGTCCTATAGGTATTTAGGGTGTTTTTGATCTTGAGCTTGTTGACTTGACCAGCTAACCAAACTCATTTAAATGATATGTTTCGCTACTAAATACTTACCTCTATTTTGTAAATGCAAATGTCACGTTACCTCCTGGTAAAGCCATTTTCTCTCATCCACTTCATGGACTTCTGGAGAGATTCACGGACACTTTTCCAACGAACAAGGTGCTCGTAAAAATGACTCATCAGCTGCTTTGTTGCACTGTCTTCTAGAGCCCACAGTGCCACCAACACTGAGCGTGCACCGGATCCTAGGAACGTGCGAGCGATTCTAACAACTCCCTCGGCTCTAATTTGTCCACGGCCACTGATGACAACAGCTTAGTACCACTAGTTTAGCTTGAACTTGAACTGTCAGACAGTTTCAAAAGGTAGTAGTCTTGTTTTGGAATCTCAGACTCCAGAGGGGCAAGAGCAATTTCTCCTCTTTCAGCATTACCATGTGCAGCAATATGTATCAGACTCACTGAATTCAGCTTCCGAAGTACCGCTTGCTTCGTTGCGTACTTTCCTAACAAAGGCTGGATGCGCAGCAGTCTTCCAATCATCTGTGCTTCCTCTCTTGTACCAGCCAATGGTACCAACTTTCTACTGACACGTCCCCTGTAAATCACCACGCCAGCATTGGGATCTCCTACCATCAGAGCACCAGTCTGACTGTGATAGTCTGCAGGACTGTACTGAATCACCAATTTCCATGCTGATCGCAAGTGCTTTCTCCAGATATTTAGCATTGACATATTTACCGAGAGATTTAAACACCGTTCCTATGTTTCTATTACATGTTGCTTCTACTTTTCTGTCGCCAATTTCAATGCTGATTGCAAGTGCTTTCTCCTAATATTCTTTAGCCTTGACATATTCACTCCAAGTATAAAGCACATTTCCTGGGTGTGCATAACATTCTGCTAGAGACTGAATTACCTCGCCCATTATCAAGTTGATCATCAACGAGATTTCAGTGCCTTCATTGACCCTTCATTATACATACAGAATTACCTCGCCGCTGAACCTTGATCATCGGCGAGATTTCAGTGCCTTTACTTTACAGATCGAATTACCTCGCCGCTGATCAAGTTGATCATCGGCGAGAAAGTGGTTCTATATAAGTGTTAATGTAACTTGCATATTAATGCAATTTCCATATATTGAGAACATGGCGCAATTTTTGTCCTTCTGTATATTGAAAGAATCACATATTACGTGTCTGTCTGATCACCGCTGCAACATTGTTGTCTGAATTTAGAATATTGCGTTCAAAATCGTGTCGTGTAACATACCGTTGACGACGGTGTCTCGTTGTCTCGTGTAAACATGGATTAAAAATCGGTGTCGGAAACAAGGTACCCGTATGTAATCCCTCTCCATTATGAACCTTCCATGGAACTACAAAAAATTTCAATAAATAAGGCATGACGACCTGAGCCGATAACACTCGCTTTCAATTTCACATGTTAATGACAGTTTTTTCTTGCTGTTGCCACTAGAAACGTTATACTAGTGTCACTTACTGAACTTGGCATGGAATGTCCCAAAAATGTTACCAGCGAACCATAAACTGGAGAATTTTGTATTACTTTTGCGAATTCTGTGCAAAAATATTTATGAGAGACGCAGCTATCATTTCCCAGCAAGAGATTATCAAGGTAAGAGAGTGAATCTCCCACATAGGCCTTTTACTTAAGTAATCCCTCTCAAGTTATTTTTAGACATGGTGCCCAGTTCGTCCGCGCATGTTGCTCGCGCATTGCGCAGATGCTTTCGTGGAGGAGTTGTTTATTCAAAGCGGAGGAAAACCTCCAACGCTGTGGGGATGCCTTCTTTTAAAAAAAATATCGAACAAGCAAAAAAGCCTCTACCTTAGCTATGTTTTAATACAGTTCGAAACTTTAGTGGAATGGCAGAGAAATGTGCATTCAAACGAGTGCAAAGCCCGAACACAATGCAACTGAACAAACGGATGGTCCAAAGTGCAGACAGACACTAGTCGCCCAAACATTAAAAGGGAGTTTTCAACCCGGGGATCTCGCAAGAATTTACATTTATTCAGTTTGTCTATCACTGTCAAAGATTTTTAAAAAGAATATATATGGCATCGTCAAAATTCAAAACACGAAATTTTAAAAATTGGCCGTCGTTTCCCTAGAATGCGCAGAATGTGGTCCGTTCCATGTTGTTTGTTGTTTTGTAGAGAATGGTGTTATCGTTGCGGATATGAAACGTCTTTTGAAAACCAAAACATATAAATGTCTTTTCACCACATTTCCCGCCGTTTCGTCGCGTGGGCTATCCACGCATCACGCGAGTAACATCCTCGGAAGAACTGGGCACTATGTATGAAAATAACTTAAGAGGGATTACCTTGCGTCATCCTCTTGGCTTGAATGGTTCGGCATTGTGGTTCCTTATGGAACCATCAGTCATATGAACTTAACTAGAAACAAGGAAGTGGAGTCGGCATGCTTTCCAAAGGTTTTTGTTTTGCCACATTTTCGTTAAAAACTCCTCCCGCCTCACCTCGTCTATACAAATCATTTATACTTCGAATTTTAGCCCGACTTTCAGTATTTTCAGTAAACAGTTTATTTGCGATCAGACAGATTTATCTTGTTTTGATAGAAACTTTGTATTCAAGGAAGAAGAAGAAGCTGTAAATGCTAACTCGTGTATAGGAAAATTCATCATGTCTATTGTATCATGGGAGGAGTAGAAGCATAACGGTTAACGCGCTGGGCCTAGGATCGAGCGATCTGGGTTCTAGCCATAGCCTAGATGTTGTGCAAGACACTTTAAAACCACAGTGTTGTCTTCACCCAAAGCCGCCGGGGTCGTTTAAAGCCCGATTAAGCTAGCCCAGGGTTAGTGAGAATTTTCATCAACAGTTTTGATCAACCTTTCGGTGAGGTTTTCCGTTATTAATTATCCTACATTACACAAATTACACAAGAATAACACATTCTCGTCCCCATAGCCTTTTTCGCTTCTCTTAGCCGGCGGGGCCTCGACACGAAACGAAAGGCCCTTCGTTTCTCGTGCCAAGGCCCCGCCGGCTAAGAGCAGCGAAAAGGGCTATGGGGACGAGAATGTGGAAAACACTCTTATACAAGAAAAATTAATACTTTGGTTAACTATTAATCCTGGATTAGCGTTTACTAGCTTTCAAACAACCCGGCCCCGGTTGTATGAAATTAGAAATAGATAACGTTAAAAAAGACACCAGGTTTTATTATATGCTCACGATCACCAAGTCCTCTCGTTCCACAAAATATAAAGGCTAACTTTATTCTGACTCGAGATTGATCAAGATCGGGAAATCATCGGCGAAAGTAGCAGACAAAATCTGTCAACCGGCGATCACAAACAAATCGCGGTAGCTGCCATCGGCTCGAATTCAATCGAGCAAGATATTCCGGGAGTACTGTACTGTCAACATCTTTTGGCCGATTGTCCAAGCAACTATGTCTCAATAGCAGCGGCCAATTCCTTATTGCTTTCATCGAAGGATGAGGTTTACCACAAAACCTACAGAGCGCCACATGTTTAATTACCATCATTTTAATCAAAGCTTTACCTATACAACTAATGAGGGAAGAAAATTATTTTCGCAACATTTTGCCTTTTAAGTTCCGACAGTAACCTTAAAGGAAGTCGTCACGGTAAGGAGATCTATACTTAAGCTAAAAATTTAAAATATGAAAATTAAAAGTTAAAAATTGTCAATATGATATACAACATTTCGAGCGTCTGTCTCTGGAGGCTAAGAAAAGAGCGTTCATGGTCTCAGACAACTCTAGTATTGACTGTAATCAGGAACCATAGTTTGAATCATTATTTGAAACCTAGCACGAGCAACATGCTTATGATCAGCCCTAACTAAGAGACTATGATAACGCAATACCATTAAGCGCACGGAAAGTTCTGATGTGGTGTCATCGCACAGTTCACAGTTGGCATGAGTTCTTTGGTCAGGCCTCTAGCATCAAAAGTATGAAAGTATCTGTCTAATGAAATCATTTACTGGTCGGCCGTGGGTTTCTCGAGGTGACCCTTATTGACAATTAATTTTGCGATAGATTTTAGTCAGCTCGTTGTGATCCCTATATATTTCTTATGTTAGGGTTATATTTTTCTTGCGGGGGGGGGGGGGGTGCTTCAGTTTTTTCAAAGTTTCCTATATAAAAAAGATTGTCGCACAGGTTAGACTTCAGGAAAGTTTACGCGGCTCTTTATTTAAGCTGACTTAAAGCTTACATGGATTGAAAAGGTACTGAGAAATCTAAAACTGGTCCGCGCGAATCAGTTCTGGGTGATTCGTGTTTCGCTTCAAAGGTTAACCAAAGTAGCATGATGCGATGATTTGCTCTGGTGGTATAATAACTGTCACACGTCTGCTATTCCGACCGCCCCATAGAAGCCGTTCTGCATGTACGATAAACCGATTGAACGAGCAACTAACTTGTTAGAAAACAAAGACGAGAAAGTTGATCAAAGCGCAAAGCTATTTTTATTAACAAGAAAAGCTTTCCATTCGTATTATCACATTAATTTACCTACAGAAAGGTTTCTACGTCTGAAATAACACAAACATAGTGTATACCATTACAAGTAAACCTCGTTCTCTAATCTCTTGTGAGCGAGAATTCTGGGAAGGAGATACACCATGCATACAGTAGGTACAAACGAGCTTGGCCTCGTGTGGCTATTTACATATTAAATAGGTCTCAAACGAAAAGGCGGCGATAAAGTACAACTGCTTTCTGATACTAATCTTTGTCCGCTGTCTTCAAGTACTGTGAGGGGTCCTTTATCAGTTTCACGTCTGAGGCCGCCATAGTTTGGGAACACATTGGGCACACTGTTTCACCAGTCTCCAGCAGACTACAAAGAAAGGAAACAAAAACGGAGTTTGAGAATGACGTATAACCCAATGAAACACTACTGGAACGAAATATCGAGGGGACCAGGGATGGCGCAGTGGTGAGAACGCTCGCTTCCCACCAATGTGGCCCGGGTTTGTTGTTGGTTCTCGCCTTGCCCTGAGGCTTTTCTCCGGGTTCTCCGGTGTTCCTCCCTCTTCAAAACCAACACTCCAAATTACAATTCCACCAGGATAGAGGACCCGCATGAAAACTAGCTAAGGCTGATACGGCTAATGCACGGTGCTTTGGAAGTGTTAATTGCGAAAAGCTAACAATGATTAAGGAGGCCACTAAGGGCTGCTAAAGACACTAAAGGTTGCCCATGTATGTCCAGAGTTCCGACGAAAAGCGCTTTGTACAAACGAATCGCCTATAATCTAACAGTGACACTAAATATACCTCATAAGTTCCGAGTGCAGCGCTGGAAAGGTACAGCTGGGGCACATTGTCCAGTTGTCTTTGACCATGTGCCGACCCTAGGGAAGGAATTAAAATCAATTGTTGGTTTACACTGTCACGTCATCAAAAATAGAAATCGTAACAATTCAATAAATTACGTCAAGAATCTGGGATATGATAGATGATTGATATACAAACAATCTCGCCAAGATTTAGGTCTGTGCGTTTTTTCATTCGCGCTTCACCCAAGTCTATAGAGATTTGTATGGAGCAGCCATATTGGTGCCCCTCTGAGGGGAAGCAACATGGCGGCTGTTAGAGAAACATCTGTCATTGAGTTTTGCTATTGAAACGAAAATTTATTACTCTAGAACTCCGATACGTAGAAAGCAATATTTCTCCTAGTGCCAGAACTGTTCAATTAGCAAAAGATTGAGCGTTAACTCATGTTTTAACGTTCTCCAGCCGCATCTTTACGCGCGCGTATAGAATGATGGGAAAAGCAATAGGTCACATGGTCTCTCAGGGGGCAAAGATTTTCAAAATGGCGTCCGAAGAGGGCAACTTGACGAACGAAATGTCAATAGAGCTATTTTCTAGATGGAAAGTGGTATCCTTAATGGTAAACCTTTTACTTTGAATTTTTTTTGTTTTCTTCCTCAAGATTTACAACTTGACATTTGAGCTGTCCCACATCTTGCTGTAACTTGGTAACGTGATTTCTTAGTTTACAGTATTTTACAGTATTTTTTTTATTTTTACCACAAAATACAAGTAATACTAAAAAAACAAGGCGATCACAAAAAAAGTAAATACAAGTGGTGAGGAAGCCCAAAAAGAAACCATGGGGCTTATAGATATTGGGCTCCCTCAGAGTAAAAAATAGTTAACAGTAACAGTAAGGCCAGGATCGAAGGTAAAATACAATGAATGAAAGTATAGATTACCTAGTTACAAAGAGTGAGTTAAAAACAAAAACAAACAAACTAAGGTTAAGTATGACAAAATATATAGCAAAGATAATATCAAACATGTGAAGAAAGGTACGTAATTACTATAAGATTTTCAAGCTAATAATTAATATAAATATATTTTTTTCAATTTTGCTCTGAATGAATGGAGAGAGTTAGATTCTTTAATATCATTATTTAAAGAGTTATAAAAAGTTGGTCCTTGGAAACTGACAGAAAATTTTCGAAGGTTAGTTCTACAAAAAGGAAGATGAAAATCGTTCGCGTATCTAGTGGCATAGCTATGGACTTGTTTGTTTAAAGAAAAATAATTGTTGAACTTTGAAGGCAAAAGAGAACGGCTGAAAGAAACCATAAGTTTACCCAATTCTAGTTGTCTAACATCGTTAAGTTTTAGTAGCTCCAGTTCTTTGAAAATAGGGTCTGAATTAGAATCGAAAGTCGATTTAGAAATAATTCTGATAACTCTCTTTTGCAAAGAGACAAGACGGCGAAGATTAGTTTTGTACGTAGATCCCCAGGCATTGATGCAATAATGAATACAATTAACAACTACAATGAGAGAACACGTAATAAGGGTTTGGAATGGAACGAGCACAACCAGCTGTTCCTTTATTTGTATTTTGGTAGCAGTGGTCCAGAAGAGGGTCTATATTTTTCTCCCTGTTTATGAAGTCTTGGACGCATTCTTCCACAGTTACACTTTCACTTTCTATTTGAACATTGTTTGTTTCGCTGTCAGTTTTTGAGCACAAAGGCAACAAACTTTCACAAAAATTTTCGTTACAAAAGTCGATCTGCGGATCTTTTCCTATGTGATTATGCATTTCATTTCTTTCCACATATGTTGAACAATTCAAAGCCTCTATTCTTCTCGTTTTGCGGGGAATTTCATCTCGAATTCTAGGAGGCCTTCTCTTGTTAACTGTCTGGTTCAGTGAATGTCCCTTTAGATACAAGCTTGGAATTGGATCCTCTTTCGTTGGTTTTCCAGCTTTGAAATGGTTCGAGCAAACCTTAGTATCCTTAGTGATTTAAAGTCCTTCCTGTTGATGAGTTGTGACCATTTACTGTACAAACTGGGATGAGGGCATCGATAAAAGCGTATTTTTCTCTCCTCTCCCTTAAATATGTACCTTAAAAGATTACAGATAAGATACCATTGTAATTTAACTGTTCTGTATATAGTATTTACTTTATTAAAGCTTACGTGACAACCACAAGTAGCTGGTGTACTCAGTGTGTGGGTATCTTCGATCGTTGTCGCATCCGAAAACGGCACAATGGTCTCCTTTTCCCATATCAAGCAGCAAAAATCTATGTTTTCGCGAAATTCGTAAATATTGCTGTATTAAAATACTCGAAACGCTGACCCGAAGCAGTATTTACATTCAAAATTACCGCGAACAGACCGCACGTTCAGCTGTTTTGCCCCCTGAGCGACCACGTGACCTTTCTGTTTTCCCATAAACACCTTAGCGCCCGCAAATATGGCGGACATCGTGAATAAGGGCTATTTAGGAAACGAAGAACCCTGTCGACCTTAAACGTTGTGAAACGCCAAGTTATTAGAGCGTCTTACGTCCTATGAAACTAAAACTTCAAAGGGATTGGTAGTTTAATTCTGGAAAATGATGACGTCATATGAAAACCGGCAATAAACAATCGTGCTGTTCAAAATAGTTCTCCAGGTATCTTAGAGGAAAGACCTTTGGGGAGAAATGAAGAATGAAGACGATAAAGACGAAGAAAGACACCTGTCATTGACTTAGTTTAAATAAAATCAGTCCACAACCTTTCAAAAAATTATATTCGACCTATTGCTCGAGGGTTACTCCCGAACCATTTCCGACAATTGTCGAAGAGATTACGATTACTTCCGAAGCGGTGCCCGAAATTCATTCGAACTTTTCAAATTGTTTTCTGAGGAGCCTAAGACGTCTAATATTTCGGAGAAATATCCACCGCTACCACTTGTCTTACCGTGATAATACAATACGGTATAGTATTTTTACACTCTGGACAGTCCAGCTTCGTCTGCGGTACTTCATTACTGCAGTAAGGACACGGGTCTTGAGCCTCTTCCTCTTCTGTTTTATCAGGTTTCCTGTGATGAAAACAAATAACAGCAATATTTACAACGAAACGTAATAGGACTGGGTTCTTAAAATGGACAATGCATAGCCCTCTGCCCCCTTCCCCTTCTTATACACAGTTCTTTTATGGCTGATTCGTTCATAGTTAAGTATTATTTTCAGGTTTCCTTCAATTTAAAAGCCATGACTGAACTCCTTTTACAAACGGCTCAAACCGGCAAAAAATAGAAACTTTCATGTACGAAGACGTGATTACACCAAACATTGTCACAGATACATTACTTTACCTGACAATTTGTTCAATTTTCTTTTTGTACTTGAGATCAATCTTTTGTCGGTACTCAGGCCTCATCAGCATTGCGGCGTAACTGAATGAAGAGTTCTTCAACCCTGATCGATGACACTCGATAACGGTCGACGTTAGAATGGGAACGACGTCTGTGGAAAACATATGCGAGATAAATTCCCCTTAAATCCACGTGGAAATATATATAAAAAAAAATTTCTATAAAAAGGCAAGCTAACTTACGCTCAGACTCTACCTTCACATGCTAAAAGGAGTTTATTGCTTTCCACAAGGTAAAAGGAGGACCTTTTTCTACTAGTTAGATACAAAAAGCCTCTTGACCAGGATTTAATTGCCTTATGAATCTTCCTGTACCGTGAATACGTTTCTCGTGACGTCGGCAGGACATACAGCTGGGGAAATTTACTCGGCGCGACTCGAAACAAAATGACCTTGCGAACCTAAGAGACCTGGAAACAAGACAAGCGACAGCCCTTGTGTTGTGTTCTTGCGCAAAGCACTTCATTCTCACAGTGCCTCTATCAGCCCAAGAATACAAATAGTGCTGTGAAACTATGCCTTTCGCCTCCCTGACAGGGTATAGAACGAAAAAAACACGGGCAAAATAAATGCGTTCGGCTATCTCGGCGGCGCGTTTTTTTTTTTTCTCGTTATGTGTACAAGCTACCATCGAACTCTAGGAAAAACCTTATTAAAAGGCTTGCTGAGCTATCTACGAAGAACAAGGATCCCATACAAGGGGACTAGCACTATTCCCACCATCTGCATAGTACAGATACTGGAGTAAAAAGCCAGACACTTACAAATTAGCTGAAAAAGAGACGGTCACACACAACGGTTCACTACTTACGTGCGGGAAATTTACTGATGTTGTTTGCCACCCTAATCAACATCCGAGCACCCTTCATGTGGTCACCTCTCTTAACGTGCAGCTGAGACAGGAAATACAATATAATCTGAACTTAGCGATTTCAAGAGCCTGTAAAGACTACACGCAAATCTCAATACACACAAAGCTCTAAAACTGAGACGTTGAACCTTCGAGGAGAAGTCATGCTCACCTTAACGAGAATGTAGCTATGAAGGATCATCAGATTCTGCATCATTTCTGTGGGAATCTTGATCTTGTGATCAGTCAGCTCTGAAATACAATGATTGGATTTCCAATAAGGAAAAAGGAGCTCAAAGAGATTAAGTTCAAGAACAAGGAACCCGCACAAAATATTTTCCAGGAACACCAATGCAATACTGACAATGCATCACGTTTAATTCATTTCAGTACACCATTTAGCAAAATGTTAAAGCTGTCCCAAATAAGGAAAGAATTCTCATGGCGAGATTGCTAACCGAATGTTTTTCTTTTTGTGTGCACATGCAGCAACAGCTAAGAAGCAAAATGTTTTTGAAAAAAAGAAACAATTTTGCTGCTCGAGAACAAAGTTGATACTTTGACAAATGTTGCGTCACACGACATTTGTTTGTACGTTTCTTCGTCTGCGGGGGGGGGCCTCAATACGAAGAAGCTCCTTACAAACTTTAATAAAGTTCTCAGGATTGCTTCACATTTTCGCGCCTGTAGCTTTCCCCTCTGCCACGCAGACTATGTTTAACGTAGCAGTTACGAGGTTTCTTTTCAGAACCACGATGGTACAATGCATGCATGCCACCTTACGTGCAGACACGCCGTTAATACGGCCACGTCGTTTTTACCGCCACTTTATTCTGGCCTGAATGGCCAATGGTGCTGATTGGACGCCGGATTAACAACAAAAGGATTAACAGGATTAACAGGATCAACAGGATTAACAGGGTTCCACTGAATTTTCCAGCAAAAAACCTGTAACTCCCTCAAATGCGGTTTTTCGCGTTGGTTACCTGTAAGCAATAAGAACTAGCAATAGGAAAGAAAAGTAAAAACTGCTCCACAACCAACCTCTGTACATGCTGAACAAAACATCATGTGCGTTTCTGTAGTTCCCGGCATTCTGATCTTCTCTTGCAATGATGATGGCGGTGCGCGCGGCCTCACGGTATTGTTTTAAAGCCATGTAAAGACGGAACAAGTATTTGGCTTCCTGGAATAAAAACAATTAAAACATTTCCCTTATTCTCACTACAACAAAAGCACCAAATTTCAAAAACCGAAGGAACAAAACGAAAATTCAAAACGGAGGACTTGGGATTTGGGTTTCAATTGTAAAGGATGCTGTTAATTCAATACTGTCACGTAACTCTCGGGCAACACTCGATTTGTCACGCTCACTCAGCAAGGAAAGAAGACTCGTGGAACGAGTGGAACGAAGTTGCTTCAATTTCAAGTGTGATGGAGTGTTTTTTTGTCTCACTATACTCTGACCAGGATCGTGTCGGTTTACAAAAGCCACAGTTCACTGTTGAGCATGGTTCTAATTTACCTTTGGTATTCCGTCAGCCTCTCCCATGAGAAAATCAATCAACTGATGTGTCAGCACCTCGTCAGCAGCCTGACCAACCTAACATATGAGCAGTACACAGACACAGGCTTGAGGTCTAATTGTACTATTGATTCAAGGAGCTGACAAGCTTCTCACTTCTTTATATTCTTTATATTACTATTACTTCTTTATATTACTTTCTTTACATGGGTAGCCCAAAGGACATCCTCGTTGTCACCAAATACAAAAGCAACGTGAAAAGGTGTTCGCTCCATTTGAGCTTTAAATTAAGGTGCGTGGCAACAGTTTCATATTTCAAACAGCTATACTTTGACGGATCAATGCTTCCACTGTTTATCAAGTGATGCTACAGTTGGGTGTCACACAAACGCCCATCAACTGGTGACCATATAATGGTAATCGTTATGGCATAATACGTTATCAGAGCAACAGTACGATCGGTTAAAGCTACCTAACTGTTAGCTTTAAATGCTTATAACCAAAAAAAAACCAGTCTGGTGTAACTCTAAGGATTAAAGCAGTTAAAGGCATTTCTTACTGACTCGATGGCCAACTCAATTGATTCACCGTCTTCTCCCACGGGGCATTTCAA
>OZ026603.1:15386597-15424097 GCA_964020085.1 Micromussa lordhowensis
GTTACGCCAAGTAGAGTTCATCTTGATAAACTATGTGAATTAGCCACTAATTCACGAGCGCTTGTTGGATATGAGATGATAGATAGCCAACTAGGCGCGTATTTTCCTTATTGTAATTAACATTGTGTAAAATGGCGTCTAACAATTCGATGTATATTTTCTGGCTTGTTACCCTATTCAGCGTCTCTTTCTTTCTTTTGAATAAATTCGATTGCTGGCGGCTTGCTCCACTGTGTGTTGTATTATTTGCCCCCTATACTTATGATAGAAATGTTTTCTATTCGTCTGAGCGCCTCAAGGACTTTCTCTATTCTCTTTCGCTTCGCAAACCCCTCAATTTCCGAAACTTTTAAAGAATTTATCGCGAAAAAAGGGATCACGACGTTTTTCGCAAATTGAACGCACGTCCCCTTCATGTGTATTTAACAATTATTCCACGCGCAAGCGTTGGATATGAGTTGGCTATAATCAGCTCGTATCCAACAGGCGCGGTGGAATAATTGTTTTATTAAAAACTCTCCCCAAAATATAGAAACCCAAATAAAAAAACAATAAAAACATCCCCAAAAAATTACGCGTGCGCTTACCATATTTGTATAGCATGGTATAATTGCTCATATACAATGATGGCTAAGCCAATGAAAACTCTTGAATTGCATTATCCAATGATCCAGTCTTTTTTATAAAGGTGTATATATGCCGCAGTGCTGTTACTTACCAGTTCTTAGTTTTGATATACACAGCAGCCGCTTTTTCCCAGTATTGTCCTTTTTCAAACAGCAAAGCTGATTCGGAATATTGCTGAGAATGAAAGGCATCAAGAAGCGGTCACAATGAGGAAATGATTGAAAGAAACACCTAGCAGATAAGCTTGGAATGTCAACTACATATACCCTCCTACAGGATATAAATAGTATCCATTTGGGGCTAAAATATGCTCTGACATTTTTATCTGTTACGAGACGCGAGCAGTTCTACAAAAGCGAAGCTCGAGGAAAACGGAGCGTTTCGAGGAGCAGATAACGTCCAAAGAAAAATATCCGGGCACATTTGTAAAGTCAAATGGAGGCTATTGTGTTTATTATCCTTCGAATATTTTTTGAAAGACGCGGGATCTTTGGAAAACTGGGAAATATCACTCGAATATTCTCCAGTTTAAGCTGTGGCATATTTAGTCAGGTGACGCATTGAGACCAATAGAGTACAAACGAAAAGTTGATAGAAATTATGCTGTCTCTTTGCCTCAGAGTGCTGCTTAGTCTTTCCATCGTTTGATCATAGGAAAGATTTCTACTCGCTACAATGTATTTTAAAACTGACCTTCATTGACTCCAGGATAGTGGCGCACTCTTTCTTCAGCTGTCTACTGGGACTTTTAGAAGCATAGTTAACACCTCTAAAAAACACAAAAAACATACATATATCATTTAATTTTTCCACAGATATAGTCTGTTGCAAAAGGTAAGTTCCGATACTTCAAGAGATATTTGAATGGGAGCTCTTGTTTTCAAAAAGAGTTAGTAAAAAAAACAACAACAACACGACTACCTCACTTGAGCTTGCATAAATTCGATAACACTTTATAAAACAGTTTTCTTAATAACAACTATGGGTAAACACAATCAGTAGATCAACACAGGGAAAGACACAACGACGATAAATATGGAGCCACAAAGTAATCGGAATTCACAGAAAAAAACACATTGGCAAGAGCAGAGAATTTTTCATAATCCAAGAACAGTTTCTACGCAAATCCTTGTTAAAAGTTCCCAAAACGATCCTATTTCTGTCGACCAATCAGAAAAAAGCATGAGCACACATTCTCACGTCAGGTCGTTTCAACATGACGTCATCAATATAAGTCATCAATTTACGACTAATCCTTGGAGAAGTGGTATAAACTGTAAAGAGATACTAGTTTACAGACGTTTAGCAGCTCTCGTCATCTGCTATTGTCTGGTCATTGTAGCAGCGACTAGGGCCATCGCTTCTGTTGTTTGCTGTATTGTTCCCTTAAAGGATATCGTGCCATTCATGTCAGACCTTACGAGAGCTGCTACATCACCTCTTGTTTAGGACTCAACGGCACTCGCTTATTACGTTATATCGAAGCTGTCAGTTTTATTTTCACAAACCTCCTGATGTCTCCCACTCTTATAGCCATCCTTGCCATTCCACCGACACACAACTCGTCATGTTCTCGTTTCTGTGGTTCAGTTATGTTATGAAAAACATATAAACAACCGTTATTCTAACGTTAACAGCGTCATTGAGTACCGGTATTATCGTCTGTGTTTCGGGGAATTACTTTCACATTACCATTAGTCTTAGAAGTGTAGCAGTTCTCGTAATCTGCTATTCTTTTATTATCGTAGCAGCTGTTATTGTTTTAGGACTAAGGGCATTGTTTCTGTTGTTTGGTCTATTGCTCACTAAAGGGTATCGAGCCATTCATTTGAGACCTTGGTGGTGTATAAAGAATTTAAGACATAACAAATGTAAATCCACCTTGAAAGGAAAAACGCCAAATGACAAATCTAAGCCAACCATTCTACTTACCTCTGGTAGCTTGGTTATTCCTTTCTCGTAGTGAAGGAGGGCATTACTGTAATCTCCGCTGCAGCAAGGAAAAAACGTGTAATATGAAGTAAACAAAAATCTGATGTAGGGTTCTAGAAGAAATTTCGTCATCTAGATAATTTTGCCAGAGTTAAGAGAAACAACAGCATAAAAAAATGATTTAATTAAAAAAAGTTGTAAGAGCAAAAGTAAAGCCTTTATGATTTCCAGTCCGTGCTGCGCAGTCTCGGCAACCTAATGTTTATAAACATTATAAGCTCCCACTCGATGGAATGCGAATCGATGTTACTCGTTACGAACCACATACCTAATCTTTGAGGCCTTTCAAATTCTCTTTCCAACAGCTTCATTGAGTTTTTACAGCTGCGAAATTATATCATCAAGTGATATGAGAAAGAACGAAACATAAAGCTTCGACCGCTTCGCATCCATACTGGTGGTTGTTTTGAAAATTTGAATTCACTTCATGTAAGTAGTTGCAAAATGTTTACATTTTGTGAAGTCTTACATGAAACGAAACAAAACAAAACACGCAAACAAACTCTCAAAAGTGCGCAGTACGGATTGGAAAATATCTTTAAGCACAACTGACTCATAGCTCTAAGCACTTGACTCCAGTTTTAGAAGCATAAAGTGGCTTAGAGGATTGCTACTCCCGCCTGGATGGGATGTTAGTCCATCGCAGATTAGTCCCCAGCAGTTTGACACGTTGTGCCAACAATTCACCGGTACCCATATACACTCCCGGGCGGAGAGGCACTGTGAGAATCTGCCGCACTGACCATTAGACCACCGCACCTTATATACAGTATATATGAATGCTCAAGTGTAAATAAAGCCAAGCAAAAAACACTAGAAAAATCGCTAGAATACGGTTTCTCTTACGTGAACTCGAGTTGCTGTGCGTATTCTCTTGAAATGTAGGGAATCTGTTCTGGAGCTAAATTCTTGGCCAGTTCAAGTGCTTGGTCCCAGTGAAGGAGATCACGCCTCATCTGAAATGTGCAGAAAAACGTTATTAGAGTTTTCCACCAAATGGCTGCCAAGCTAGGTACATGAATTTCCTCCGAGTGGGAGACAGACTGTAATGTAAAAAAAATGTATGTCTATGACTGGCATGTACCGTGATGTGCAATGTCCTTTAAATTATCTTTTGTAAGACTGAAAGTTTAGATGGTTAGACTGCCGGCTTCAGCTTAGCGGATAACTTAGAATTCCTTGATCAATTCCTTCCAAGGAATTATTGACTTCAGTGACCCTGCAACTTATTTAATTCAAGGGACCTAGGTCAGGATATTTGCATCTTGAAAAGTTTAGCCTTAATTGTTCAAGTTCGTCGTTTGTAATCTGTGGTAATTTTCTCCATCCTTAACCATCCTTGTTCCTTTGTGCTTTACTATTATCTCTTTGGTGTTTTTCTAACTCAAAAAACTACTTTTTTCAGGTTTGCTTCAATTTAAAGGTAATCTTGTACGTGGCCAGAATAAATCTCAGTGCTGTGACTGAGCTCCTTTAAACACTACTTTGTTATTAAAACGCACCTCGAGTGCAGCTAATGGAAATGCTGAACCAAGAAACAGATCCTGAAATAGAGGAACAAAAACAAAATCAACGAACACTGGTACAGTACACATCAAATACCGTATCTTAGCAACAACGTCAAATTAATGCGTTATTACACCGTAAATACTATTTGCAACACTTGTCAACGAGTCTTCGTCGTAAAGTTGTTGGCCTCCACTCTGAATAATTAACCAGTGCACCTACCTGAGCAGTATTGTACTCTTCAAGAAACATGGCGACGTAACCTGCCAAGAGACTCTTGTCTTCTGTTCCCTAACGACAGAATAAGAAATGATAAACTCTCTTATTTTTTCTTTGCAAGTAGTGTGCTAAGTGGCTTCCCATGAAGAGTAAAAATATTTTTGAAAAATAAATTCTTCTTGTCTTAATATCTGTTTTATTGCGGCTTGGTACGTTGCGCAACCGCAAGGAAATTACAATTTCTTAAAAGAGCTAGGTGACGGTTTGCGCATCTTGAAAAGTTTAGGCAAACCTTTTCAAGTTTGTCATTTGTAATCCGTGTTAACCTTCTCCATATTTAACCATCCTCGTTCCTTTATGGTGTATTGTTACCTTCTTGGTGTTTTTCTACCTCAGTAAACTACCATTTTCAGATTTCCTTGAATTTAAAGGTAATTTTGTACGTGGTCAAAATAGCTAAAAAAACTTGAATGAGCTCCTTTCGATCACTTATTCCAGAATGTCTCACTATTTTTATGGTGAAATATAAACAAGGAAGAAGAATTGACCTCGCTCCCAATGTATCGCGCACCGGTATCGGGGAGGTCACGGGTTCGAATGCCGTTGAAGCCCTGATTTTTTTCAGGCTTCTTCTTTAAAAATTGCTTAAATTGGAAAATGTACTGCGATGATCATTCTTCACTTTCATCTGCAACCACAGTTCATATATGAATTATTTCGTATATACATCACATCATTTCATTCCTCACGGGGAGATATGAACTCAATAAATTGACCTCGCTCCCAATGTGTGGCTTGATAGCTCAGTTGGTAGAGCATCGCACCGGTATCGCGGAGGTCACGGGTTCGAATCCCGTTGAAGCCATGATTTTTTTCAGGCTTCTTCTCTCCAATTGCTTAAATTGGAAAATATACTGCGATGATCATTCTTCACTTTTACACTCCATTCATGTTAGCACGCTCAGTTTCGTTGTTCTCACAACTGCAAGGATGGCAGGACTTTTCAGCCTGGGCCATGGGACCCACATCCTTAGCCAAATTGGGGTCCCTAGAGTTTTTGATGGGTCCCGATATCTCGACAGCTCTTCCAAAGAAAACTAGTTGCTTTGTAAAAGAATGACGGATGGATACCCCAACACAGAAAAAGGGTTCACCTCAATACTTTCTAAAGACTGTACCATCGCCACATCTCCCATCTTGCGGTACACTCTGACTGCTGCAGATAAAAATGTAACCAGTTTACTAGACGTAATCTCTATGTATGATCATTTGTAACCTTAGATACAAGATGCACAAGACAAAAGCAGCAGGAAAATTGCATTTATGAAATGTTGACGTTAACTTAAGAGTATGGCGTAGAGTGATCTAAAGAAAGCTTTTGGAAGAATTTACTAAGAACATTATTAACTGAGGTGTAATAACACTGTAAGGTGTAATACAGTACACAGCAATGATTCTTCTCTATTTATAATATTTTTCTATTCCTTTCATTCTACTCACCAAGTTCAATGTCCAAATGATAAGTAGCTTTTTTGCCAAGCTCGACCCAGGCTTCTCGGGTGTCCAGAATCTTAGCCAGTCCCCAAGCGTCCTTAAATCTACAACAAAAGAGAGATTATTACACTTAATATTTGTATGAGATGAGATATTTGTTTTGCAATGGTAGCCGAGTTACCGCTTTAATAGATTCTATAGATTAACTGATAAATTATTTTAATAAATCACATGAAACGTTTTTTATAGAAAAATATCATCCACCGCCGAAAATTACACAAAGTTTGACATCGTACAAACGCACGTAATAATAAAACAAAAATCAATACACTGTGGAGAAAAGATAAAACCTACCGTTTTAATGTCAGGCAATGATTAAAAGACGTTTGTAACTAAAAAAAAGAACGGAGGATCAAGTCATTGAACGCCAAGTGATGAAACTCTGTACCACGTTCAAAGAATACTTCAGAATGTCAAAAAATAGTCAACTTACATCAGATTGTGGAAGATCCTGAGGCTTCTCGTGAAAAAGGTGTGTTGTAAGACTGAGCTTGGAGGTCTAGACCAGGAAACAAATGATCAATGAGATTCTAAAGAGACTCCGGTAAGATTTTGCATTTGTTCATATTGTAATCCACTTGCACCCATGAAATCGTTAGTCATCCTCGCATGCTAGTGTAACGTGAAGTTTCCCTCCTTTGGGGGTGATCTGGATCAGGATCACTCGGGTCATGGCGCATCAAAGGAACCGTTATATCCTTGTTCAGAGTGGATTCATCAGTTCCTTTGATGCACCATGATCGCAGTGATTTTGGATGACTGATCTTGTTCAGGATCTTACCAAAGAGACGCACCCGGAGATTCCGATATTTGTCCAGCACTGTTCGACAACATCAGTGAAATCATGATTGGTGTTTACACCCGTGAAACCCTGGTCGTTCTCGCTTCCACATGTAAATACGTTTACTTCATGTGACATGCAGTGAGCATTCTACCACACAATCAAACCACTGTTGTTGAATTTTACATGCACATTATCGTTGCAGACCCGGGGATAACTGAAGGCCTGTGTGACTGAGGCACATTTTCTTCACATAAACAAGAACATATATCTCTTACAATTAATCGATTAGCTTTATATTGTTTTAGAGTAGTTTATTAATTATATTGTCAACGTTTTGTTATATTTTTAATTTATGCGTATGTTTTCTTTAATTTGTCTGTAAAATATTTAACAATTATTCCACGAGCGCGCGTCTAACAAACGACCGGAAAGTGATGTGACTTCCGGGCTCCAAAACGAAATGCTGAAAATTTTATGCTGAGCGACATTTGCCGCATTTATTTCCATATAAGGTCAAACGCAGGTATAATGGCTGGTAACCGAGATCTAGTGAACCAATCAGAAAGCTAGAATTGCATTATCCGAGTTGAGAATTTAATAATTATATTTAACTTTTCTGCAAAATAAATTATAAAAAATAATAATTCATCGATATACACAATTCAGAGCACGCAAGGCTCCTTGCTAACTACTTCGGTTCAAGTCTATCCTAAATCCCAGTTTCCATGGCATGAAGCGACTCAGAGGAGTATTTCCACAGGGATGGGATTACGCACAGTTTAACTTAACAGTACCCGCAATGTAGGCCGTTCATACACCTGGGGTAGAGAGGTACTGTTAGACTAAAACGTTGTGACGAAAAACACATCACAATGCCCCGGGTCTAGAAACCGGACCGCTCTACCGGCAGTTTAACGAGCTAGCCTGGAGGCCATTGTGTCTTTCACAGCTATGACTATGATAAAGTCTGTTTCTGTCGTCAGCTGTCCATATGCTGCTGAACAACCCTGACTATTTTTTTTAGTTTGTTTACTTTTTGTTGTTCGTTTAAGCTATAATCATTATCAGCTATGTGCGTCGTCAGTTCAAGCTTATGTCAAACCACATACCTTGCCACTCTGTGTTTGACATGTGATTTCACCGCCGTACAACATAAGAGGCTTTTGGGCGAAAGGCAACTTAGTGGAACCAGCCAATATGCACTGAGGACCTGAGAAAATGAACGGAATCAAATCATTGGTAACACAAAAACAATCGGAATTAAGCTAAAGCTGTTCCACTAATGAATCTGGGAGCACCAAACACAATCCATCCATCAAATGGCAGGGAGAGGAGGATTTGAACCCTGCACCTCCGGATTACACATCCAGCGCCCTAACCACTAGGCAACGCCGCCACTGATGTAACAACCAATAAGCCAATCACTCCGAATCAGACAGGAAGACGGAACAGTTTCGGTCTACATTCTGTCTCTAAAACATAACCTCTTGCAAACTACGAGAATTACCCAAAGAACAGCAAATGAATCTGCAAAGGTACAACTCAAGATGCAAATAAACATTAATGAAAAGCGCGGGAAACGTCGTGTGACGATTACTGCAAACAACATTTTCAAAGGATTGGTCTCAAGAGCAATGTCAACCCTGATGCTTTTAAAGGAATTTTGGAATGTCAACAACCGAATTTTCCTTAGTGGTCTCAATACTTAGGGCGTAAGTTAATAAGAAACATAAAAATGTGTTTGATTAAATTTCTTACCAAGTACGTTCTAAAATTAGAATAACAATAATACATTTACAAAGTTTCAAAAAATGGCATACTTGTTACGATCAAAACGAAGGCAAAGCAATAATAAAAACACCTCACCAATAACTGTATCTCTGTAAAAGATGTAGGTATACACCTTCTCTTCATCATAACAACAAAACACGTCCTGATTGAAAAGAACAGTGCAAGCATGTCATTGATCAACATGGCATTGGCTTTGTACAAAAACCCTTTTCTACCGAATCGCGATGTTGGAGTAATATGTAAGAAATACTGAGCGCTGTTGCTACGCGCGTGTCAAACACTATGACATCTTGTCATGCATATCATTAGCAATCACGATTTAGCACGTTTGATGTTATTTGCGCCCGTCATTTTCTGTGTGAATATCTTCCGTACAAATAGAGTGCCACTCATCCTGCGTACACACATTACACATGTAGTCTCTGATTGTTGAGCTGCGTACGTTCAGAAAGAAGGCGAACATGACACTTTTTGCTCGCGCCATATCTTGCACATGTGCCGAACCGTGAAACTCTTCCGTCAAAAGCACCATAGCAACAAATTGTGCCTGCTATCAATGCCTTGGCAATAATTTCCCGATTGTATCGACGACAGTTGGAGCATTACCCAACGTACCTTATCTAAAGGCCAGTTATCCCAAACAATTCCCTTGATGTTAGGAGAAAAATTGGGAATCTCAAAAGTAGCATCGTTGACCTAAAGGGAAAAAGAATGAATCACTGAATTTTTATTGGTAAAATACAAAACACTCATTTATCACAGTATAAGCTGGGAACATTTGCTTCAACATTCGGACAAATTCTGTATGGTGAACGCTTCTTTAGTTCAAGTCACGACTGTGATTATGAACATAAAGATATTTGTGCCAAAGTTGGGTTTCAGAAGTTCACGTTTGTAGCCATTTTAAATGTAACCGATTCAAAAACATGCTTAATAGTGGAACTCATTTAAATGACCTTGCTCAGTCAAATGAACTCAGTTAAAGCTCGCCCAGTGTTTGGGAGGTCATTGGTTCGATTCCTATCTGGGACTTAGATTTTTTCTTTGTCCCACGTTCGTGTCATGTTGATCAGTTCACCTTTCACATGCTAAATAGTAGTTGTGGCGAGGAATCCTAACAAGAAACCAGATGACTTAAAACCCAAATTTTAATTAATCTTTCTTGTTGCGTAAACTTGATACAACTTAAAATCTAAAAAAAAACAAGGCTAGAAGAAACCCGCGGACAACAACTTGGAGATCCGAAACATTCAGAAGAACGCTTCGATAATTCACTTTGAAAAAAGATTGTTGCCCTGGGGACTGGGACTACACAATAAGCAAGACGCTCCATTTTGTCATGTTTGGTTATCGCGTTCGGAGCGGAAAAAACGTCCTGCGCAGCTTTCTGCATGTCCCTAGCTCTACATGCGGGCTCAAGTAATAATGCAAGCTGCAATGGTCGGCAATGGTCAGAAAGAGCGACGGACTGAGTAATGTGCAGAGGATGTCGCTCGGTTGATTTTTTTATACTTGGGCAAGCATGAATTTTTTTCCGCATTTTACTGTTGAGAAAACAAGTCTTCCCCTGCTGCTATCACGTTCTCTTTCTTATACATGTGTATTAAGTGGTTTGCTAAGATATATATGCAATATGTAAAGTGGGTTTGTGGGAAAAATGTGTCTTCGAATCGAAATTTCTTGTGCACTGCGGGTAAGTAAAGGGTTCAGAAACTTTCTTTAGGTTAAATTTGTCCGTTAGCATTTGACGTTAGAATGTTGCTATTTACCAGGAAAATTACAAAAGCAAAGAAAATTCGTAGCTTCTTTTGTTTACAAAATCGACGAAATTCCCGCCATTTTTCAAACTTGGGAGACCGGCGCGCAGCCAAAACTCGCGCATGCTTATTACGTTTTTCCACTCTGAAGTTATCGCGTCCTTTCAAAATATGCCATCAGCGCTCGCGCGAACATTTAGGCTCCAGGCCACCACTCTTTTTCAAAGTAAGTCGCTATACAGACACTGAAGCGTCTGAAATAAATCTTTCACACTTCTTTGCCAAAGAAGAGTCTAGCAAAATACTCACAGGATTGTAAACAAATCCATCACTCTTTTCATCGATAAACACAAGGTGAGTTCCGCTGACATCCGGAAAGATCTTTTTGATACCTTTTAATAAAGACATACTGACATCATTATCAAGCTCATAATGAACGTAATTACAAGTGAAAATCTTACGTTTGTTTGTTACTTGGCTTGCTGTTTGTTTGTAAGTTCTAGTAAGTCTTTCTCTTCCTCTGTTCTGTTTTGTTCTTTTTTTTTCAATCACAGTTATGGACTCTGTTCGTCACTAGTCTAAACAAGCGTTTTCCAATGCATTATCCTCTTACAACTTGAAAAATAGAAAATTTCAGAATACCATATTATGACTCATTGATACTTCATCAGAAAGCATTCATTCAAAGTTACACTCAGAATTACAAGACACTAACAATACTATGCGCTTCTGGAATTACCTGTTTTTCAATCTAGAAAGGGGTATGTATTCTAGAATTTTCCGTCTCTTCGATGTTTAATAAGGCCCGGTTCAGACGCCGTACTTCACATGAGCCGAATCGAATTCAATGAGTTAAGTTCATGTGAAGTACGGCGTCTGAATCAATTCGAAACGGCCGGATTGAATTTGGATCGGCTCAGCCGTTCTTCACGCCTGGCTCAGCCGGGAATAACGGCTGTGGACCGGCTTTAATTCAGACGCCGTACTTCACAAGAGCCGAATCAAATGCATAAATTAATTTAATGTAGTCTTAATGTATTTTGAAGACCTGAGTATGCGCAGAAGTGTAAGTAGTGCGTCAGCGCATCTGAGGGCGGAGAAGAGGGCGTGTTTAAAACACGAAATGGCGAAATGACGAAATGGCACTCCAGTTAGCCTAAGTTAGCCTAAACAGCGCTTCGGTTAGCCTAAAAAGCGCTTCGATTAGCCCAAATAGCACTTCGGTTAGCCTAAATATCACTGACTTGAAGGTGGTTAGCTCTCAATAATTGTATGGGTTAACCGTATCCCACATTGTTAAGTGCCATTCCGTCATTTCGCCATTTCGTGTTTTAAACACGCCCCGGAGAAGAAGCCGATATGTGGAGTTTGTGTTTTCGTGTGTAAACTTGCTGCCACCTTGGTAAACAGCAACAAAATTAATGTGCATTCATCATAGTTTTCGTGTTTGTGTTTGAATTACGTGTGAACATTGCATTTGAGAATTAACCTGAACATTGCAATTGGGCTTTTTGCCCAAGTTGTGTTGTATTTCAAGGAATACGAAAAGGTTGGAAATTGAAGTTATGATGTGAAATTAAAGTTCGTGTGACGTATGACATCTGAACCAATTTATCAGTTGTCTTCTTGCAGTTGTTACATGTAAATAGATTGATGCGGTTTGCTTTTTTCTGCTCCTTCTTTATCTTATATTTTTCAAAAGACGGCTTTGATTCGTGCTTGGTTGCTGTTTACTATGTTTACGGGAGTTCAGCACGTATCAGCGCTGATCGAAATGCACTTTTATCTCCTATTGAATTTAGTTCGGCTGGAATTGAGATCGGCGTCTGAATCAATTCAGCCGGTCTAAATTAATTTGGGTCGGCCTAAATTCGAATTCGATTCGGCTCATGTGAAGTACGGCGTCTGAACCGGGCCTAAGTAAATGACATAGTATATATTTAAATTATTTTCTTCTTAGGTGCCCGTATGCGACCCACTCACCTACTACATGTCTGAATTCATTCACAAAATGCCAGTCTTCGATGAAGAAATAGAACAGATTTCCATTCTAAAAACGTTCCAACAAAGGCATGTTTCCATAATCAGTACACAGTACAACCTTGATGTTTACCCTGCTACATATCATTCAGGAAAAAAATTCAATTATAACCTCTGAATTTTAGCATAAGATCCTTCCAATGTTATCAGATTTTGGAGGGGACTTTTGGTATCCTCGTGCAAAACTTGAAAACGAGTTTGATTCGCATGAAAAGGGACCTTAAGCAATGACGACGGCGACGCCAAGGCCAACGCCTAGAAAAAAATGAATTTATATTTTACTATCAAATTTCGCAGATGCCTAGATCTGCTCAGTGCGTCTATCGGTCTCAGAACTCGCTCAAGCTTAATATGTAATGCCAGCGTTCAATTCCAAATGCAAATACGAAAAATAAGCCGCCGTCGCTCACGTTCTCCAAAATACCCAGAACTTGGTCATTTCACGTTGTTGTTTTGCAGAGGACGGCTAAGAAATGTACCAAGAATTATAACGCACGTGCACAGCTATTGTTCTGCTCATTAAACCTTTTGTTTTGTGGCGTTCTCGTTGCCGTTGCCGTCGTTGTTTGCTTAAGGTCCCTAATATGAAACCGTAGGCGGAATACTTTTTCATATGAATAGTTCCCCACGAAGACTCTTTTTGACACAGAGGCAGAGGGCAACTCAGAGATCGTACAGCACATAAGGAAGGTTTAATCGTATTTTCCAAACATAGGGTCACATTTTGACTCTACTATGAAAAAGTAATCATTTCATGGTTAGTTACTCACATCAGTTCCATATATTAAAAAGTCTGAAGTCAAAGCACAACATGTTATTTTTCCATGGTTGCCTTTATCTGGGAAAAGTCTTGACTCTCTCTCATCTGCCGCGTCCAGTGCTTCGCCCTCAATCTGTCACACAGAAAAAACAATTAAATGTGATACGTACGTGAACAATTAAAATAACATTTTAAGTCGAAAGTTCTCTCCAAAAAATGACTGGACCAGCACTTGAATGCACATTTTCGTAAGAGGTTTGCTTGCAATAATCTTTGCTTAGAGTCAAGCTTACTGACAACTACATGTAGATATGCCTGTGCCGGTATTCTCTCTTAATATGATGGAAAATTGTATTTCTTCAATGTTGTCTCATTGGTTCGTTTGTTTGTTTGTTTGTTTGTTTGTTTATAGATCATAACAGGTAACAATTCTGCACTTGCAAACTGCTACGTTGATGCGATTCCCTTCAGTAACAAACTTCCTTCACTCAACCAAAGATCCATTGGCTCGTGTGGCTAGGTTAAAGCGAAACCTTGCAACGATTACTGAAGAGGTTACTCCCAAAACGTGTCCATAAATACTACAAGATGAATGGAGCACTTGTCTACATAAAATCTTCGTTTATATTATGTACAGATCAGCTGGACGGTACTAACCAAGTGAAGTTGGACTTGACCCTTAAACAAGACCGCAGCATAATCAGCATTGAGGTGAATGGTATTAACGGTACCCAGGTATTCTCTGTCTTTCAACTGCTCAGGACCTGCAGTCAATCATTACAGCGTTAACATAAACATCCGAAAGTAACGATCCTCGAACGGTACTGTCGGATTCGGCAGCCTTTGCCTATCGCTACTATCGGAAAGTCACCACTTGCAGGTGGCTAAAGCTTTCAGGGGGAAGGGTTGGGGAAGCCGTTTCTTTCGGCAGCTGGAAATTAAAGGGGACACAGAATTATCCTATCCTTTCCTCTGACAAAGAGCTCTCAAAACGTCAGCTTGACAAACTCACTAAGGTGGCACACCGTAAATTGACCTTTATCAACATCACGTCCGAACTACACAGGAGGAATTTGAAAACGGAGGTTTCACTCTGAAAATGATTTAACTCAGGGTAGGAATTCAAATCATTATCGTGATGTCATCGTTTTCGAAAAGCGCCGTTTTCAAAATGTTTTCCGTCCACGCTCAAACGCAAAGACGGCGTTTTCAAATTCATCCGGGTTGAAGAGGGTTTTGGAAAAGCTCCGTTTCCGTGACGGACTAGTGTGGACGGTAGACCTAACCGTAAAAAATAAAGCTGAAATTTCTCGGACGTAGTGTAGACGGGACCTTAGTATAGACCTACAGGTAGCGCTCAATACCTTTGTCTGCTAATGTGTAAAACCACGCACGGTTATTCATGCCAACCGCTAGGTGGTATGGTCCGAGAGCTACAAAGTTCGGTTCCACTATGATATCCACACTCAGAGGCCGTTCCTTCAAAATAGAAAACGATTTTGTCAGTTATAGCGGAGCTCCGGTAGGCCGAAGAGCCGTCAAGCGGAGCCCCATACCTATAGGAACAGAACCACATGCAAGCTTAGAAATAGAAACCCATGCAACTCTTTTTTTCATGGTCAACATAGCTAGCGGCATAGATCGCGGGCGCGATCACTTCATTTGCTATCACTTATTAGTAAATTCTCACCTCCGACTATTGCATTTCTAGCTTTTTGATTGGCTAAAAAACTCCGACTATGAGCCAATAGTCGGAGTTCCCTGTATAAGGATTGCACACCACGTTAACATTGAACAAATTTCACAACTATTTCTTCATGATGCAAATTCGCTTTCTTACCTGCATCACGTTGTCCACGATTGTCACCTATGTTTATAAAAAGAAAAGCGATAGAAAAAAACATCAACAAAAAGGTAGCACCAATGATGAACAGATTTTAAATTAGTGAATGCATACTTGCATATTTCGTTTTTTAATTTTATGACAAAAATGCTAAAAATCCATAACGAAACATTAAAAGCGATGATTTATTTCTTTTAACGCAGCTTTGCGTCATTATCATCGAGTCATCGTGTACAATGGTGTCAGTTTGGGTGAAGCGAGTAGGCTTGATTAATTTAACACCGAAGCATAATCTATTTTTAGGGTTTTCTTACTTTAGAAAGAATGCATAACTAGCTGCGTAAAGGAACATGGTATTTCCAAAGAGGTGTTATGCGATAAACTGTCTATTACCTCTTTAAGTGAAGTGAGATATGATAGTCTTGTACCACTGGCACATCCAAGCACAGGCAATTTTGTAAGGTAGACATAAATGGCACCTAAAAATTGGAGTTGTTACAGTTTAGAATGCGTGTAAATCTAGATGTGCATGTACAGTGATAAACTTGACTTAAATGAGTCATAGAAACAGCATCCAGTGCCAAACTACTTCACGCATAGTAACGACTTGTACGGCGAGTTCAACCTCGAGAGTGTAGATCTAACAAATTGCTGGTACTCATACAAAGCCTTGATTGCAATATACACTGCACACTGTATGCACATGTAGTACCATAAAGGAATACAGTGTGGCAAAGTTCCTGCTTCTCATGCCAGCGACCATGATTCCCCCGGGGAGGGGGGGGGGGGGGGGTTGACTCCCACACATGTATAAAAAGGGCAGAGGTGCTCCTTGTACATGTACCTTTTAGGGATTATAACCACGGTTTTGGTTCCTCTTTGGGTGTTGAGCGTCAAAAGGTCCACAGTGGGACTTTTTCGATACCTTTTAGGGTATTGAGCTGGAAAAATATGACAGGAGATGTTTTGTTTTAGAGTTGGTACCTCTTAGGGAGGAAAACATTTCAAGTCACGCCCACAAAACAGGATTTTTGTACCTCTAAGGGGCTCTTTTCAAAATCTCCGACAAGCATTCCCATCTTTTTATATGGGAGTCCATCCCCCCCCCCCCCTGGCAATCAACATGACTGTATTCCCAGACCACTGAAAATATAGTGTTTGTCTGTCTTTGCCAGTAAGCTACTGTACAAAGACTGAGATTGCTGTTAATGTTTGCGTTAGTGTTAACAGCACTGTGTGACACAAAAGGACACAAGCTGGCAAAGAGAGCACTTAACGATCTTGACTTACCCTCTAGCGAATGATTGGGAATCATTTTAGCTTTTAGTGCATGTAGCATTTATCACTACACATGTGATACCTGATTGAGTGCTGACAGCAAGAAGTTGACCATCGCCTGTCCATGAGATCTTATCAAGGTGTCCTAAAAAAACAGTTTCATCATGAATTTATGCACATGTACCTTTGAACAGTACTTACATTTACAAACTAATTTGAAAACAGTGTTCAATATGATGTCACATACTGTACATGTACATACATCATAAAGTGCACAAAGGGGCCATTTACTAGCAATATTGACATGTACTTGAAACCAACATTATACAATACCTCCTGCATCTTCTAAAGTGATTATAGCGTAAATCTCTTTCATCTCTGCTAAGTCATGAATCTTTACACTGGAATACAGAAACAAGTGTTGTGTCAAAAATAAACTCAGTCAAAATCAAAAAACATGATCTGAACATTTACACTTATCCACGTTTCTTGAGAGACAGAGTACTGTCTAAAAATTGCCCATTAAAAAGCAGGATGCTTCACGTATATATACAGAGGCTAGAAAAGATAATTACCAAGAAGGAGGGGGATGAAAAGGGGTATGCAAATCCACCAATCTGTATCATTTTTTCGTCAGATCCATTGATCCACCAACATTTAAAAAAAAATTTTTTCATAATTATCTACAACTACATTATTTGAAACTTTCTCAGGTGTAGTTTCACTGCAACAATCTGTATGGTAGATGTTTGTTTTCACAAAGGTACAAAGTGAAGCAAATATGCACAAAGGGAATCAAATAAAGTTTTTGACAAAAAAAGATAAAAATTGATGCAGAAAACTGCAGAACATTTATGCAATATACAAATAAGCAGACCCCTCACCAATTGTCACCACAAGAAGCTGCTTTATTAAGCTCCAGTGACATTGCAATGCTTGTCAACTCATCCTTGTGGTCCCTTGTTTGGTATAATTCCTGTGACAACAGAAAACAAAACATAAATTTTCACTACCACTAAGATGACACACTACATGTAGGTTTTCCTCATTCGCAATGAAAGTTTATGAGCCATGCAGAATGGCACACTTCAGAGTTAAAGTATGTAGGCTCCTGTTCTTGATTTCCCAATGACAGAAACTTAATAGCAACAGTACTATAATTGCCCTTTAATTATACTACATGTACAACAAGAAATCTGTTCTAACAGGTACTTAGATGAATTTTCCAGTACCTGTCCTATCTCCTTTATATGAGTAGAGATCACCACAAAATAGCCATTAGAGAAACCCAGCATTATGTAACCATCGCCAAACCTGTCAAAATACATCATTAGCACAATAAACATTTTAACTAAGTTTTCAAATTTTAAGTACCAGTACTGCATATTACTGAAACTCTAGATGCATGTCAGCATACATGTAGGCAATCTTATGCAAGTTCAATGAAGGATTTATAACACTACAAAAATTCTATCAAAATTGCATGAGCCTTTAGATGAGTGCAACTTAACTTGAATTACATTTGACTGCAACAATTGCAAAAATACATGTAATTGCATTATTCTTACCACTTGTAGGCCATTATATTCCCATATCGTTGCTGTTGAGAAAAAAATGTGACTTATTTAATTCAGTAAAAAAGGTATGAATATTTGTGCATAATTTATTATGTGCACTTAAATTTTTGCAGTACAAGGCATGTACAGGTGTACTATACCTCTTCAGTATAAATCTACTAGCATTCTATCACGAATGCCCTTCTCTGATTGGCTACGCTACTCAATATCTTTTTTTTATACATATCTTTTGCTCAATCACGTAAAATATTATCTAAATTCTCAAAACTTTCTGCCATTTTAAAACACAGAGGGAAGAGCTTTGTAATGATGACGTCAATCGTGCATCTGTCCTCTAATAGATCATAGGCGAGGACCAATCAAAATGCAAGAATAACTTGGGTTATTATATAATCTGTTATAGATAGTGATCAGTAGTATAGCAGTGTGTGCTTGTTAACAAAATGATGGCCGCTTCTTTGCGTTTTCTTGGGAATCCTTCTGCGATAGAGGACCGGACTGCTAACATGTTGAATTTCACGAACTGGACTTTGAGTGCGATACTCAACAAATTTGCTGTTAAATTCCGAAAGGTCTCTGAAGAGTCTCTTGGCTGAGACAAAAGGCCATGTCAGACTTGCCACAAACTTTTTTTTCACAAGAATTTGTCACATACATCTGTGAATTAGACCATGATTTAGATAGAGTTTTGAATGACTAGTAGATTTACACTAAAACAATAAGGTGATGAACTCAAGATTTCTATCGCATGACAGTTGATGAGGGCGCAGCAAATAAGCAAATCAGCAAATCAGGTTTTTTAAGCCAGCATTCGAGAAGTTGGTGTCCAAAGTGGACTATAGTGCCTGCTCAACTGAGCAATATAAATTAAGGCTACCTGTACATTAGAAAAGTAAAACAATTTTCTTTAAAAAGTGGCCATTAACAGGATGTCTGGAGTCGCTCATCTGGCTAAAAGCCTGATACAAATACAGTACCGCTCAAAAGTAAGTTACCACCCTCTCGCGAGACGAGAATCTCGTCTCGCGAGACGAGAATCTCGTCTCGCGAGACGAGACTCTTGTCTCGCGAGACGAAAGTTTTGTCTCGAGAGACGAGACTTTCGTCTCGCGAGACGAGAGTCTCGTCTCGCGAGAGCTTAAAAAAACTGCAAGTTCCACTGCTTGAATTTCTCGCGAGACTTCAATAGCCTATTGTAATGCGAACTTGCAAGCACGCACAAAATTAGCCAAGCATACAGTAACTTCGCGCGCTCGAACGAAGCGTTTGCCGAACTCTGTTGTTTGCTTATCACGTTCATTTGCGATTGACTCTTAAACTTTTCAAATCTATTCGGCTCAAAAATCGTAGCCAAGAATATTCCCAAGAATATTCCCACTTGCGTCTGAAACTCAGCTTGGCATGTTTCTCCATGTGTACGGAGCATTCATCTGTGAAGATTACGTTGTCAAACGTTTCACCGTCTTCCTCGCACTGCAGGCAGAACTCCAGGCGTTTTACCCTGTTTGGCTCTCTTATAAGCTGACAATATTTCGTGCCAGTCTGCACCCAACCAAGTTTCTTACGTAGCCGCTTGACTTTGCTTTCGGAGAAGTTAACTCCAAACTCTTCGTAGATCTTCTTCTTGAGATTGGGAGCTGTCAGTTCATCATTCTGCTCCATCTGGTTGTCGATGAAAGTCATCAGCTGTGGCGTCACATCTTCCGCAGGTCGGCCGGGCAGCGCGGCATTTTCGAATGACTGTCTCTCTTGAAAACGTCTTAAGAAACATCTTACACTAAGGCGACTGATTTTACAATCATAGTCTGCTAAAGTTCTAACTATTTCACTGATGTTCATATTCCGCTCTCGAAGTCGCACAATTTTTGCTTTTTGCTCGTGTGTCAAACGACCCATGATAATGATTTGAGATTTGATCTTAGAGCATAACTAAGCATACATGTAGCTTAAAAAAGGGATTCAAAAAGTGTTAAACTGACCGACTTAGAAGAAAAGATTACTTGTAACCAATCAGTGAGCAGTAATGCATATTAGTTGTATTCCATTGACACCTAAAAAAAATTAGCATTTAAAACAACCAATAGATGACAAGGATTTTCGATCCGTTTTTAAACAATAGAGGCTTAAGCTTACGCTATATAAACTGCCTATCCACAGTCAGTCTTACCAACTTGCTAGACTAGCTACAATCCAGATAAACCAAAATGACTTTGAGACAGTTGTGCCGAAACACAAAAATCCCGTTAATGGCTCTTTATCATTTTGCTGAGGAAGAGAAAACATGTCAAGTTTTGACAGCTCCGCCTGAATGTTTCTGCACGCAAAGCACAGGTTTTAAAAACGTTGCGTCGATTTTTTTGTAACATTCCAAAGAGCAGCGATGTACTGAAATATTTATGAAAATCTAGTTTATCTTGACTCATGCAAATAGGATAATTTCACAAATACCAACAAAAACCACAACTATAGGCTGTGCGATATCTCGAAATTAAAAATGCGACAGTTTATCTAGACAAAAAAAAGTTGGCCGTTCACGGTAGCTCTATTATTACACACTGTAATTCGATTAATTCTAGTATGTATGCTTTTCGTAGAACGACGAAGTGTTCCGTCCTGGGTGTTCTTCAACTCCTCCTCATCCTCCTCCAAGTCCACCAACATCGTGGCTGCCGGCAGCTCCGAGCCTCCCGGGAGAATCTTTCCTGCGGGATCTTATCGACGAGGACCTGCAATGCTCAGACAATCAAACGCTTAACCGCCTCTTGGAAAAGCAAGAAGCCACTTTTAAGTTAATGGCAGATTTTGTGAGGGAATCCAGGGAATTCAGGGAATTTGTTACAAATGTTATAAGGGAAAACGGGGAAAGGAAATGTTGCGGGTGTCATTGCGTCAAGGAAAGTCAGGAAAGGGTTAGGGTTACGCCAAAACAATGTTCGGCGGGGAGGTTAACAACGATTTCGACTGGGGACTTAAGGGTTATCGCAGTTGGGGACTTTGGGGATGGCGCAGTCGGGGACTTTGGGGAAGGTATGGTTGGGGACTTTGGGGATGGAGCAGTCGGGGACTTTGGGGAAGGTATGGTTCAGGATGATGCAATTGCTACTGGTATTTCTAATTCAGAACGGGATAGTGGGAATGTGGAACAATTTGGGGAGGAAGGGGATGGGTTTTTGCAGGAGGCAGTTAAAATCAAAAGTGGGAGTTCTAGCGTGGGGAATTTTGCAAAGAGAATTGTGGAAACTATTTTTCAACCTGGGGAACTGGAGGGCCGAAATTGTTCAGGGACAAGGGGGAAAATGATAATAGATCAAGGGAAGCTGGGTATAGTTAAAAAATATGTGTTTAAGTTGTATCCTTGCGGACAAGCACAGGAAGATGCGCAATGGCGCAAGTGCGTTGTTGCGATAGACGAGTTTTTACGTAGGGCAAAGGGAAAAGGTAATAGGCAACAATAAGTTTTTGGAAATGTAGGGCTTATGTTAAGGTAGTTAATTAGAAATTAAATTTGACGAGTTTTAGGATTTTATTATGGTGGTAGTATATCAACAATAATAATAAGTATTACACTTCGTTGTAATCAGTAGTAGTATACTGTATAAATTGCTATAGTAATAAACATGTATTGCAAAACTGAAGTAACTTTCCTTTTTAATATTTCCCATTTCCGTTGATTTACTCCGTTTTCGAATTGTATTTCTCGGCTAATCCTTTAATGTGAAGCGCCCCATTCCACTTGCCGCCTATGGCCTAGCTTGGCGAGAAATACTTATGTCAAATGTTCTGGTCGCCATTAAGAATCATTTCCTTTCGACGCGTCGTTCCTGATCACGTGCGTTTGTTATTAAACAACGTGTAGTTTTCGATTTGTTATGTAATCAAAGTCGCAAACAATAAGGTTCAGTGATGTTTCGATTGAGATCAAGACTTTTCCGCGTCTGATATGATAACATTTAACTTCAAGTTTAATTTTTTTCATCTGGAATGAAAACAATAAGTTCCAGTTCAACAGACTCTCACTGGCACGAAATGCAAATTCGATACACCGATCTCAGGACTACAGATCGGAGAAAGATTGAAACTTGATTACCAAGCGCTTTCCATCCCCGAATCGACATCTTCAATTCCAGCGATAGTACCGATCTTGCGAAACAAGTTTCGTCTCAATACACATGTAACATGGAAATTCAACACGCTAAAAACATAAAACTACATGTAGGACATTTCAGATAATTTTAATTTTTCAGATAATTTTAATTAATGAAGATAATGTTCAACATTCGTTCAGTAAAAAATGCAGACTGTAGAATGCATTATAAAAACGTGCAAAATGTGTTAAGTAAATTTACAGCGCTTGAAAATGGTACTTGGAAGACTGACTGGTGAAGTATGTTTCTTTCCAAACTGAACCGGAACCATGCTACTCTACCTAAAATTTGGGTAACAAGCCAGTGCCATGAGAGGCTTGAACTCACTGAACTTGGGATCAGCTGAAAGTGTCGTGGTTTACAGTGCCAGCATTATACTCATGTCATGTCAACTTCTGTTACATTTAGGCGTGTTTGGGAAGAAAAATTGATTCTAAACTACACGTGAAACTTTTGTGCCTTCGTATTGAAAGCTAGACGGAACCCAGACGAAATGTCTGTGTTGACTCATGTTTGTTGACTTTTGATAAGATACAATTACAGGCTGGCCAATCACAATCTTTGATTCCCACGGCTAGCAAAATATTCCACAGTGAATGAAGCAGAATGCGTTTTTCTCCGATTTATATATTTTTTTCTTTAAATGCTTTAACAGTTGATATATCTTATTTTTTGTGATGACATTTATTGTAGCTAATGGAGCAAATTATGATGTAAGTATATATGAAATAATTCATATATTTGAACTGCGGTCATAGATGAAAGTGAAGAATGATCCTCGCAGTGAATTTTACAATTTAAGCAACTGAAAAGAAGCCTGAAAAAAAATCACAGCTTTGGCACTTTCTTGTGTACAAATTGAATAGTTAACCAGCTTTATTAATTTTCTGAACGTTAAATGGAGTGTGGTAGGTGTCATATTGTAAAATAATTCTCGCTTGATGTTTTGATTAAGAATTTACGTCTAGACAAAACGGATTAAACGTTCGAACCAAACGAACGATAGCAACTAAACGTTCCAAACGAAACGAACCATAGAAGGCAAACGAACGATAGAAACGATAGAAACAGAACGTTTGGCACGATTTACTCTGGGAAATCAAACGCACGTTAGACACGTTGTAAACGCTGCAAACGCAACAAACTCTGCACCGTTTTCGATTGAAATGTAACGCCGCCTACGAGAATATCAGTGAGTCGTGTAAACCTTTCTCCTCATTCCTCGCTAACCCGGCAAAAGACAGGAGAGTTAAACGGCAACACCACAAGCTGATATAACAGAGCATCTATGACAACGATTGTTTTCGTTTTTATTCAGTCCATAACAAAAATATTTGAGTAAAAGTTGGACATTTGTCAATGATTAGCGAATGTACACCAACACCGTGCACATGGCCTTACACAATACATGTAAATCGTTAACGTTTTCACGTTCGTTTCTTCATGCATGTAATTTTTTTTCTTCATAGCTCCAATCCATTTAAGTTCTTCGTTTGTCATGACAGTGTTAAATCTACCCAAGCAAGTTTCAATTCAAGACCTCTTCAAGCTGTAATAGCGGCAACTTCACGAAGTATACTTTGCGACGAACGCGTCGCGAGAAATTAATCGTTAACTCGCAAGCCAATTGCTTGTAATTTATTCCAAAATATACGCTTCATTGGTTCTCGCGAGACGAGACTCTCGTCTCTCGAGTCGAGACTCTCGTCTCTCGAGACGAGAGTCTCGTCTCTCGAGACGAGAGTCTCGTCTCGCGAGACGAGAATCTCGTCTCGCGAGACGAGAGGTGGTAACTTACTTTTGAGCGGTACTGTACACATCAGTTGTAAAACAAAATGTAGCATGATATTTATGCATGATATTCATTACCTGAAAAGCCAGCTCAATTGGGTTGTCAGGATCATTCAAGTTGTAGAGGTACAAGGTTTTCTTTCCAACTATTAAGCTCATCTACGTGGAGGTTGACCAAGGTATAAAAACCAGTAAGTAAAACATTAGATTGAAATAAATGCAAATCTTAAAAACTTACAATATTCTGAATAGCTTTCTTTTCACCTTGCACTTGGGTAATCTATGTTGTACACTGTCTTAAATGTAGTTAAACAATAAATGACTAATTTACTAAATTACGGGAAAATTATACAGTTATATTACAGTAACTTCAAAGAATACTCACTGTTGTCTCACCAATGGAGCTACGTTCATCAGTCTTCATTTCACTGAACTGGATTTCAGTGGGATCTGCACGGATAGTAGCCTACATGTATTCCATACAAACAAAAAAGTAGCAGAAAAGCCTTTTAAAAACACTTGTGATTGAACAAGCCTGTATTGGGGAAATATTGGCCAAGGTTTATTTATTCATTTTTTATCAAAAAAAAGTTTTCACCAATATTTTCCAGTACAGACCAAACAAGTCTACATACAAGCCAAGTGGCCCATCAGACCAGACAGAACTTATCCCAGTTTCTGTAGCCCAAAAGGAACTAGGAGTATTTCTTCTCCCCACTGGATGGGATGCTAATCCATAGCAGGGTTTCTCCCAGCATTAAGTTTACCTGTATCCATTTATTCACCTGGGTGGAGAGAGAGGCGTGTCTTGCCCAAGAACACAACACAATGTCCCTGGCCAGGGCTCAAACCCACACTGCTTAATCCGGAGATGAGCACACTAACCATGAGGCCACTGCGCTTCCCCATAAACAAGAAGGTACATGTAAAAAATTTTCTACCTATAAAAAAGCAATTTCCCACAATTAATTTGTAAGCAGTCCATCTTATCGGGCCATATTGCAAAATTCTGACCACTAAACAAGAAGGTACATGTAAAAATTTTTCTACCTATAAAAAAGCAATTTCCCACAATTAATTGTAAGCTGTCCATCTTATCAGGCCATATTGCAAAATTCTGACCACTAAGGGAGCCAATCAGAATTTTCCTTATCATTGCAGTCAAGTTCAGCCACACAATAAAATAAGAAAGACCTTAACACAGATCATATATTATATTATATGATCGTATAACTACAAGTGATCCATTTTACATTATTTTTTATCACATGTGTACTTACCTGTCTGATTGTATCTCCATCTACATTACTCACAGTGATGCACTTGTCCTCTCCACCAAGGGCTAATAAATTCTGCCCAGGAAAGAAATCAAATGTTTAGCATAAATATGCTACTGCAGAACAAAATACATGTACACATGTATTATACTGTACCCATGTTTCATGTACTCAGCAATTGCCTTTTTTAGTTCAGTGGGTGAGCAGAGCCAGAACAGGATCATCAGTACCAGTAGTCACTCTTGTTGTAAAGCATGAAGAGACTACCTACTCTACATCCCTCTGGATGATGTATATCACAGGTACATGTACATTGTGGCACCCAGCATCTCAGTGAGGCTGTCAGCCTAGCAATTTCCTAGTACCCTACTTACTGTAAAGACGGGTGTATAAGCCGCACCTTTTTGCTTAAGTTTTGGGCCAAAAATCATGGGTGTGGCTTATACACGAGACCATTGCTTTCAGAGGGAGTAAACTGGCTTGTAGGGGTCACAAACTGAACTGAAAACCTTCAGTAAATAAAGATTACAACTGAAATCTGTTGTTGATCATTGCTTTTGGTAGAAGTGGTGGCTCCTAAAGGAGCCAATTTTGTTAACATCTTTAGGACAGTTCTTAACCCGAATCTTGCTCACCAGTAGTTCTTTCAAGCGTTTCATCTGTACTTTGTTTGAGCGGTTAAACTCTAACTGGCATGGAACCTCTGTTCCTTACTTTACATGTGGACATGTTTAAAACACGAAATTACGAAATGGCAGTTAACAATGTGGGATATGGTTACCCCATACAATTAATGAGAGCTAACTACCTTCAGTGATATTTGGGCTAATAGAAGCACTATTTAGGCTAACCGAAGTGCTATTTAGGCTAACCAAAGTGCTGTTTAGACTAACTGGAGTGACATTTCGTCATTTCACCATTTCGTGTTTCAAACACGCCCCATATATGTGTGCTCCTGATTGGAGGGGTGCACTGAGAGAGTTGTGTTCCCAAGAACAAAAACTTTATTTTAACTGGTAATCACAAATATTCATGACCTACCAAATATTAATTTTTGCCTGTGCATAATTTGTCTAACCATGTAATGTAGTTGAATATACCCTCGGAGAACTGCTTGCTTCTTGGAACAGATAATGTCCATGGGAAAATAACCAAGCTTATTTTCATGCCAAATTGAGGCTATCGTTTTTATATAATACTAATCACCCAGATCTTTACCTCAGAGTTCCATGCTCCGCACACTATTTTCTTGGTGTGTTTTCCAAGAATAGGAACTTTCCTGCAAGAGGAACAGGAGACAAAAGCTTCATACACATGTATCATGCAAACTGTCGCACATAAAGATGTAAATAAATTGTAGTACATACATGACTATACTGTACTATACTGTTACACAAGATCTCTACACATTCAAAGTTAATTTTTTGTCAGTCAATGATGAGACATTCCACTCAACACGAGCATTGCAAAGGCACACATGAAGCGTTACTACATTCTACATTGCTAAATTATGGTTGTTTCGAGAGGGGCAATTGTTGATTTAAAAGAGTAAATATATACATAGGAGACAATGCCAGAAATAATTGACACAATAGAATGAATTCCATGAATCCTGATTTGTTGAATTCAAAAATATTCTAACAGTAAAATCAAAGAGAATTGTTGATACATTAAAAAGAAGCGACTTTTTAAAACATCTAGCTATAAAAAAAAAGCGTGAAAACGTTTCTTAAAAACATTGAAGAAATCCTGAAAAAACAGTTACAAAATACATGACGTTTCGACGTTCTTGGACGTCATTATCAAGTGAAATTAAAGAAACAGTATGAATATTATTTAAATACATGAGAAAACAATAGTTCATTAAAAAGAAGCTACAAGCTAAACAAAGAGTTTAGCACCGATGGAGTCACTCTGAGTGTTAAGGCGAGGCCTCAGTTCTTGGATGAATAGCATTTCGTAAACAAGGCAGTCAAATTTCCCGCGGCACTTCTTGAGAACACAAAATTGGCCCTCATTAAGATTTTTGTCACCATGCACTTCTAAAAGGTGTTTACCGATAGACGAATACTTGTGTTCGTCAATGCGTTGATGAAGGTGTCGGGCTGTATAACCGACATAATCTGCATCACACAGATCACATGCAAATTTATAAACAACACATTGCTGATTCATAATACTCTGCTTAATTTCTTTTGGCTTAAGATCTTGTTCCAATTTTTCGCTCACAAAAATTGACTGCAAAGTGATGCACATCTTTCTGCTGAGATCACGTAATTGCCTACGGACTGCATTAGCGGCTAAGTGATCTTTGAAGGGAAGAACTATTCTGATCGCTATCACTGGTTTTCTTTTCTGACCTAGTTGCAATATTTTGAATAAACATATCAATGGTGGAATTTATGAGGCCAATTGGATAATCAAGTCTGTTTCTTTAATCTCACTTGATAATGACGCCCGAAAACATCAAAACGTTGTGTATTTTTTAACCGTCTTTTAAAGATTTCTTATATGTTTTTAAGAAATGTTTTCACGCAACTTTTTTGTAGCTAATTGTTGATATCTTAAATTAATTTACTTTTTTTAGTTTCAATGCTAAGGTACGAAAATCAGATTAGAAACTTTATGCATATAAACTACTTTAAATACATGTACATTGTACATCTACATCTACATGTATAATGGGTATATATGCATTTATTAAAAACTGGATCATTATGTAATGCAATTCGAGAGTTTTCATTGGCTTAGCCATCATGGTATATGAGCCATTATACCATGATCTACAAAAATGGAGAGCGTATGTGTGATTTTTTTGGGCCTTTTTTGTTTTTATTGTAGTCTAGTTTTCTTTATTTTGGGGGCGTTTTTAATAAAACAATTATTCCACTCGCGCTTGTTGGATATGAGATGATCATAGCCAACTCGGCGCTTGGCGCCTCGTTGGCTAGCTATCATCTCACATCCAACGCGCTCTCATGGAATAATTGTTAAATATAGTATCATGACTCTATACTATACAGTCTTGTAATGTGTTAAACCCTGGTCAACCAGTTCATGAAAGTTGAAGATAGTTGTAGAATGTGACACTGATTGACAATTAACTAGCATACATGTAGTGTACATGTACACTGTCATCAACAAACATCCACTATCATTTACTTTGAGCTTGTTCAAATTCTTCATGATAGACAATGATAATTTTTTAGGTTTGACCACGCTTATGACAGTTCACAATAGTTTTTTGGTCATCTGTTTTCCCCAACAATCAGTGGACTCAGTTAAACTAGCCAGCAAACTAGCCCGCATAAGTTCCTTGTGAGGTTCAAGCTTCTCAGCAATTTTTTCACCAATGTGAACATCCTGTTTTTGTCTCTACCTTTTAACCATTCTATCTTCTGTCCTCTCTTCCAACAAGACTCTTCGGATTCATCTTCCATAAATAGTTCCTCAGACCAGCAAATCAATCCCAATGAAACAAGCTCTTTCGCCACCAAAAATTAATACTTTTTAAAAGTTTGTCTCACCTGACACCATTAAAGTGTTTACTTCTTTTTAGACGGAAGGAGCCTGACACTAGATGCTAGCAAAACTTTGTTTGCATGACTTTTGGTGAAGTATGTGTAGAATGTATTGTCAACTATCACCAACTTCTTCTGGCCATTCAATCATGTGGCTGATACAAGAAGAAGATGTAGCTGATGATAGTTAGGGGATAATCAACTATCATTAACCATCATGGGCCATTTGACCAGGGCTTAAGAATACATGTATTTCCTTAAAGATCGGATTACCTTGATGTTTGATGATTATACATTAACAAATTCCCTTTCATAGTGCCTAAAAAGACATGTTACAATTGTTACTAACATGTACTGTACAATCACTGTTAAGTAAGTGTAATGCCAGTTTCAACATAAAATAGATGCACCTTATTATTATTCCAAGCCCCAAAGGCACAAGGAAAAATACAAGTAATGAGCAAAGTCTCCAGATATGTGTATTATAAATTATGTTAATTAATAAAGTAAACTATACAATTATGATTTAATTGCAGACAGCAGATAGATAAAGAACAGGCTGTTTGTGTTTTGTTTAATGCTCTCTTAGTTGATTGTACAGTGTAGTTGTGAGATTATGTAGTGGCCTGATTTTTTTATACCAGAACTCCTTGTTCAACAAGGTTTAACAGTAAACTCAAACCATACACAGTACAAGTGTGCTCACCTATTGCTAGTTGTGGTCCCACTTTTGACCACAGCAAAAATGTCAATCCTTCCCTGGGTAGAGAACACATTAACATATAACTTAGTATACCTGTACATCAATGTATTCACAATTAACAGGCTTCTAAGTGTGGTGTTGAAATAAAATGTAAAGTACTAGATATGCACCTGTACAATAAATTTGTTTATAATTTGGAATTAGGTTTACTAACACATGTGCATGGTACGCAGTATGTTCATATGCCTACACCATGGTACAGTATGTTCATAGGGCCACATATTTGTCACACACATTGTTTTATACACAAAGACATAATTATGATTACATGTTGCCTAGTTTGTGACCTTTGCTTTGAATGACAGAAAACATGGCCAATACACTTCGCCTCTGCTCTGAATGACAGAGTACGTGTATAATTATGTGCATTAATCATTCTTTGTACATAATTACATAAGATCATTTACACATGTACAAGGAACCAGATACCTTAGGCCACTTTCCAGCTGTATGGTCTTGTGAGAGTTAGCATCCCACAAGTAAATTATACCTGAAAAAGAACAAAACATTTCAAGCAAACACACTATCTAGACCTTTAAATTTTTTTTCTACTTTTGTACTTGTGTGAAAGTTAGGTGTCCATCAAGTGTCAAACTTCATACATGTCACAACTTTCAAACTGATCACTGAGGATCATTGTATGTAATACTATATAATATTTTATTATTCAGCTTTCATACACTGTACAAATTCCGATTTTCTGATTGGCTGATTTGTACCACATGATACTTGGTTGTGACAAAACAACCTCCTTGATGTCATTTTCGTGGTGTAATAGCCGTGGTGTAAATTCAACACACCAATGTCATATAACCCATGGTTTCGGCTGACTCAAAGTTTGGCGATTTTTTTGTGCAGTGTATTCAATTGGAATAATAAAAATGTTAACGCACTCATTACTCGTTCACTAACAAAGAACTCGAAATTTTCAATACCCCACTCGTAAAGCCTTGTGCGGCATTGAAATTTCTCATTCATTGTTAGTGAGCTCATGCAGGTACATTGTAAATCCCAATAATACACTCGCTGAGTGCGTTAACCTGAAAATACATTGTACAAATAATTTAATTGCTAAGAGTGAAATTCTATGACAGTTAGACTCATACATCATGTACGTAATATACAATGGAAATTCCATATCTTAACCTACCCACAAAAAGTCATTGCAAATTCTGAGGGGCCGGGTCTCAAAAGCCAAAAATATTACCGCAAAATATAAAGCTAAAATGACATTTCACAAGATGTGGGGGATTCAAAACCAAAAAACATAGGGAGGGCATACATGTAGATTAATTCCAAAAACAATACAATAAAGGTAATGACATGCATAGAGATACATGGAGTGTACAGCCAACAAGAGCATGCTAAGTACTCATTCTGCACTTACCATTTGTCAACTACAGTTAAATTGCAGAAAAATATAATATTATTAAGAAATCAAAAATCTATACTGTCAGTGTAACCTTTAATTAAATGTGCTACGTAAATTCCCAAATGCAACATCAAACAACACAGCTTTGACTCAAGTGGAATCTCTATTTCAAAGAACATGACAAGTCCTAAACCACTGGATATTTATACCATTTTTATCCTGTATAATCGCCAAAGTGCCTCCATCTTTGTCCCATGCCATCCCAGTACATTGTCTAAAATAAAATAATTAACAAAACTTGTTATTCACTTCTACATTGTAGTACTCCTGTGCTAAAATAAATGTTTGAACCGAGATACTACACACACACTGATTGGCCAATAGAGTTGCCAAACCTATGTTCTAAATATGTACTGGCAAACACAGTTCCAGATATGGCAGAACTACAGTACACGAGAACTTGAGAACTCTGAACCCTCACGAGAACATACATGTAATAAACAGTTTCAGCTAATTCATTGGCTGAGATATCAATGTCATGAATAACTTTTCAGCCTTCTCATTCGACATATAATTTGTACATGTACATGAAAATTTGCCGTTTACTTCAATAACTAAACCCTCTGCTCCCTAATTAACCAGAGCCCTGCATTCTACACAAAAGTGTGCATAAATTATACATTTGTACGATATGTAATCCAGTTGTTTTAGTCAATACTACAAAATTTTGTTTTGTGCCTGATTTTGGTCTACAAGATGTAAGAATTATTAGTCAATGAGAAAACCAAGCATTCATGGATTTGCAAATGTACAGGTAGGACAAAAATAAGCTGCACAACGTGAAAATCTTTTATTTTTCAAAACATTGTACTCACTTTCTACAGGTATACTTGCAAACTTACACTTCTACATGTACATGTTAGATTCACATCTAAACAGTATACAATATGCCATGGATCTTGAAGCCTTTGTGCACACTATCAATTTCAAGGACAGAATGTACAGAGAACCACATGTACATTAAAAAAAATGAAGCAACTCACCCCGGAAGGTTGATTTCATCTCTCTGATCTCCATGACGATCATAAATCACCACAACTCTGTTTGTCCTACAGGAAGGATGATATTATGTACGTAAATAAATGCACATGTTTTTTTTAAGTTTAATATAACCCACTATTCTACTGGGTGACCCACACAAACAATCAGTGATAAAAGTAGTCCAGACCTCAAAAATAGAATTATTTTTACAGTGAAGTAATGTTTTTTAAATGTACATGTAGGCAGAAGCAAACTTTAGCAGCCGCAGATAGGGAAGAATGGAGGTACTCTGTAGAGACCTTATGGGACACTTAGTCACAAAAGAGATAATTACAGTTAACAGCAGTAACTTCTGTAACATGCCTCAGTATTGCGGGGAAACTATTTTATTACAACCCCAGCACCCAACCTTGTAACCCAATTCCAATTTGAGATTTAACTAAAAAATCACTGCATGTTTTGTCAGTCTCTGAAGACTGACAATAAGGAAAATGTGTTAGCTGACCAAGGTTCTCTAAGAATTTTAAAGGATTACCTTACCCAGTCACAGCTAAGTAATTGCCTAATTTCTGCTGCCAGCTGTAGGTGACTGTACCCCCTCCTGTCACCTTTTCAGGAACACTGAATACACGCTAAAATAATAATGAAACAAGGTTTATAGAATGTGGGATTGAAAAAATGTACAAATTCATTGTACACATACTTGGAGGTCCAAAGCACGAGAACCAAAGTAGTTGATTAAATGTGTACAAGTTAAATAATTATTTACACATTTCCCAGTTGGAATTGAACTTTTGGTTTGTGTGGTATGGCATGAGTTTGTGTATGCCCTGTATGGTCTACAGCTGTATGTTAATTCCTCCTTCCACAGGGCCATGTGAATACATGTATGACTGACTCACTGATTAGACTTGTGTGAATTTATTTTACATCTGAGAAACTAAGAATGCAGCCAAGTGTTTAATAACTTTTAGCCTGATGCAAACGAGACTTAAGTCAAGACAGAGCTCGAAAATCTGAGTGACCTTGGAAGCTCTTTCAAGTTTACATTATTCTGTTTATATATTGTGAGTCTGTTTTAATATTTACAGCAAAGAATTCGTATCTATCGATCGATTACACGACAACAGTCTCATATCTCGTCCAGAGTACAACAGCAACATATAGTGTCAGAGGGGTGACTCCTTATAATAAAGCTGAAATTACAATCTTGTCGGACAAACATCATGACAGCTGATGGAAGTTGGATTCCGAAGAGTGACACCAATTCAAGACCAGCAACATCTTTATAAACGCTGAAAATACTTTACAGACCACAAGGTTTCGTTTATTTTCAAATTAAATCTTCTTTTTGTTATATCCTTTCATAAAAAGAGTTGGAATATTGGAATTCACAGCCAAACAGTTCACTGAACAAAACAATTCAACGGAGAGTTTGTGTTTATTTACCATGGAGACCAGCAGAAAAATTATATTCGTTTTTCCCGAGAAGTACAATTCTTTCACAAATAGAGATATCGAGAACAAAGTAATAAAATGAAATGAAAATTACCTTCATGGTTTAACTGTGTGACTCAAAAGTTGGCTGATACCGCTCTAGTCAACTAGTCAAGAAGGAAATCTACAAATAAAGACGGCCATTTTGAATTTTCCAAAGTCCTTCCAGCGGTTGTCGGTTAGGGACGGTCCAGCATTATATAAGAGGCATGAATTTTCAAAGCCGATTTCGGCGGTATTCTAATATTTTGGGAATAGCAACCAGCTAGAATCAGAAAACTTTATTTGAACGTCGTGTTTCGCAAACCTTCATTTTCAAATGATTCACACAAGATTTATACCATTTTAACGTTGTTATTTTGTTGTCGCTCCAGTGCAATATCACCCAAAGCCTCGCTTTCAAGAGTCACAATTCCACGCTAAATACCTCAGCTAGGTAATTCTCTGAGCTGTGCGATTCTCTTTGTCCATCTTAAAACTAGTAATAACCACAGGTTAGGAAGTGCGGGCGAGGGCTATACATAATTTGTTTCACTGAGGTTAACGAATTCATTGTAAAACAGTGGCGTTGTGTTCTTTTTCCATTTTGGGCATTTATATTTGCAGGGCAATAAAGGGTTGCATAGTGTGGGTGATTATTTTCCCTAAAACGAGACAAAGGGACCTAAGAGTGGTTTTACTGACCTTGTGAAACAGTAACACCAGTTTGATTATACACTAGTTCTATTTTGTGTTGGGTTTGACAAAATGGTTATTTTTTTCACGTTGTAAATAAAAACACTGTTGATTATAAAATGGACATATTGATTTAGTCAAGGTCATTTGATGTAACCCGACAACAACAGACACGGAGAGGAAACGTTCCGATCACAAGTTCACACGCTCGATTTTGATTGGACGGCGCGCCAGCTATGCATGAGCTGCACGTGATTCTTCGACGAAATAGACGTCGTCCACGTGATAAAATTGTGTTGTGTGCATTCCAATTTATGGACCGCCACTTCTGCATGAACTGCACGTGATTCTTGACATTCTTAGCTTCAAGAAGGCGAAATTTACATATTATTTGACCCTTCAACTACATTAAAGATCATTGACTATGGAAGGTGAAACAGCTATGCTTTGGTGAGAATTGTCTTCTGCTTGGTGTTGGTTTCTAGCGGTCAGAACGCCTGTGCTCAAATTACTGCTGCTTCGTGTTTGTCTCGCGTGGTCAAAGCGCCTGTGCTAAAATTACGTCCTTTCATTTCATTGGTTCTTAGTGTCCCTAAGGACAAATATTTGGAAGGACGACTTTTTTTGCTAAATTCGAGTCACTGCAAGGCTATATAACTGCCGCGCATGCGTTTGAAACCAATGTTGAGATTAGGATTGCGGGCTCCGCTGGTCGCCCGCAATTAGGCCCCGGAGGAATTTGAAAACGTAACAATCACTGGTCATTTAAGATTTGTGCTTGAGAAAAACTGGGGCAGGGACATCACCTGATAATAGTAACGCCATCGTTTTCGAAAAGTTTAAAACCATACTATGTGAAACCCTCCCAGGGGGGGGGAGGGGCATTTCCAATGTCTGGGGATAGAGATACTGTCTGGGGCTTACAATTCTGCCCTGATTATTTAAAGTAGGTCAAAATATTTCATTCCCTTCAAATTAGGGGACCCCCTGCAAAAATGGCCATTTGACACTGATTTGTGTATATTCAATTAGCCATTTTTGGTTTAGTATTTCTACAACAAGAAAAGCCATGTGAAAATGAAAGTCACTGAATCATGTTCTGCAACTATCAGTCTAAATGCACAGATATTCATTTGAATTGGCCATTTTAATTTCTGTCCGTGGCTTCATCTTAAGTGAGGTGCATATTTCGTACTGTTGTGAATAGCCTTAGATCGATAGAAAATGTATGCATTTGGCAAAACCAAAAACACATTATTCTTACGTGGATAGTGGGAGCAATCAATAAGTTCTAAAAAAGCCATAAAATGTTTGGGGACTTCAATATTTTTTTCTGTGCTGGCTTACTGTTTACATAGAACTTAACGATTTATGGCCGTTTCATGAACATCCACTACACAGAAGCCGTTTTCTGCCTTAAGATAATTCCTTAGTATTGCACTGCACATCCCTACTGGGGACGATTTTCGCGTCATCAGCGAGTGCGCGTACAAAACCTAAGAGATTTTTCCCTCCGGCAAACTAAGCTAGATAACGAAATAAATGCTCCTTTTCTATTAAACGAGCACGGTTACCCCAATTTTTTGGGGGTATTTGCTAAGATCAGTCTCATAAAGAACCTATTTGAAGAAGGAAAAAGTTTGATAGTAAAACATGATTTTTTTTTGCAAAATAGCTCCATGCTGGATGCATTTTGGCCAAGACGAGGAGTTCCAGCTAACCACGGAACAGTCCGAAAAAGTGCGTTATTCCAGCAACCAGGCAATCAAAAACGGCTTAAATTAAGCCATACTACTTATGTGAATAAAAGAAGCTTTACTTTCAAGATAAAATGTTGTGTCTTTCAAGAAGAAGAATGAAAAATCAGGGCTTCAACGGGATTCGAATCTCGTTGAAGCCCTGATGTTTTTTCCAGGCTTCTTTTTTCCAATTGCTTAAATTGGAAAATATACTGCGATGATCATTCTTCACTTTCATCTACAACCGCAGTTCATGTATGAAGTTCGAATCCCGTTGAAGCCCTGATTTTTTTTTCAAATATTTTCGGAGCTTTCAGTGTGGATGTTCATGAAGTGGCCATGTGTGAAATCCCTACCCTACCTTAAGCCTGAAAAAGGTTCCTCTTTCGGGCGGAGCTTCCCCGTATCGGCCACTATAGGGAGTAACCTCTCCTTCGATCTTCCTAGAAGATCGAAGGAGACTCTGCTCGCAGCGTATATACCGCCTTGATCGCCATGAAAAGACCGGCGGTGGTGTTTGTGCATATGTTAGAGAATCTTATAAGACTAAACAACAGGTTGGTCGGTGCAAGTCGATTGTTATTTGCACAGTATATAGAATTGCTTCGACGCTGAGTTCAGCGATGCTTTTGTCTCGGCTTTGTCACTAAACCATGATGTCTATATCCTGGGAGACCTAAATTGTAACTTATTAAACCCCCAGGATCATGGATCTCCAGCGGGCACGAATTTCTGTTGCATTTTCAACTTGACTGAAGTAGTTAAACAGCCTACAAGGATAACAGAGTCATCAGAGACTTTAATCGACGTTATTCTTGCTTCAAACACAGATCTCATAAGAGAAGCAAAAGCAGTGCCTGCTCCACGATCTGGTCTTCATTTCACTGAGGTTAAGGGATGGACCATTAGAAAAGTGATGGGGGGGGGGGGGTGGGGAATTTTCAGATCGCACGATTTTTTTTTTCACTCCCTGCTTGTGCAGGAGTTTATTTTGCAGCTTAAATCCTCTGCACTAATTTTTTTCAGACAAATATTGCTTTTTTCCAACAGTGAAATCTTGATTCATTATCTATGTTTTTGTGCTTTATAAGTTATTCTACACTCATAACAGATCAAAGGATATAGGCCAGTTTTTAAAGCAAAATCTTTTCAAAGATGTACACGCAGTGAGAGAGGAGGAAGCCACTTGGGGTGGACGGCTTCCCCGTGCATTTTTGCAGTTCCTGACCTCTGCATTTCCTCTGGAATTCCTCTGGAATTCCTCTGATGGTGCCATAATTATATTATTTTTATTATAATACAGTATACAGTGCATCTGTAGGTACACTAGCTGCAAGGTTCTAATTGTCCCCTTTCAATAAGAAAAAAGTGATTTTTAATTTAATTCATCTTGTGCCTGGAAATATTGTTGATTTCTGAAAAACAAGACAAGAATGTTTTGAATAAGAATTATTTTTAATGGACATTGACAAATTTTTGGACCTTACTTTTGCTTGAATTTTTTCTTCGCCTTCCTCTTCGCTCGAATTTGTTTTTCTTGATATTTTTCCTTGCATAATTTAGTTTTGTCCCCCCCCCCCCCCCCCCGCATCACCTTTCTAATGGTCCATCCCTAAAGAAACAGCGTTCCGTTTCTACTAGAAGTTATAAAGACTTCGACCCTGACTCCTTTCTAGTCGATTTGAATTTCGCTCCATGGTCAGTTATCGATTGTTTTGAGGACGTAAGATGGTAAAATAAATGCGTTCAATCTATTGTTCAACCCACTTCTAGACTACCATGCGCCTATCAAGAAAACTAAAGTACGAAGCCGACCAAACCCACGTGTCACTGATGAGATTCGCTCTTAACTAGAACTAGGTACTACTGGAGAAAGATTCAGTACAAGGAAGACTTACGATCCTTTGGCCTGGGCTGCCTACAGGAATTTTAAGCGGGAAGTTAAACGTGA
>OZ026603.1:15429097-15431597 GCA_964020085.1 Micromussa lordhowensis
ATAGAGGATATTACACGGTGGCGAGAAGATGTGAATTTTTTGTTCGAGTGGCAAGAGCAATAGACACACTGATGACTACGGCGTTTTTGACGATTTTCCGAAGATTTCCGAAGATTCTCCAAAACTTGTCCAAAGGTCACACGAACGTTGCCGAACATTTTCCGAACATTTCCGAAGATACCCGAAGATTGCCGAAGACTTTCGAGGAAGACCCGTAGATGTTTCGATCATACACAACAAAATGAAGTACAATTTAAGAGACAAACTTGACATCAGTGAAATGATCGATATCCTCGCAGGTGAGGATATGGAAAATATGTCACTCGAGTCCCGGATGTGGTTTTGTATGAATTTTACGAGGTGTACACTCGTGTCTATATAATAATCAAATATATCAACTGAAAATCATAGGCTTAAAAATCCCAACTGACGGGAGGCAGGCCAGTCACGAACTGTTCGGTTAACATTCGAATACCATGGGGTGTACTCTGGGATGAACACCATCCCATCTACTGAAACGTCTACCAATTGTGTCATTCTACATAATCCGTAGGGTGACGTTTTAACTGTGCTGAGAATGCAAGTGAATTTATGAAAGATCATATGTTTGAACTGCGGAGAAAGATGTTAAGACATGAATTATCATTACAATTAATTTACAGAGCCTGAAAAACGTTCTTGCTTGAACGGGACTCGAACCCATGACCTCTTCGATAGCCGGTGCCGTGCTCTACCAACTGAGCTAAGAAGTCAGCTAGTCCAGCCATGCACAGTCGGAGAGTTCAACTGAGCCTGAGGAATGGGCCAGTATGCCATGGTATTCATGTGTTTCACGTGTGCTGAGAATGTGGCAAGCGAGACATTTTTACGTTTTATCTTAAAAGAAGAAACAATGCACTCTCTACCAACTTACCTCGCTAGATAGCATAGACAGAGCACCCGTCACCTGACATACTGTACCCGCTCTCCACTGCACGTCATGCTTGAAGTATTCACCCTGCCAGCGAGTGTCCTGCACAGCAATGATGATGAGGTAAACGCCCATCAGGAAATCAGAAAAGGCGAGGTTCTTCAACAGAAAAGACTGCACCTTGCTGTCTTCGCTGTGCACTAGCCTCCAGAAGATGACTAATACATTGCCAACCAATGCTATGATGCCCAGAATCCAAAGGCAGACCCGTACCGCCGGGTTCTTCATCATGTCTTCACAACTGGAGAACTCATTCAGGGGTGATTTGCAATCTAAATCTTCTATGGCCTTCTTAGCATAGCAGCAGAGAATAAAGCTGTCCAAGGTTCTAAATAAAAAACAAAAGCCTTTCGTAAATCTAGATAGTGAGTCCTTTTTCCCTGCTAAAAACCTCAGGGACATGATAGACCTTACTTTACCAGCAATTTCGTGACCCACTAAGACCTTGCTTGTAAATTTATTTTTAGCACAATTAAGTCCTTATTTGTTTCATTATAATTTTATTTTTTCGCCTAACTCCAATTTCCTAATCTAATTTTTTTCTTTGGCTTAATTCTCTTTCCATGAGCCAGCATGTCAGTTTACTCCCAGTTAGCTTTCCTTCAAAGTCCGAATAAAGTTGATCGTATTCCCATTAGGTACTGTGGATAATTCAGAGGAAGCACCTGAAAGGCCTGACAACAACAAGAACAACTTTATTAAACCAAATATAATAGTAAGTGGATGGCCTACCCCGCAAATAGCTAGAATTCAGACTTATAGACACACTTATAGACAGAGAGGAGTCACAGAAACAGACAAGAAAGCAAAGACTTAAAACTTTCTAGCTTTCGGCTGTCAGGCCCTTGTCAATCACTTGGGAATTTCTAAACACGCTTGGTCTTCAAATCACTCGACTGACTTTAAAAATTCCCAAGTGATTGACAAGGGTTCTTCTCGTATCCGCAAGACATTAGAATCATGGAACACCGCCTCGATAAATCATGCAGATAACGATCCAAGGCCGCTCCCTAATCAATACTCTATTCTTTCAAAAAAGAACAATTACTTTATTGACACTTATAGACATATTTTTTTCCCTTTTTTAATATATTCATTTTACAGTCCCCCCTATTTTTGTATATGATGTAGTTGTCATTTTTTTCCATTTTTATCCATTGAAGGCTGTAGCCTGACATCCGAAAGCTCGAAAGTTTTAAGTCTTTTAAGCCAGTGATAGTTTTATAAAAAAAAAAATTAATATGCTTTACCCTAGCTACGGTTCTTCTATTTTTAAAAGAAAGCAAAGGTTGTCACCAGGTGATTGTATATTGTTGTGTAATACAGCGTGAAGTATAATTCCCAGACCAGCAGCAACCATTTACAATACTCACAAATTCTTCAGGTTGACCAGGACGTCAAAAGTATTTGTCGCTATTTCACTTTCAACAATTCCATTGGCATGTAGATGCCTATATTCCAAAAATAAGTCAAAACAATGATTTTATTTCAGACGTAACAAGTTTTGCATGAGTACTACAGTTGAAAACG
>OZ026603.1:15436597-15521597 GCA_964020085.1 Micromussa lordhowensis
ACAGCGAATCCGCAATCAAACGACATGCTGAGTCCACGGATCACAACATCCACCGAAGAGACGCCCAGATCCTCGAACGTGGTAAGACCAACTACCGCAAGAAGCTTTTCCTGGAGTCGTGCCACTCCACCTCGGACAGCGAAGCTGTTAACGAGAGGAAACCTTTCCCTCGTGAATACGTGCCTCTAGCTAATTCAAAATTAAAAACGACAGCACACGGGCTTGTGGAGCGAGCAGTGAAGAACCAGCAACCTGTTTCCATTGTAGCTCTGATGAAGGTAGACAGAAGCCGCCGAAGATGTAGCATAAGAGACAAGTAGGTTCAAGAAAAAAATTCTTCAAAATTCAGCACCAAGGAAATAGTATATAATAACAAAACATCTTTGAACGGGTGTTTGGATATCTGATTTTCATTAGCATAAATTTTTACAATTTTATTTCTCCGTTTTCTCTTCAGCTTTAGTTTCGAGACAGTGTTTGACCTCAAAGTTCGAAAAAATACTACGTTGCGCGTCGTGTTTTTAACTCTCTTCTCGGAGTTTGAAAATGTGGTCAAACACGGTTTATCGTGTTTGATATATTACATCCTTACGGTGTTATAATGAGAGACACCATAAGGGTAAATTTATCAGAATATTACGTTTGGGTGACCTGTAACTCTTGGAGAGACTCGCGGGATAAAGACATTCAGCTCATCCTTTCTGGTCTTTGTGTAACCTCCTTTTAAATGGTTTGGAATAAAACGAAGGAGAGAGGTGCGCTTTACAAAAGAAATCCCTTCACTGCTGATTGCTCAAATTTACTTTTACAGAACATGTCTTTCTTGCAGGGTAAGTAAGCGGAACACAAATGTTTTTTGCCTGCTTATGTGTATTTGCGTTAATGTTGCATTTCACAGGAAAAACTAGATTTTCTCCGAAAAAGCCAGATTTAAGTTCTCATAATGTTTCCCGCAATTCGCAAGTGGGGGCTTAGCTGCTGAACTGAACAGCAAGTGGCCATTAGAATAAAGCAAAAATATACAGCGTAACCACAATTTCAACTTGTTTACGAACTTTCAATTACGGAAAACGTGCATCACTAGCGGCGCAAAACATTACTGTAACAAGTTTTACCGACAACATAAGGCAAATGTTCAATAAGCTGCAACGCAATGTTATATAAGCTGCAAATATCAAACGCGTTTGGAAAATGGAAAAGTTCTTCATAAACGCATCACAGATTGACAGTTGTTGTACTTGATATTGTCTTTTCAATAACGGAAAATTTGCATCACTAGCTCAAAACACTATTGTAACATGTTTTACTGACAACATGATCCAAATATTATATAAATGTGCAAGGCTTTTGGGAAAATGGAAAAGTTCTTCATAAACGCATTACAGACTGACAGCGTAAGCGCAATTTCAACTTGTTAACGAATTTTCAATTACGGAAAACTTTCACAACTAGCGGCTCAAAACATTAATGTAACATCTTTTACTGACAGCATAAGGCAAGTATTATATAAGGTGCAACGCTTTTTGGAAAATGGAAAAGTTCTTCATAAACGCATTACAGAGTGACAGTTTTTGTACTTGGTATTGTTTTTAATGAAAGAACTTTCAATAACGGAAAACTTGCATCACTAGCTCAAAACATTATTGTACCACATTTTACTGACAACATGAGGCAAATATTACCTAACGTCAAGGCTTTAATTTTGGAAAATGGAAAAGTTCTTCATAAACACATTACAGAGTGACAGTTTTTCTAATTGACATCGGCCTGCTCACCAGGTGTCTTACTATCACGGGAAATGGTAGAAGATACGCATTCTAGACCACTAGGTCGTTCTTCTTTAAGAGTAATCAATTAGCCTAACCTACACCGTTATTTCAAACAACACTTCCTTATTTACAACTCGTCCACAATGCACACAGCTGACGGCAACTTATGCCAAATCATTATTATTGAACGCAGTCAAAAACGAGATCACGCTAAAACCACTGGCGACTAAAAGATCCGAAATTCAGATTGTAATGAACGCTGTTCAATTTGTCTTCATTCCTTCAAAATATAAATTAAATAAACCACTGAATATTTCATACTCGACGATCACAGTTAAAGCGAACTCGATTTTGACAAACGTTATCACTGGACACACATATGTTAATTTTGTCTCTTTCGACTGATGTCTTTCGGGTTTTAAACAAATGACATGATTTGTTCCAACTTTCCAAGACAATACAAACATAAGAAAATATACTGAGCAAATCCGTCACACGAAGAATGTGAAAAGCTGGCAACTCTGGAAAGAGATGAATGGAACCCCTTAGGGGAACTTTTCTTCTCCTGAAGTACCTTCACAAACCAAAAAATTTCCTTTACTTTAAAAACTGCAAAAGAAAATAAACTCGGTATGCTTGTTAACATGTAGAACTTCTTGTTACGAGCTTCTTACTGGTTTCTGAAAGTCCGAACTGTCAAACTGATTCTTCATGTGCAAGTCAAATAAATGCCGAACGACTCAGTAAGAAGGTCACAATTGTTATTGTGCATCAAGAATGTTCTCTTGATTTCTCTGAAGTTAATAATGGAAGTATTTATTTAAAATTTCTATTTACATTAAAGGAACATGATTTTTTGCGGTTTTAATGAACAAAAGCATTGAAAGAAGACAAGTGCGGTTGAGAAAATTGGTATGTTTATATTTGCTCCTCATTTTTCTCTTTAAAGCAAAAATTAGAACGAGTTTTCCCCATAAAACACCTGCTTTTCGTTGTTCCAGCAACTGAACCCCCAACCATAAAAATGGGCAAAAATAAACGTAATAACGTTATCCTTCGTTGTAAGATGACATCGTGGAAATTAAGAAATCTGCGACCATTATTCATAACAAACACACAACTCAAGATTTGTGTGAATTCTAATTCAAATTTAGTTGACAGCTTTTAAATCATAGATTTCACCGACAGTTTGATCCGCAGGGCAAAACATCCGGTCTCCGGTTTTGTAGACAAAACAAAGAAGATTGAAAAAGCTCAACTGTGTTCTGGAGGCTAATTTGCTTTCATAGCAAAATGTGGAAATGGAAAATCCTCTTACGGGGGAAGAATAAACTTTAAATTAAATCCAGTTCACTGCCTAGCTAAATCATCCGTTAGAAAAGCTCCTAATCCTCTCCGATTTTCTCAAAAGAATTGTCACGTCGAAATTCGGCGATATGGCGAAAAATTTAATGCCTGTTGTTTTCGCATTGATAAAAAGTATAGCTTAGGGTGCTAATAAAAGCCGGTCAGCTATGATTTTCGGACCGGAAGGAAAGGAAAAAAGACCAAAGTTTTCGAGCAATGGACAAAAAGCCCTTAGCAATTCAAGAAGACTCGAGCACACGTATATAAAGACCAATCAGATAAAAATGTTATAGCGCTGCTTAAAATTAACCTACAGAGCCTTAAAATCACTCTAGATAACCCGAAACAGTTTTAAAGCATTGATAGAAAACCTTCGTTGGCTGTCCCTGACTGGCGGGTATTCGATAGTGATAAAACATAAAGTAGGATGATTACATGGCTATTTAGTATGTTTTAAGGGTTTCTGATGTAAGTATATATGAAATAATTCATATATTTGAACTTCGGTTATAGATGAAAGTGAAAGAATGGTCATCGCAGTGAATTTTCCAATTTAAGCAACTGGAAAGAAGAAGCCTGAAAAAAATCAGGGCTTCAACGGGATATACTTTTATAAGGGTTTCTATACGTATATCAAACCATCAAGGTTTGGAGCAATCAAAAATCTTCCTCTTAAGAAGACGCACTTTGTATAAGTTAGACTTTGTTACCAGAAATCCAAGCGATTATATTAACCTTGAAGAAATCAAGCAGCAATAGTGCTAAGGATGTACAGGGGTCAGAGATTTGCATAATTATGAACCATGCTGATTTAGCCTAGCCTTCATCGCGGCCGGCAATTTCGACGGAAACCGCATCGCATGTTTTCCACAGAAAATAAAACTGTTTGGTTACCTCTAAATCGATCTTTGTAGAGGTAGCTTATCAAGATTAAAGAATGAATTCCTCATTTCTCGTTTTGAAAAGAGTTCACCAATTAAAGCTAGGACCACAATCCAGTGAAACAGATTTTCGTGTTTCTTTGTTCACCCAAGCGCAGACTCGTGACCGACCGATCAAGCCATACGTAAAAATTAGAATCAGTTTAACAGGAAACCTTTTATAGTAAAACAAACACCACTGTCACTGTCCGTTATATCAGATTTTCGGTGCCATTAAATCGCTTTTCCTTTAATTGCTAATGGTTTTACCTGATTTGGTGCGCCAAGTTGACGCGACTCTTGAAGGGAAAACGCGTTGATCTTCGAAATCGACACGTTCACACCCGAGTTAGACTCCGGAGAATACTTTATCTACGAGTAGATAAAGTACGCCAAGAAACTCTCAGATGGGATGCCAAAGCTTTGCCTTAATCCGTGTTAAACTATCATATAAATGTACCTTTTTCGCGTTTTTCTTTCAGTATCAAGTCACGGCTTGAGCGCAAAGATGAATAACTCTGTAGATTAATCTCGAGCTAATTTCAACCATTGAAAAGCCTGCTTCTCTAAAAGTAGTTAAATGCTATTATTTCTGTGGGCATCTGACAATTTGGCGCGTCAAGATGACGCGTCCCTAAAACAAGACTCGTTCATCGTCGAATTTTGTCACGTTCACGGAGCTTGAAATATGTATTCATTAAAAACATGAACAGAGTACATTGCGAGCAGAGTCTTTTTAGATCTTCCTAAAACTTCGGAACAGATTTTTCTAGGGAGATCGACGGAAAGTCTGCTTGCAGGGTATAAAATAGGCTAAATATGTAATGCCAGCGTCCAATTTCAAACGGAAACAAGAAAAAATGGAAAATTAGCCGCTGTCGCTCGCGTCCACCAGGACTACGCTGAACTTGGTCATTTCACGTTGCTGTTTTGCAGAGCCGGAACGGCTAAGAAATATACAAAGATTTACAATGCACGCGCAAATACATTGTTTTGTTTATTATACCTTTTTTGGTGGCGTTCTCGTTGCCGTTGCCATTGTCGTCGTCGTTTGCTTAAGCTCACTATCAAAAATTTAATCTCTCAACACACCTGCTTTCAGTCTAAGTGTTAGCCCTATCAGCCAATTTGCCTAAACATAAAGCGAAAAAATTGCGGTCGGGTGACTAAAAAGATCACGGATGATGCTGTTAGTGTATTGGCCTAAATTTGTTCCACCTGAAAGCGTGGATGGTCGTAGTTCGAATGTGCATACGAAACACTCGGTCAACCCTAGCACGGTCAACCGCAAGTTCAATCTTTACATTCAATGTCCGTCAAGTTTGGAGTATCTACGACAGATGATTCTTTAGCACGGGGCTTCCTCGTGCATGTTTCTTTGGCGAGGGAGTAATGATACTGAAAGATGCAAAATTGCTAGGAGGACTTGGTTCTGCTGTTAAAAAAAATTAATATACAAAACTAAACACAGCCAAAGTGGTAAGGGAACCACTAATCCAATGGTTGCAAGTTTACACTTGATTGGAATTCCTGCCAAGTATCATTTTCTTATCATTTACTATTATTCATTGATTGATTATACATTATTTACACAATTAGTCACCTTTAGTGTTAGTCACCTTTACCGAGTTTTTTCTTCTTTTTTCAGAAGATCCCCATATTTCAGTGAAACTAACTTAGGTGTAGCAGCTGGTTGATACAAGTTCTCAATGTAATAATGCTAAAGCGGGTTTTAGTAATCTACGAAAACATGTGAATTTGCCCAAAACTTTAGAAGACTTCTTCATATCATTATACGATATTAACATTTTTACAATCTTTTGGTACCATGGGCTCCATTACATTTTAAGGAAATTTCCCATAACTTGACCTTCCGTAAACGGTATATGTGTTAGAAGCTGATCGAGAATAACAACCACGTACATTTTCATTTAAATTAAAATAGTTATCGAGATAAATCGGCTGATTATATCAATAGTCTACGATAATATATATTAACAATAGTTCAAGATAATAATATTTGCTAAGAATGCTTTTTTTTCACAAAAGTCACAATTCTAACTATTTTTACTATCTTTTTGCTTTCCTATGATCGCAATATGTTTAATGGTGTTATAAAATGCCTGTAAATGTTAATAGTATTTACACAGGAATTATTGGTTTGGTAACTGAAGAAACAACCCTTGCCCAAAATATTGACCAATGCCAGATTCAAATTTTCACTAATGCCAAGCTTAAATTAAAAATCAATCAGGTTTCTTTTCCCGCCTCCTCCTCATCCTTATTTACAATAATGAAACACCACAGTTATCAACTACTTTGACACATTTCTTGAAAGATGAAAATGACTGGGATTACATTTAAATGTTCGTTGCATTAAAAGGTAGACATTGTGATCGACCAAGGAGAGGTTGTTTTCTTATGCTTCTAATAAGTAAATGAATATCAATCGATCAGAGTCAAACTGCTGGATTCGATTTCGACAAACGTTTGAGATAAATTGAAGTCGTTCCAGTTTGCATTCGACGGCTTCCTTCCCCCGCTGACGTCCTGCGGCCGCTGAGAATGATTGACATTCGTTCAAAAGCGTCCCGGTAATTATTGTTGAAGAAAACACAGATACAAGGATTTACCGCGCTCCACAAATGCAGCATAAAGCGGCATGTGAATGGAATCACAGTGCGCAGTGAACAAATGGGTGGCACTTTCCAATTCCACAGGAAAATTAGAGTGAAGGTGAACACAAACACTGGAAACGTACAAACAGAGAAGGCAATAATTATGGCCACTGACATGCGAATAATTTTTTTGTGTTGTTGATCGCGAAGCCGTTGGCGACAAGACAACCGCTGCTGGTTTTTTTTGTTCTGCGATTTGAGTGTCCATGCAATGAAGCCATACACGATGGCTAACAAACAAACTGGAACAAGAAAAAATATGATGAAAGTCACTGTGAAAAATCTCTTGGGGGTTTCTACATTATCAAATGCCGGTCCCCAATCCGGTGCGCAATGTAGTTTATTATCGTAAGGTTTTATTACCAGTCTGAAAGTGTAGAAATAGGGCGCGTGAACTGCAATGGCGACTAACCACGAACAACCAATGCAAATGAAACGAACTTTTGGGGTGATGAGTTTGGCCTTAAACGGGAAAACAACAGCGACGAACCTGTCCATTGATATCAACAAGAGGCTTTCGATGGAAACAACAAGTGAAACATCAGGAAGAAAGAAGGAAAGTTTGCACAAAATATCTCCCAGTAGCAGCGGACTGTCAACCTTCCAAGCATCAGAGCCTGAAATGATATGAGCAATTGTGGTAGGCATGATGGTCAACGGGTTGAACAGATCGGACACGGCCATGTTGAAAACAAAGTAGTTGATCGATTTTCGTAGCTGCTTGTTCTTGTGAATGACCACGATAAGAAAGATATTTCCAACTAACGAAACAATAAGAATGATGAAATAGGCTAGGGCTTTTATGACCGTTTCAGCTGTGGAATCACCTACAGGACACCCTCCAAGAGTATTGTTTTCAGCATTTTCGTTAGTAGCTGAGAAGTTCTTGATGAGCAACACCAAAGTTGAATTTTCGTCGAACATGCTGTTGTTTTATATTACCGTATTGACACTGGTAAATATTGCTCTGTTTGACTGTTGGACGTCGTGAACCACGTTTCGTGAGCAGATAATACAACAGGAAAATTGGAAAGCAGACAGCTTTATACTTAAAGTAATTATCGTAGATTGCCTTTCAAGCTTTCAAGTCTGTGAAACTATTAGCAGCGGATATGCTTAGTGTCTTATTAAACACCACCTGCCTCCGACAGAAACCAGGCCTGTGTAGTTTGATTAGCATAAACAAAGAACCTAGTGAATTAACACGCTACAAAGAAATCATTTCGCATGGTGTTTTTTTTCTGAACAGTCGAGAACATTTTCTTAAGTTTCCATGTTAGCCGAAGTTTTGAGACAGAAAAGTGATGATGCTAAGGCGTTGAGCCAAAACACAGAGATGAAAAATGACAGAATAGTAATTGAAAGCCAAAAATATTAGCATTTGACACAAATCTTGTAGAGTCAAACTTCAATCAGGTACAGGTATAATTATTTACTTTTACGGTTTTCAGCTTTTCACTGTTACACTTTCTGTGTAAATAAAACGGAACTTCACAGAACATATTCTCTTAGATGGCATTTTTCTCAGCCAGAGAATGTTGCGTTATTTGACAAAAAGGAAATAAAAATCGCTTCAATATGGTTATTAAACGTTAAACTGCCCGGCAGTCGTTTTAACTATATATGTGTGTTGTTGACAGCTAACGCCTTGATACCGTCAAATATTTTAAGAATAAGCTTATTTCTTGGAAGGTCTTCAATTATCCGTTATTATTCAGCTATTCGCATTCAGTGACATAACTACAAAGTGCTTTATATGAATTATTAAAATAGTTTACATAGAAAGTAAAGGTAATGTCGTCTCCACTTTCGTTGTGTAAATTAAGAGGCCTGTACACGCTATTTTATTGATACCTGTCATACCTTCTCCCCATCTACTCAGCTTAGCTATTCATGCGGTGCACTTTAAGCAAGTTATAACGCTAGAGAACGAGTTGCGTCAAATCCCGTCTGCTTTTGCACATGGATGATAAGCTAAATCGAGCGAACGCGGGGCGGGAGCCCCAGTTGTTTAGCACGAAACCTCACCGAATTTTACGACACAAAGTTTAGTCAGCGAGTAATATCATAGCAAGAATATATTGTGGTGAAGAAGAACAACTACAGGTTTAATCCTTTCTTCCCCTTTTGTGATGCAAGACAAAAGAAACTCATTTAGCTGGATGTGTCACATTACAATGCAAGTAAAAACCGTGTACTATCCAATTACTGACTCATGAAGCGCTAATAGCCAATCATATTCGAGAATTTTGTCCTAGTTTGGATTGAAGCAATAAAAGTAAAGAAAGGTGTCTAAGCAATTTTTCTTGTTGGTATAGAAGTTATATCATATGCTTACTTTAATTTCCTCTGCATCATTATTTATCTGTGTGATTTTAGGTTGTTATGATGACATTGTGAAGTCTCATTTGAGTCCGTAACAAAATCGTTTACGCCTCCTTTGCTGATATGCTTTGCAGGCAAAAAATGTAGCATTACTAAAAATATATAAAACGCATAGTTATGATAATTTAAAATAAAAATATAAGTTCAGAAAGTGGATATAATAAAAAATAATATGATAATAAATACAACGTTTTATATAGTTGAGAGTATGTATAAAGTCATTGTTGGTTTTCATTAATGGAATTATGTTTCGCATAATATGAGCGTGGAAGCAGTGATTCATAAGCTTCCTCAGCATCGTAGTTACTTTAAATCATTGTGTGCCAAGATTTCGTACGGTGATTCGCGAACAAATTCAGTCTCTTGATCACTCTTTTCTGAAATTTTCAAGTTCGAGCAGCCTGCACCGTGACAAACCCTGTTTCCACTCCCGCCAGCTGGCTCATATCATATCAGTGCTGTTCACTGATTTCAAGTAATCAATAATGGTAAAAGGACTGACTTGAGTCAAATTAGGCCTCTATTATCATCCGGGTGATTAATAGGGTCTCGGTCGACCTCAAAGTAGGAGTCTTATTAAAATTTTATGATTAAATATCCTGGGGTTTGATAGCAAATTTGAATTTATTATATGGCTGAGCTGTTCCGCGATGAAAACGAGAGTTCTGATTGGTTTTCTAAGCGTTCCGAATTTTGCAATACGAACCACTAAAAGGGACCGCTCATGAGTTAATTTCGGCGAATTGCTTTTTCAATTCATTGTACAAATCTTTTCACCTTCATGTTTGGAGGACAGTTTCAGTGACTTTTTCACAAAAGCGAAGTGAGAAACGTCAGTAACTGCTTACCTTTCGCGCGCGTGTTTACCGAGAATGAATCGTGGAGACGCACCAATTTAGAAGCAGATCAGAAAGAGCCATTATAATAAATACTTTATTGACCTAGCTTGTTCGGTCCGTATTCGAAAATCGTGATATTGGGTCTATAAGCGTGAACTCGACTAAAATTTCTTTAGGAAGCACCTCACACTAGTTCAATAACATATTTAAATTGACTACAGGAAGTCATAACAGAAAAGAAATAAAAAAATACAATCATTGCATGGCGGAGAAAAGGAAAGAATTGCGTTGATTCAGCTGCGTTTGTCCCAATTAAATCCGAGGAAATGACGCATAAATAACCCATTAGTCAATAAAAACACAATATAAAAGAACTATTTTGTCAAGATAGGATAGAAATTTTATTATTTGTCAGTTTTTTTATAAATATGTATGCGATTTCAGTGACATTTTGATGTTCTATCTTGGTGACGAAGTCGGACGTTTCTGAAATAGTTTTCCTAAACAGGAAAAAAAACTCTTTCGTTCAACCCCAATGATGATTATTACCGGTTACCATGGTACGATGGTAACCGGAACAAATCACACTACCAGGACCATGATGCACTAAGAAAAAAACTCAAAAACCACGAGGCAATGGGTGCACGCGATAATAAGAAGGAGTTTTTGAAAACCACGAGGGCAACCGCAACGGCAACGACGCTAAGCAAAAGGTTTACTGCGCCTTTCAATAACATGCTGACTCTAAAATTCAAAGGTCAACCGACAAATGCAATCAAATGTTCGGTGGCTCCTCCCAGCTTCCGACTATTGCCGAGCGCGTGGTGAACAAATCGAATCATTGAGCACAGTTCAGACAACATAGTCGAAAGCTGGGAGGAACCGCCGAACATTTGATTGACGGTAGCGAAAAACGCATTTGTCGGTTGAGCTTTGAATTTTAGAGTCGGCATGTTATTGAAAGGCGCAGAAATGAGCAGTGTGTTATAATACACCGAATTCATAAATGGCGGTGGTTCGGGTAAGCCTCGGTACGAGAACATGAAAACGAGGCGGGTGAGGATAGGAGTATATTACAAGTGGCAGGGACATTATTGTAGACCCTGATCCCAATCGAATCTACACAAAAAGAAAAGCAAGGGAATGCTCCATTTCAATTCCAGAGTATTCATCCGAGATTAGGAATGTTACTGGAATAAAGTACCCGACTTCTGGCTGGAATAAAAGTCTTGAAAATTGCCTTTGTTTACCAGGGCTAAAATGAAAAAGCACATAGAAAATTCTGGCAAAAAGATGAGAAGTGTGGAACATCATTCAGTTCCCACAAGTTTGAAACGTGTAACAACTTTCCTTGAAGATAAATATTTGAAGGATACTGAAACAAATGAAGATGAACATTACGTCTATTTTAACATGAAGCTCCTCATACAATAGAAGTTGCTCTTTGCATTATCTCAGGAAGTGTGAGGGATGCCACCATAGTTAGTAGAGGGGGACCTCTACTAACTATGATGCCACTTGGACATGTGCTGCAGGTAAAGTTGGTTATTGTAACCATACATTGGCACTGATGTTGAAAATATTCAAATACTCCTTGTTTAGGCTACAAAGGCCCTTTTTAGTATTGTAGAAGTAACGTTAATGAAATTGTTTGATAGCAAAACAAGTGAAGATTTAAATGATGAATCAGATGAAAATCCAGCTCTGACATGTACATCAAAGTTACAAAGTTGGCATAAGAGAGGTCGAGGTGATTCAATTCATCCCCAGCCAACGATGGACTTAGTTGTCACAAAAATTAGGCCTGACGATGGGAAGTCTGACAAGGCTGTCTGCTGTCAACTTTATGAGGCCCGCAAAATAACAAAGCATGATTTAACAGGTGAAGAGATGTTTCAAAAGTCCATTGCAGCCATCAATCCTAAAATGGGAATTTCTACCCTTGCCTCAAACACACCCAGTGAAATAGTGCAAACCAAATTTGGTAACAGCCCAGTTGGGTCTACAAACAGTTATCAGTTATCATAAACTGAGGCCAACTTTCCTTTGTAGGTGCCATTCCAAGATGTCCTGATTCCAATTTTGATATTAACAGCTACCCAAGATTTCCCCTTAAAAATGGCTGCAATCTCTAATAGTGGACTGCTCAATGTTCTTTAAATTCTCATTGGTGACTTACAGTGACTGTTCGTAATGTACAATAGTGCTTACTTTTGTGTTCACAGTGCTACGCGGCACAACATTCATATGTACCCTTACTTTTTATAGCCTGTGAATGCCTTTTTTCCAGGCAAACCATAGCATATTTAATTTCTCGCAACTTGGGGGTAGTTTAATGCTTTGCTAAGATATAATAGGATCCTGGACATTACGCAAATGCGTGCAAACAGTCCACATCTGGTTTACAATGTCAAATACACTGAGAGGTAAGATAGTGTCCCAAATGTGAAAATTATTCACTTTGTTTGTCGCTCTCTCTCCACGTGAATTCTGAGAGATGCAATTTCTTGTATTCTTACTGCATCCTCAGCAGGCATTTGAGCAGACCTGCTTAAAAATGGGGGATATTAAAAGACACACCAACTGGTAAAAGATCTTGAATGGTGAAACCTTTGTCAGCCATAATTGAATCATTGGCTTCAAAAGTGAGGTCTAAAAATCCACTTCTCTCAGTTATTTCCCTGTCAGATATACTGCCAATATAGAGCTGACTTATAAACGAAATATGTCCAGCAGGAGAAATGGCAATCAGCCCTTTAAGTGTTGTATGGTTCTTGTAACTGCTGAAGAGTTCACTGTTTAAACGTAAACTACTTGGCATCTGACACGCGATCTCAGTGCAATCTATTATAGCTCTGGTATTAGTCTTGAGGCATGTTGTCATGCACTACTTTGCGGGATGGCCAAATGTTTAACTGCCCAAACCTCAAATAACATAAAATTGACCCAGGAAATAATGATCCTGCTGACAGTAGATTGAGATATGTTGTAAAAAGGTCCCAGATGACGTTCTGCAAATCCCTACCTTAACCTACACATGACTAAAGGTCACCAGTTTTACTTACGATACTTTGCGAAAATCGGTTGCCACACAGTCAACTAGGGTGCAGCGTAAATGGAATGAACATCTACCATCTCCGATCGAAGATTGGTCTACCTATTACAGCATCCCTTTCTTATACACGAGTGCTATCGAATTAAGAAGCTTTCAATATAGGATATTCCATAGAACTATTGCCACAAATGTATTGTAAATGAAAATGGGAATCAAGGATCATGATCATTGTTCTTTTTTGTGACAGTAAACCCGAAACCATAGAGCACCTCTTTTGATACTGTGACCAGATATCCCCCATCTGGAACGCCCTTGCACACTGGATTCGGTCGGTAACAGAAATTGAAATAAAAGTTTCCCTTGAATCTGTTCTCTTGGGCTATACAAACTGTATGCCTTGTAAAAATGCGATTAATTGTATTATTTTAGTAGTCACGTTTTTCATATATAAATGCAAAATGGAGGGACGTACCCCTGATTTTGCCGGCATACAAAGCTACCTTAAGTTTAATTATAATATTGAAAAATTTGCCTGTGATTTTGCTCATCAAGACAAAATTTTAAGTGAGTGGAAACCGATGAAAAAATTATTCTGTCAATAAATGATGTAATGTCTTGTATTGTAAGTAGTTTAGGTATTGTACCGTATTCTCTGTTAGTATTGTAATCTAAGTAATGTAAGTGTTGCCCCGAGAGTAGAGTTATTGTAATGTCAGTGGTGTTATAGCTTTATTGTAAGTAATGTAAGTAGTTATTTGTTTTGCAAATAAAAAATTTCTTTAATAAAGAAAAATTAAAAAAACCTACACATGACTAGGAAGAATTCCTCTTTAGAGTTCAGTTATCTAGGCCTCCCTAAAGCTGGTCCAGCACCAGGTTGGGTATCTGTTTCATACAATTCAGGGGCAACATCACTGCTGGAGCCTTAATTTCTCCCACCTCGGCTTCTAGTTTTTTGACTATCGAGTTGCTCTCTTTAAGAAAACGCTCCAACTCAACCACCTTTTTTCGATGATCATTTAAGGAATAGACAATGTCTAGCGTGCGTCCATCCAATTCGGGATGCACGCGGATAGTTGGGAGAGCACGAAGGTAGCGTAAGAGATGCTCGAGGCGCAGCCGAGAGCATCTCTAGCTACCTAAGTGCTCTCCCAACTATCCAAGTGCATCCCGAATTGGATGGACGCACGCTAGACATTGTCCATTGCTTTTATAACATAGCAAGACATTTTTTACGCTGAGAAGTCGCTTTTTCTGTACTGATCACGTGCACATGCACGTGTTGTTTTCACTGGCAGCACTTTTCGCTACACGTGCGCGTGCACGTGCACGTGTTGTTTTCACCGGTAGCTCTTTCGCTTTGTTGATCTTTCGTTGCTTCCTATGTTTCTTCAAAAATTTCAGACACGTTTTCTAGATCTTCAAAGTCATCGAGAAACCCTAACTCAAATGTTGGATAATACTAGCCATTATTTATAGCTAAAGTTAAGTTTTACTCGTAAAAAGTTGCGAAAAAAAAAACTTTTGCTGGTAAGAAATTTCACCGACACGTGCACGTGCACGTGTTGTTTTCACCGGCAGCACTTTCGCTTTGTTGATCTTTCGACGCTTCCGAAGTTTCTGCAAAAATTTCAGACACGTTTTCTAGATCTTCAAAGTTATCGAGAAACCATAACTCAAATGTTGGATAATACTACTGAGCCATTAATAACAGCTAAAGTTAAGTTTTACTCGAAAAAAGTTGCGGAACACGTTTGCCGGCAAGAAATTTCACCGACAATGACGTCAGCCTGAACCATCTCTATGAACCATCCATTTCTTTTTCATAAAAAATTAGCCAATCAGAGCGCGCGCTGGCATATAGCTCTGTTATAACATAGCATGGCTGGTTTTCTGTCATGCATGGTCTACTTTCGCTTTTTTCTTCTACTACAAAAATTACTTTCAATTCAAAACTCGTCCATTGAATTGCTGAAATCCGCACTTTCTGAAGACGCACGCGGAACTGCGCCCATGTCGAGTGATTTTGGAGTTTTTCGGTCATCATGATTCGTGCTGGATTTGGGTCTTGGCGGTGGTCGCTTCCGAGGGGAACTCCTTTTCCAAGCAAAGACAGATGGAACTGCTCCATCAACGTAAGACAACCGTCCTATACCAACACTTTCTTCGGGTGTTTATCCTTAAAATGAAGAGAACAGACTTTTGTGGAATTTGTAATCGAGAAATGTCTATCCGTGTCTCTTCGAATTGCGTGTAACCATTGCTCCCTCAAGGATTTATCGGTGGGAATACTGAAAAATCCGATCTTCTCGTCGCTTGGACCTGAGGATCCTTTTTGATTGCACAGAGGAACACAACAATATCGATTCTGTGTTGTTTTAGTTTTTTAGTTTCGGCGAAAAACGCCCAGATAAATCACCTCTTCAACTAAACTCCATACATTTGTCTGTAAGTTCTCGGTACTTTATCCTCACCCGCCTCGTTTTCATGTTCTCGTACCGAGGGTTACCCGAACAGTCCGCCATTTATGAATTTGGTCTATTCTTGGTAAATTTCTCTGCCGTCCTCTGCACAACAACAACGTGAAATGACCAAATTCTGCGTTGTTTGGAGAACGTGAACCACGACGGCTAATTTTTCAAATCTCTATTCCGAATTTACCGATGTGTCCTACATTCAGTTTCGTGATAGCTTTGATAGTGATAAACAAAGTAAATGACTTTAGAGGTAGACTCTACTCGACTTCAAACCGACTGGCCATGTTACATTCAAGAACCTCGACTTAAAATAAATCGTAAAATGATCATTTATTTGTTGAAGGATTTGCTCTTTTACAGATTTGCCATCTCTCCACGCAAAAATTTTGTGAAGTGAAATTAGACATCGACTGTCAATACAAGAAATTAAGTTGTGTATATAACTGCGATGATCAATCATGTCTTTATATCTTTCTCCGCAGTTCAAATATATGATATTTCATATATTCATTTGCATTCTTCCCGGTATATTACGAACTTACAATGTAGCCCGCTCCCAGATGGCTTGATAGCTCAGTTGGTAGAGCACTGCACCGGTATCGCAGAGGTCATGGGTTCGAATCCCGTTCAGGCCTGAATTTTTTTCAGGTTTTAATTTCGCAGCTGCTTAAGTTGTGTACAAAACTGCGATGTCTTTATATCTTTCTCCGCAGTTCAAATTTATCATGTAGTCATATTTCATATAGTCATTTGCAAACAACAAACAAATAGCTGCTGTGTGCAATAATTACCAAATGTTAATCAAGCTTGAAAAATTAATGAAAGTTTTATCTTTTAGACTTACACATTAAACTATCACGAGAACTTATTAGACAGCCAGACTTACAGCGCTGATGTAAGACTTGATATATTCCATGGTATACTGCCGATGGACTCAGCCGCTTCTAACACATATCGCTCTGGCATTCCTTCTACAGTGTAACATCTAGAACCAACTGGACAATCTGTGCAAAGGAAAATATACGCGGAAATAAAACATTTAAACTTTTGCATTGTGCCTTCCCCCGGTTTTTGTAAATCCATTCTTGGGCTATGTTTCCTTGTCTCCTATCCAAGAACGATTCTTGAGAAGATTCGTGTTCACACGAGGCTGCTTTCTCTACAGTCAGGCAACCAGGTCTGGAATCATTCTTTCCCTGACTGGACCGGCCCCGTGTGAATATCTAGAATGGTCGGTTTACAAACCGCCTACACATTGTTAATTTTCGAAAAAATATATTTCAGGATCACCTGGTTTCATCTTGCATTGATCTGTCTCCTCTGAAAAGCAAAAAAAAAAATTACGAACAGAACTTGTTCTTCACTATTGACATTACAAACTATAACGTTGTAACTGGCGTAAAAAGTACATGATCACTGATATGCTTTGATGTCATGGTGTGGCAACAAAAGGCTTTGAATGACTCCCCTAATATTCCAAACAGGGGCCTGCTTAGTTTCGTTATTTTGCAAAAACCTGCTTGATTTATTTTAGCGCTTGGTTAACTTTCATGATTCCACTGACCCGGGCTAAGGTTTGTTACTGTAACTTCAAAGTTTGCCCAATAGTATGATTTACTTCTCGTTGATGTAAACAGAACATTTCTCGGTAGGTTTTGGCACGTTTTGCTGACCTACCTGTGTGGCCAAGTATTGTCTGAAACATTCATTTTCTGAAACAGGCCACGTTCAAAATTCTACCTTATTCCAGTGTTAACAGGACAAAGTACATTCTTAATCTTGACTTCTTTTGTCTCGTGGTTTTAAAAGAAAACTTCGCACAATTTCAATTTTGCCCTTCAGTGACATGTTGCAATATTGGCACACGTACTTTGACCTGTTACAAGTCGAAGCTATCGGGTACTTCACATTTTACGTTAATGGAGCGCGTAGCACAAAATTCTGGTCTACCTTTTCTTGTGTAATACTCCGCTTTGAATCCCGTGCGCACTACCTTGCTATCAGATTTAAACACGATTAGCATGTTATTTGATGAAGATTCCAAAATCTCTGGGTAATTATAACCACAAAATCTGCCAAGGGAGGTAGAATCTGTTGAATTCCCATCAAACACCTCAACATGGTCATTTAAGCATCTGGTGTCCCCTCGTTCCAGGTTAAAATAAACGAATTCAAATCTGATCACATGACCAATAGGAGCGGTGACACGCCATTCACACCAACTGTTAGTTGCATAATATCCCGGGTAGTATGGCGACATGATGAGACCACGTTTACCAGTTAAGTGCTCACTGCAGCCTTAAAAAAAACGTAACATAATGATATTTGGTTAAGTACAACAGTATAATCATTCAAGGAGCATCAGTTCTAATATTTGCAAAGTTGAGGCAGTTGCTTTGTACGGTCAAATCACTTGCTTAGTCGGTTTTAAAACAATGATGCTTTAAGGTTAGCTCTACTAATTAAAGGAGTTCCTTCAATGGCTTGACGGCAAATATACTCTGGTGTAATTGTTAGAGGTCTTACAAATGTTCTTGTAAATGAGTGGAGAGACCGATCGCTTAGCTTCCTGGTTAGTTTTATCTTCGGTTTTAACGTAATACTGCAATTTTTACCTTTCTTAGCTGCTTTTTCGGGCTCTGCGGAGCAGTACCCATTGGTGAAGTAAGGTGCTGCTATAGCAATAAATCCTTTTTGTTGTTCTAGGTTTCCTTCAAACATCAGCTAAAACAACAACAAAAAAGTAAACTACATGACATGTTTAAAATTTTAAATTGTAACACTTCTAAAAAAAATCCCAATAAAGCTGGGGTAGTTTCTCATACTGACCAGAACTGCGACCCACTTAAAGAAAAGCCCGGCACTTTGCATAAACATGAGCAATCGAATGAGTTGGATGAATAAATACATGTTGATTACCGATTGATCAATTGTTTTGACTCTTATTGACAATGAATCTTTTGCAACAAATGATCACATGCATGGAACAAAACTCGCCATCATGGATAGCAAAAGAATGTGACAGTCCCGTCAAGCAACGACTATAACCAGTAAAGCCTGGATACTCTTTGGTTTGGATGTCTCAGAGAGAAGCCTGCCATCTGGCATGCATGGTGGGTCTTTAAGACCCTGTGACCGTGTGTTGCTCAAGGCCCATTACAAGATCCAAAGAGCTCTTTTCACCTGATGCTGCGTCACTCCAGATATCGACACTTGTCCATAACGCCAAGAGTCATCTCCATCTGATTCGTCCTGCCAGATAGGTCTTTCCCTTGAAAATATATCATCTATTTGATAAAGTCGTAGAGAATTTTTGCCAGCACCAAGCAGCATGTAACGGAACTTCAGGCATTTACCATAACCATCCGCTGATCGATTGTACCACGGGCTTCGTACACGGGCAACGTTTGATCCACCGTTGTTAGATAAGGAGAAGGTAGCTAGACGATGACCTATATAATGATAATAATAATAATAATAATAATAATAATAATAATAATAATAATAATAATTATAATTATAATAATAATAAGACTTAATTTATCCAGGGTAGCACGTGAAAAAGTGTGAGATTCAGAAATGTGACCCCATCGTTATCTCTTCTCCCAGTCAAATCCCGTTTGATAGCGCTGAGTTACGAGAGCTAATTACGTTGAGAATAATTTTCCACCATTTGCGATAAATTTTGGACAATGAGTATTTTCACTAGCCAAAGTGTACAACTTTCACAAAAATTTGGCTACGGATATACCCTTGCTTATACATCGACTTCTACACCATAATTTAGCTAGCCACGTCATCCAAAAACAGACCTAAACATGACGATCACAAACTGACGATTTCCACGATTTGCGATAAATTTTGGACCATGAGTATTTTCACTTGCAAAATGTACAGCTTTCACAAAAATTTGGTTACGGATATACCCTTGCTTATACATCGACTTCTACACCATAATTTAGCCAGCCACGTCATCCAAAAACAGACCTAAACATGACGATCACAAACTGACTTAAATATATTTAAAATATATTGCTGCACTGAAAAGGACAGGTCAGGACAATTATCCATGTAAAAGGTAAATGCAATTGTATACATTTGTAACTGAAATATTTAAGAAACGTTGAACCTCTGTAGGCTTAAATTTAAATTATGATGGCAGCTTACAATTACAATCTATTCTTTGGACCTACTTAGATGTGCCATGCGGGCTATAAGAGGCCTCGCGCGCGTGCGCCATGGATACAAATATTACAAACCAGCACGATCTCGGCAAGAGGAGGTGTCATAATGGACATAAGCGTTCCCTTGAAGTCCATCACGCAAACTTCCCCACGACTTTAGATCTCCGTCTCTCCACTTGCAACCCAAGGACATCCGATATATCTCGTCCTCTTCAATAACATTTTTCCAGATGTTGACGCCACTGACACGGCCCACACCTGCTTCTTGTGATGAATTGCTTACAACCGGGCAGCTGACAATGAGGTGACCTCCTCCTTAAATGGATAACAATCATAAGATTCTGGCGGTTACCTCTTTTCATAGGAAAAGCTATTCTTTCAGTTAAAGAATACCCATTACTTAGGAGTCTCAATTTTGTCGTGAGCATGCGAATAAAATATTTACCGCAACGTCATTCCTTTGTATAATAACCCTGCAGTATATCCAAGAGCAATATATAAAACCTTATTTCCTGTCAGATACTTTCTGTTAGTATTACGCTCCCTTGAATGGCTGACAGTAACCTCAACATCTCCTCTTTATCAAAATATTTATACAAAGAAATGCAGTTGCTTACTTAATTAAGACAAATTTTAAGGACACTCTAATGTTAAAGGGGAAATGTATCCCACTGTTGTGGAAGAGGCAGGGTGATATAACATAACAGATGTCCTAGATTTGCATTCTTCCGCAAGACTCGACACAGCGTTTATCTATTCTGGTAGAAACATGGTTGATGAATAATTATTGGGAAAACGTGGTGAAATGCTGGTTAGCCACCCAATCAAATGAGCAACTCTTATTGAAGAATAATGTTACATTACTTTTCTTTGATACCTAAGATCACAACACTATCAAGGGCAGCCTCATATCTGCTGATCCGTTTCAGACCATTGACGAAAACTTTCAGGTACCCGCCAAGTGAAAGCCAGGTTATACACACATAATGCCACTCTTCATCAGCCACAAATGATGGAACTACCCTGAAGAAAAAACGGCACGAAATTTATTAAATGTCGATGGAGTACTTTTTACACCGTATACAACAATTTAAAATAAGTAACTGGAGTAAAATGCTCACCAATCGTTTCCAAGAACGGTAATTGTGATAGTGTTGTTAAAAATACGTATTCCAAGGGCAGTGGTCTCTCCACAACTGTCCGATTTCGTCGTGTATTTTATCTCTACTGCGGGTCCATTTGTTTGAACCCAGGCGCAAGCAGTGACGGCTTTCAGATCATTTTCTATTTCAACTTTATCCACTGTGATGTTTCCAAATATAGCTTGTGGCAAGATAACTTGAAAATCACTTCCTTCTGTAAATAAAATAGAGTAAAGCACATTCAGTATCAATGAAAAATTACCTTGTAAATTTTATAAAAAGTGCGGGGTGATTTCTGTAACTGTTAAACCCAAGAGGTGTCCCTTTCAACACAAATCAAAAGGTAATCTAAATTTATTAAGGTGTGCATTTCCTTCCTTTTTTCGGTATTTTGCAGACATATCCTCCTTTTGTACTTTTTGTTGGCGTATGTTATGCTTCCAAGCGAATATCGAAAGGGACAATTTACAATACATAGACTTTTTTAGCAAATTATTCTCATGTATCACATTCACAATTGATTTACCTATCCTTGAAAATAAATTATCTTTTTGCGATGACCTCCATTTACTTTATTTTAACTTGGTGGACTTACCTTGATTTGAGTCATCCTCGGCAGTCGACACTGATGTGAATTGTTTCTTGAAGTTCTTGGCTTGTTCTTGACTTATACTTTGCCAGGTGGCCTCATCATCTTCAACTTCCCACTTACAGAGCTCGCGACCAAGTCCGCAAAAATCTGTTAGTGATTATTTAAATATGAGTTGAAAAACACGTGTGCAACAACGTTCGAAATGACAATTGAAATTAATCAGTTACATTGCAGGTATGATCGAACAGCCATTATCCGGTTAAAAAATAAATTCCATGTTGCCTTGCGTCTGTTCAGTAATAGATCATAGATGACGTCAAAATGTGGTAAGAACAAAACAGTGACACACGAGTCGACAGCCGAGTGTGCCACTGATGTTCTTACCACATTTGACGTCTTCTGTGATCTATTACAGAACAGACGCACGGCAACGTGGAATCTATTTGTTTTATCCAATAGGAAAAAATTTACTACAGATAAAACTTTTTTTATTTCAAACAACATAACTCAAAAGCCGGCCCAACAAGAAAAAAGCCATTCGACGTAATATATTGTCTATACAAAATGAAGCAATCTCATTGGTTGCTATGTGTAACAAGGAATTGTGATTGGTCCAGGGAAATCACACATCTTTCAAACTTGACTCAAAAGTCGCTTCTCGTGGAATAAAAACTTACAGCCAAAGCAGAATTGAACTGCGAAATCTACAAAACAAAAAGAAAATGCTGGAAGTGTCAAGTCATTTTTTTTTTCATCAGAGCAGCCCTGTGAGCCGAAAAGCTTAGACGTTGCCTTAAATATTGCAGGAGCTGAAAATAGACGCTCGGAAAACTTGCAGTTGCGGTCAACACTGGTGGTCATTCGATTCGAGTTTTGGATGAAAGGAGCGTTAGTGACGGTGTAAATTTGCGTCTTCTGCATGTGTTTAGTGATTCTCAAATCAATCAATTTGCGGAGACACCTTATAGCTCCGATACAGCTGGCCGTGAGCTGTATTGAGCTATACTTTGCTCGCTACTCTGCACTTAGGATAGGTTAGGTTATAGTTTATTTCCACTTATTTTTAAGATGGCTCTAAACCTTTTCTACAGAATTTTCTCAATTTTTGTAAACAAATTGCATCTTATCATGCTTATCACAATTCGATAATAAAAAAATAGGGGTCACTGAGCTCGTTTTGGAGTTATAAGCGCTAAAAGCTAAAATTAAGGGCGTTTCTAGCAAGCCATACTTTTGCTATGGTAACGAAATTGACACCAATATATTCATCAATGATCGGCAGGTTTTCGATAACATGATTGTGACATCAAACGATGCAGAGTGGTTATAATGACCTATCAAAATCTATGTCTTGAGCCACCTTATGCTATCACCTTTGCAGTAGCCCCATTTGGCAGGGTCTGCTGACTCGTAAACCCAGGTTAAAGAGCACCATGGTCTTGGCCTGTCTGGAGTCGTGATGCAAGAAGAGAAGGTGTCGTCGCCATAAAAGAATGGAAAAGCACAGCATTGTCCACTTTCAGTTTCCCACAGGCAAATATCTGTCACAAAAAGAAAATAGCACGTTCAACTGCCAATGCGCTTGAAATAAATCTTTAAAGAAACCCAAGCTTCTCGTGGCATTCAACAATTTTAACTTACGTTTGATTTTGTTTTAATTTTGTCGATCATACTACAAACAGTGTTTGAGACAAAGATAATACTTTATTAATAGTATATATATAGTTATCAGCGAAGGCGTTAAAAATTGGAAAGAGGCACGTGACATGAACAACAACAGTTCGTGTATATCCAAGTCAATTGCTATCTAATTGGTATCATCTACAAAAAGGTTCCCTGATTCTCGATTTTTCAGTAACTGGTTTTTGTAAAGTGAATCTTAAAATCGTTTCCTAGACGCGAACGTTGGTTTTAACCTAATTCCCGTGTTGAATAAAATGGCTACTGAATTGCGCCCTATCACCATTATATACGTAAGCAATAAAACAAAGCTAAATGTTCCACAGAGCCTTAGCATTATAGGTTACATGTGACTATAGCCTTGCTTCCTCTCATTCTCTAATCTCCCTGACCGGGTAAAACGTGTATGGGTCTTGTAATTCATACCCTAACACGTAACTGGTAGAATCTCGAATGAATTTTGTCAACTGAGAGTAAGATGCCCGTACATTTGCTACCGCAGGGGTATTCATTCATCCACATCGTAACTTGACTGGTATTATTTATAGTTTAAAAACGATGACGCGCGCGCAAAAAAAATTAACTATTTCTCCAAGACAAGCTGTTGTTTTTTGGTGCTCAATTCCGCTTGCATGGGACGCCTGGAACGAGAGATACTCCCTTGCACTACATCTTAAGTAACTGAACACCACTGCTCCTTCCACAGAGTATACAAAAAGAGTAACGTCATTGCAGTAGCTTTCAGTAAAATTTGGAAAAGCTTACTTGCATGAGATAGACGATGAATCACATAGCGCTCTATTTAAAGCTTAAAATCCTATCTTCGCAGTTTCCCTTCGCTTGTTGTTTTGAAAGTTATCTGATATAATAGAACATATAGGTGTTTTAAATTGCACCTTACCCTGGCAGATACCATAATCGGAATCAATGTCGCCATCTCTACACCAGTAGCTGTCGCTATCGTGACTTGTACACGAGTAGTACTCTGTCCTCAGATAGTGAAAAGGAAACTTACAGCAAGTGTGATAGTTCGTCAACCAAGTGCACGTGTCTGAGTTACGAAAAACAAAAATTAAGAGCTCAGCCTTTCTCAGAACATTAATGTTCACAACAACATAAGCGTCGCTATATAAATCCCAGGTTTCTTTTTTAATATTATTCTCAAAATTTGGTAGAATCCTGAAAACGAACATCCTTGAAATCTTCAGCATTAGGAAAGTGCATTGGTAACAGCACAATAAAAATAACAGTACAACAAATCGTGATTACAATATTTCTGTTGAAACCAGTGGGATATCATTTTTGTAATTAACTGATCACAATTATCTTTACTTCTCTAAACGACCCTAGTACACCTGCCAAATACATTGCTAACCGAAAAGAAATTCGCGGGTAATTTCAGGGCAATTTCAGGGCAACGAAAGCGCAAAAATTGTAATGGGCTGGTGTGGAATACTGTAAATTTATTTCACTTGTAACATAAGAACGTAGAATTTTATTTCTGAAAACCTCTCATTAATTGTTAAGTTTAGAGAAGGAAAGAAAGCGAAAGAAGGATTGGCAGAGGTATTACCCAGGGGGGGGGGGGTACTCCCTATAATGGCCTATACGGTGAAGCTCCGCCCGAAAGGGGTACCTTTTTGAGGCTTCAGGTATATAAAAGGGTAGGGATTTCACAAGCTGAGGTATATAGAAGGGTAGAGAAATCAGTCATTTAGGTATTTTAAAGGGCGTTTAATTCTGATATTTCGAATATACGCCCCTTATGGCTGTATCAGGTTATTTATTAAGCCCTTCACGAAAATGAGAACAAGACTTCCTAAAGTACGTATATAAAAGGGGTACCTTTTCTGCCAAAGTGCCATATAAAAGGGTAAGGGGATGGACCTCGGGGCGGAGCCTCCCTGTATTAAACTTTGTTAAGTACCCCTCCCCCCCTGGGGGGGTATTACCAAACTAATTAAAGAGAAAATGGAGTAAATGGAATAAATCCTTATAATAATATTAACCCAAATTCAATTGATCAAAAACGTATATTTCTTGCTGATTTTAGCAATATACCTTTTAAACCATCGTTTGGAATGACGCTACAGTTTTCTTTGGAAAAAGATATGTCATCCAGTCCTAGCAAAATTCGTTCGGGAGACTGTAAAGTTCCTTCAAACGAGACCTACCGATAACAACAAAGGGAATTGTGACAAAACAGCCCGAGGGTTAGTAGTTGGCTTGCCTAACCCGCGGGATCGGCTTGTTTGTCTATGTTGCATGCGCTCTTTTTGTCTTATTTATCCACCTCTAATGATCTATTAAGTTGCCAACCTCAACTAATTACAAAGCTGTTTTTGTAGACTTATTCTGTTTTCGTATTTACTTAATTTTATTTATCTGTAGTTTTTAGTCTGTACATTATTTTTTTCTTAGTGTGTAGTCTCTTTTTATTTCACTATTTTTCCTGGCCCGCCTCGATTAGCGACGCTACTTGCGGAGCCAGGGGATTAACCCTTGATTATGAAAAATAAAAAGAAAATGTTGTTGTTATTGTTGGTGTTGTTCTTCCTGGTAGAGCGCGATTTTGTCCAACTGATGTTCCTCTCGGAGTACTACCGGCCTATCTGAAGAAGGTTAATCCAGGGTAAAGTTCACTGCATGACAAAACAACTGCTACGACAACCGATGAAGAAAAACTTGTTGTTTACCTCTTAGACCATCCCAGCCTTCGCTGTCTACACGATGTTGAACCCAGGCTCCTAGCCCGATCCCACCTGGCCAGTCGTGAAAACTCTTACAACAACAACTTTATTTACCCATTGAAATTTTACATGGACTAAAAAAGCGATGAAATTACAATAGAGAGGGGTATTGACCTCTTAAAAGCAGCGAAGTAACAGGTGCTTGATCGTTAATTGAAGCTTTCAAGTCACTCGGCTCAGACGACAGACTAGGAAAACAATTTCACGGCTTAACGTTTAGTATTTAACAATTATTCACCGAAGTGGAGGTGAATAGTGGTGGATATTTACCGAGCCGCGAAGCGGAGAGGTAAATATCCACCACTTTCACCGACACTGAGGTGAATAATTGTTTTAGTATATACCACACAAACTGAATAACTAGCAGCCCAAAGAGTAACTTCATCAGTTGAAATATAGCGACAAAAGTCACTTTGTTTTTCTTCGGCTGCTCGGAGGTGAATAGTACTTGGCTAATCACCTCCGAGCTAGCCAATCAGCGCGCGCGAAAAGTACTATTCACTTGTGTGGTATATACTAAAATATAAATATTCAGTGCCTGCCATTTATATGATAAGATGACACAAATTAAACAGCCTCTGAATCTTTCAAAGCATTGAAAGGAATCAAGACCTAAAGATAGCATTTAGGACATGAGTTACTAACTTGTGTTATAAGACATCGTTTCTATCCTGTGCCATCACCTCTCACCTTAAAAGAAGTGTGGTTTTGTTTGAGAGGAAGCTGTACATACACCCAGCGGTTTGATCTGTAAGCCGTGGACCACAGGTTTATGACGTCACTAGTGTTGTCAGGATGATGAATCGAGACCTTCAGTTCAACAAACTCGTCGTTAAAATGCGATCTTTCTTCTTCACCAGTTAAATACCAAAATCGTAAGCACTGCCATCCATGTTCTAGCTGAAGGAATTTGCTCGTCAACGTTTTGGTGATTGGGTATGCGTTGTCCGTTTTAAAGTAGAGAAAATGTCCTGCAAAAGTACATGATAATTGTTAGCCTTACAATTCAGAAACGGCCAACTTATGAATCACATCGCACGTTTATAAAGGACGATGTTTACTTGGTCATGTAACAAAAGTTTTACCTCACACATATTCTTTCCCTGGCACCTGATTTTCGCACTGAGAACAATTGCCAACATTTTTGTACTTTCTATTATTCTTTGTTACTCCAGAGAGAATCGCAATTAAAGAAGATAAGAAGTCTCCTCTTCGCCTCTCTGTTCTCATTCTTTCGCTATCATCAGACGTTGCGTTTAGATCGCGACCTAAATTAGGAATACATTAATTACCCTCGCCCTGTGGTACAAGGTAAAAAAGGTGGAACTCCTCTCTTTTCTTGACACTCACCAACGTAGCACATATTTTTGAAAGCAAAAGCAAATTGCCCTTACTATTTTCTTTAGAAATCTTTATCTCCCAGTCTTCTTCACCAGCCCAACCACATGATCCATCTTCAAAGTAACAGTCCGGGCTTTCTGGGAACGGGAGAATAATAGAAAAAAACTGGTTCACTTGAGTGAATACTGTGGCTGTCAGAGAAATTGCTGAGGTGTAATACCGGTACAATGACAAGTCAAATAAACACGGAATCACTTACAAGACATAAAGCTTGGTCGATAATAACGTGCAATTCCGAATAAACAGAATCACTTTTCTCTATGTTTCCGTCCTTTTTAATATCAACTACTTAGGCTCACACTTTTCAAAACGGGACTGAAGTCAGCCCTACCAGATCCCTACGACCTTTATTCCTGTGAAACAACAAATTTTGCTATATTACCGAAAAATTTCTAATAGATGGGATTCAGTCGTCACGTACACCTGGACTCGTTAAGAGAAAAAAAGATATACAGAGGATATTGCATGACCGCGCGGGGATACTCGGAATTTTATCTTCGAGTGTTCAACTCGATATCGAGTGAGATATCGAGTTGAACACGAGAAGATAAAATTCATATCCACAAGCGGGCATAATATATTCTGTTTATTATATAAACATAGTAATCACGACGATTTCCAAAGATTTCCGACCACTTTCCGAAGATTTCCGAAGATTTTCCAGAATTGCTGCGAAGGCCAGACGAACGTTTCCGAACATTTCCGGACATTTTCCGAAGATTTCCGAGGAGGGACCGATGATGTTTCGATCATACAGCAACACATCTGAGTACTTCTTAAGAGATTATGTAGCTATAGCAATGGTAATCTTAAGACTTATGAAAACAACATGATATTTTCACGTGTGAAGATATCATGTTTAAGCGCGAAAGCTCACCTGGTATTTCACTGGTGTTTATATAATAAAGTCATTGCCGTTATACCAACGTTCGTTATACTGGGGAACCACTACTGCACAATTGGACTTATTCGTTTAATTCTGACCTTCTAAGATGTTTATATCCAGCGTTCGTGTTGAAGAGAATATTTCCTTACCCTGTTTGACAATCTTAGAACAGATCCCATCCAGAACAGTGACATCATCAATAGCAATATCTCCTGAACTTCCGCCCTCTATGACGCCCTCTATGACAAACTATGACAAAACATTTCGTTACATAGTTGGCGTTTTTCCCGCTACAGCGCGCCCATTCACTGGCTAGTTCATGATCACATGGCATCAAACAATGAAACTGTTTCCCGCCAAATGCCATGAGCGGGCAAAATTGGGAAAACTATGACGTCAAACGGGAAATAGTTCACTATTACCCGCGAAATGTTGACCGCTGTTGCACGTGGCCTGATGTTGTCGCTGGAATTGAAGCACGTTTTTCAAAATGTGCTTTTGTTTTGTTTTGCTATATAACAAATCACTTAATGACTGGTCCCCTGGGAACAGTGAATTTTGTCTCTCTCGAATCTCAAAAAACAAAATTCACTGTTCCCCTCGGGACCAGTCATTAAGTGTTAATTATTTTCCAACAATATTCTTCCATTGGCTGACCTTGACTAATGAACAGCCGTGCGTTCTACACCAACCTTATTGGGTTACTCGGCTACTAATAAGATGAGTGGCAACGGGGAATGTGGATTCAGTCTATATTCCGTCTTCTGTCAGGGACAGTCGTGTACTAACTACGAGAGAAACGCACCCTTAAAGATCCAGTCGAAAAGCATGTGTGAGAACACAGCTGATTGATCTAGGCATGTCCGAATTGCATGGGTGTCCAATTACAGGTATCCAGTTACAACTTATATCTGTAATTTGTACAGCCACGTTATCCCACGCCAACTGAATGGCAACTAAGCGAACGGAGAACCAATCAGAATCAAGAATTGTATTTCAAATAACGCACCAGCGGGGTCAATTAACATTCTATTGACAGCATTGTTTACCTGAAATTGGTTTTTATGATGTCTTGGATTCATTGGAACTTGTGCAAATATCCAGTTGTCGCTTATGTGTCCCTTTTGACTCCACACCTTTGTTTCAGAACCACTTGCATTTGTTGGTATGTAAATGCTAAGAGATCCTATTTCTTCTCCAAACATGTGGTACCAGAATTGTAGACAAAGCTGTTGTGTTTTTATAAACCAGCCACTTTGTAATCTGGCCTTGTCGCCAGCTTTTCTGTTTGATGCTTCAATATATAGATAGCGACCTAACGGAAAACATCAACGATAAGCAACATTGGCCAGTTCAATCTAGAACGGGAAATTCGTGTAATACTAGTTCTGTGTCTGTGACGAGTTTTCCGTGCTTGCGTGAAACTGGACAGGACGAGTTTTTGACGGGAAATGCGGCCATCTTTACCCGTCTACATGTCCATGTATATGACGAGTTTGGTTCCTGGACGAGAAAGCCTAGGACACCCGTCCCAAATTCACTTTTAGGCGGCTTTCTCGTCAAGTTTCCACGAAACAATTTGTGATAACACGTCCTAATGTGAATTTCGGAAGATACGAATAGTCGAGTTTGTCGTCACTAATTCAATAGGAGAGAGAATTTTGTCAGACTAGTTACCCGTCCACACTGGTTTCCTGTCATTTAATGTGAAGAAGGATGTTAAGTTGAGTTTCTACAGATGCACTTAATTGTCTTATGTACCACCTCATCCTACCCGTTTTCTCAGCTCATAACCAAGACAACTCCCTCTCACAGAGAAAATGAAAACATAATTTGGGTGACAAAAAATGATCCTATCTGAAGATTAGGATTTGACGAGTTTGTTGCGAGGCTGTCCGTTCATATCTTTATAAATTTGTCTTTCGTTTTTCAAAATGTGTAATGAGTGATATCAAACTCTTAAACCCCAGAGGTTGTAGCCACTTTGATATTTCATAGTCTTCAGCTGTGGAAAACTCGTCCGAGGTGCCAAATAATTTTTCAGAGTTTTAAATTGAACGATTGCAACAAATTACCTTTGTTTGATAAAGTCGTATGGTCAAAGGAAGGTCCCGTGTTTTCTGAGAGTGTCGGTCCCATGTAAGCTGTCCACTGAAATTCACTATTGACATCGTTCTGTAATCCACATATTCCGTTTTGGAAATCGCATGGTCCTGAAATAATAATAATAACACTCATTTCCGAAAAGCCTACAGACGCAGATAATTAAATCAATCAATCGAATTCTGGCTGATTTGAACGCCGTTTATTTGCAATATTTCTGATTCCAGTTGTTCTTGGACTACCTTAACAAGATCGGAACCTTTAACCGTCAGCCCAGAGAACAATCAAATTTAGGATACAGTATTTCCATGACTTGTTAACTGCGAAAATTTTTAAATAGCGAAAATTTAAAAATAACGTTTTCAAAATAAACTAGCTTGAAGATCAGTGGCATTTATCGCAACACGTGCCACACCCATGGTTTGTCCGTGGTGGAAGCAAAAGACGATGGGAATTAACCTACAAAACAAACCTAATATTGACTTGTGATTGTTTCACTGCTTATTGTGCTTTCTTTTTTATCACCATTCTGACAGAATACCAATGACAACAAACAAACAAACACTTTAGAAATTCTTATTAACAACCTTAACAAAAATTCATAAGAATCAATAAGAATTTTTGAAATGTGTATTTGTGCCCTGATTTGTACGAAAAAATTAATTTCATTTAATTCATCGTGTGAAAGAGAATTTAAAGGCGTCAAGTCAGTGAAATATCCTACCTCGAAAAGGAATCTGGCAAGTGCCTTCCTTGTCTTTAGTTCTGTCTCCATTTTGTTTTGAGCAAGATAAGTCATTCAGAGGACATTCCGTCTTCCCTGTGCAGAAACGGCTGGTTAACATTCTCGAATGTTGATGGCATTGTTGGAAGATGCTGCACCAACAAGCAGCACTAAAGAACACATGCAATCCTCTCAAAGTTATACATGTAGGATGGGCCACATTCTTTGGACATTTCGTATCAATAAAAGCGGGGATCGACTTTCGGAACAATGGGTTGGTTTTGCAACTGCACCAGTTTACTGCACTTGTCTACCGATAATGACCCCCACCAGCAAAGGCTGTACCATCTCATTTCATTCTATAACCCTTTTATCCTGCTAACCTTAAGGGGGCCATAGCATAGCGAACTTTATTTAACGTTCAAACACTTAATATTATAAACTTACTTTATAAACTTAATGTATCTCACCACATATGGAAGGAAGATGGGTGCCATCAGGACATCCTTCTGTTTTCTTACAAGTTTCTGACCAAGAAACTGGCTCTCCACCAAAGCAAAGAAATTCTTCCTTTAGGTTTCCTTAAATCAGATCATGCAAATTTAGCGGAGGTTATTCCTTAGATTGGCATGATATGTACATGTTATTGGCATGAGATGTGCATTTTATTGACAAACAGTATCATGGGGACATCGAAATGTCTGTTTTTGTTTTATGTTTTGTTGGTCCTTATTTCCTTGTTTTTGTTTTGCATAAATATATTAAGCAAGCAAACATAGGACAATACAGTAAACCAGTTAACTCTTAAATATGCCACAGTAACAACCGCATAGCATACGACTGTACAAGGGGAGAACACACCGTCAACAAAACATAAACAAATTTAAATAAGTCAATATAATAGACATCTGTGTTTGAAACCCCGGTTGTCATCCGACTGCCGAAGGTATCTCTGTCAGACAAAGGTAATTACCAAATGACAAGTTATTTATCAGGTGGTCAGCAATTAATTATATGGTAAACGCACAAACAAAATTATTTCGTGCCCATAAGTATGGATACTGGTCAGTACAAAATGCTTTTCAAAGATAATTCAATATCATTTTTTACCCTGGGCTTCCTTTTCATCTTCTCCATTTGGGCAGTTTTTTTCGCCATCTCGTAGTTTCTCTGCGGACAGGCACTCGCCTGATGAACACGAAAACTGACTGTTCAGACATCTGCAGTTGCTCTCGTCCGATCCGTCAACACAGTCTAATTGGCCATTGCATTTCCGTGTACTTTTAACACATTGCAAGTTGTCACACCTAAATTCTTCCTTGCTACAACTATGCCCTGTGGAAAAAAATAAAACAGCAAAAAGAGAGATTTCTTTCCCTTTTAACAACGTTAAGGCGTTTTGTCATTTTGACTATGACGAAATACTGTAGGCTACTTGGACTCGCCATTAGTCGATTTCGTTTTGTGGGACGATAGGCAAAACGATATGGCGACCCAAGTAAAAAATATGATGGCCATACACCTTTGAAAACGTTGCTAGTAAATTATGCTCAATGTAATTTTGATAACTTATAGCATTTAAGACAGACAATTTTAAAGAAAAAATTGAGCGAGGAAGCAAGCCCTCGCTTAACGGTCGAGACACAAAATCGTTTTCCCAGCGGGTCCGTTAAAGTAAAAGTCGAGAATGTAAATGCAAACGGAACATTGGAAACGAATTACAGCAACGAATATTAGAATGGATACGAGTTTGCAAAATGAATGAACACGACCACGAACTCTATGTATGATATACTTAAACATAAAAATGTCAACAGTAAAGACACGCTATTCAGTTAAAAACATACGAAATGTCAACCGAGGATCATGGAAGCAAAAGTTTAAATAACTCAGCCAGAATTTTGGATCCGATTTGCCGTTTTTCATTTCAATCTTGTATTAAATGGCTTGATAATGGTGAATACAATTTGTTCAAGTAGAATGAACAATTTTACTAACCTGGCATGGCAAACGAAGGAAAAATACCGCATTCATCTGTAAAAATCTTCAAATTCTGAATAACAACAGAGGCTACTCTACTGTTTAATGCTTCGCCTTTTAGTTCAACCTTTCAAAAAAAAAAAAACGGTATGGTTATCAGGCATACCCACTGATTATCGTTTGCATTCATTCATAAAACAAAACAGTATTTGTAGAATAGCAATCAATTCCTTCATCACTGAAGTATCAATACTAACTTGCACTTTTACTGTAAATATTTCAGACGCTTATAAATACGCTTTGCGTTACCCCTTTTGTAGCACTTTTCTCGGACAAAAAGTTAATGCTATAAGCATGAGCTGCGTATCCGTCAAAAAGACTCAGTTTTTTTTTTAAAAAGCAGTGAAAACTGCTGAATTGGTTCGGAGTAAAATTGTTTTATGCATAGTATAAAGGCTTAAGTTTCTGTCCTATAACTTTATTCACTAGATGACAAAACACTACCATACCATGACATCTTTTCTCGATTCCCATGAAATCTGAGCCTTGGATGATCTGTTTCCATGGTAACCACTCATTTTCCAGAGCAGAACTTTTCCTTCCTTTGTATTGACGTAAACTTCAAGAGAAGAAGCTTTTCCTTCTCTCGTTACCTTTGACGTGTCAGGCAATATGTACTCGAATTGTAGACAGGTATGTGTTTTTTTATAGGCATCTTTCCAACGTAGCATTGAGCTTTCAAGAGACGCGTTGCTGACACCCACTAAATACGCTCCTTGATAAACTAAAAGGATAGTAGATGTTTATGTGAGATATCCTCATAAACCCACAATACTCTTCATTCTAAGAAAACTTGCATAAAAAGCAATTCTTCACATTTGTCCTTCGGGCAGGACTTTGCTTCATTCCAAGTTACATCGTTTGGGGAACACAAATGTTGAAGATACAATAGAAAGAAAACGTCTCTTTTAATACATGCACAGAAAACTAAGCGAGTTATTTCCTTTGTTTACATGGAGCTAGTCTGCTCGTAATAGCGCCCACAAAAGAATATTAGCTATCATTAAAAGTTGGATCACAAAATGCAACCAATTTGAGGTAAATCAGGTATTACAAGAAACGCGGGGACAGTTAGTTTGACCACGTCTCGCGAAAGTTGCAATTGATCTGTCGCTAAAATTTCCACAATTATCGCTAGTTTAAAAGCTGAATACCTCCTCCTGTGTTCCACGAGGATCCAATCGAAGCACTTGATTTCCATCGACACAACCCATCGAGAAAACTGCACTCACTCAGAACAGCAGCTATAAATTAACATTCACAAGCTAGTAAATGATAAAATTAACATCAAGGCTGAGATTTGCGTTATCTTTCGAAGCTGTGGACTGGAACGGATAACTCAGAAAGTCGATTATCATGAATAAGGTATGACAACTGTTTGGAGCTTTAATTCCAGATCATCTTTCCGTCAGTACATTGATCACTTACCTGTAATAGAAATGTGACCTAGTTCGAGGTATTTTATGTCGTTTTCATCAACAAACGAGTAAAGGACCTGAAAGAGAAGGTTAACAATGGGTAGCGTTAATTTGCGATTCCAGGTGGATGACAATTTTTTTGCACACATTCTAATTCGCCTGTACTTGATCTATTGTCTCAAATTTGTCTTAGATTATTGCCTGCCTAAATTTCCTCTTAAAGGGCAATATTTTTACAAAAGAGCGAGTCAAGAAACCTCCTGGTATTTACTACATTCAATGCGCACTTCAACCATAAGACATATTCAAGTTGATTTGACATTCAGGGAAAGAAAACATAAAATATTACTTTCGAATTGGGTGTAAGTAATCACATTTTTATTTGGGGGCCCAAACAGGTTTATTACTATCTTATACAAGTCAAAATATGAAATATCCTGTATCTGAACTGCGGAAAAGAAAAATTCAGGCCTGAACGCGATTCAAACCCATGACCTCAGCGATAGCGATGCAGTGCTTTACCAACTAAGCTATCAAGCAAATCTGGGAGCTGGCCTCTTTGCGTGTTCGTAATATACCCGTAGAAGGTGAAGTATACAAGTAAATATATGAAATTTCATACATTTGAACTGCGAACTGCTTTTTTTTCAGTCTTTAAGTTCACAGCTGCTTAAGTTGTGTGCATAACCGCGATGATCAATCACATATTCGTATTATTACTATCTTGTTGCAGCTCTCCAGACGACAAAACAGTTAATCGGAAAAGAGTGTGATCAGACCCGAGCCATAATGGGTCGTTGTAGCAGATGATTATGTCCAGGAGAGAGCAAAATGAACCAAATCCTGTGCAGTGAGGGGGTCAGTGAGGGGCTACTCGAGTGGAAAGTATGAAGCTCTCCCTCCCGCTTGGGGTGACCTGCAGTGTCCCGCAGGAAAATGGTGTTTCTCGAGACATGTAGCAAATCCTTTACTGACCAAGCTTGTTTCGTCAAGATGGCTAGACATAAGCCCCGTTCTTATATGCGTGTTTATGGACCTCGACTGCATGTTAGTTGATAAACACTCAAAATAGAACTTGGCCAATTTCAACCATCTTGGCCTCACAGCTCGTCGACATCCCATATTTATTACCACACGGCTGATCTCCAACTGATTCGATATGAAAAAGGCTCTATTTCGTCATGTGACCATGATGAATTGAAAACAAAGATCTTCCTCTATCTACAGCGTTGGAGTGAATTTAGCTCACCTGTACACGGTAATCTCCTGGTTCCGCATCTGCTTCTAGTGAGATGTTGAATAAGTGCTCTCGGCAATTCATCGGCTGAGAAGAATTGATCACGTATTCGTTGTCGAAGATCGTCATAGAGATTCGTAGATCACAATCAGGACAGTAAATGCCTTGGCAGCAATATATATACGAGCCTGTTGTTAAATGAAACGAAAATAATCACTTCCTTTGAGTGTCACGGTTTTAGTTCTGCTATGCTAATAGGGGAATCTACTAAAATAACAAACAAATACTGTAAATAGGACAGAAACGTGTTACAAATCTTAAGTGGCCATGGACATGATTTATACCTGTTAATTTATGTCTGGTCATACTGATTTACACAAGCGAACACATTATTGAGCCAGGTTTTCATTATAAGTTTATAAACATGAATTGGTAGGAACTTACAATCCTGGTCAAAAGTCTTGAGACACTTTGCACTTTTGCCAACATATGGTATTTCGGTCCACCTCCTCCTCCTCACCCCCAACACAATGATGATGTTGATTCATCCAAAGTAGACCCATTATTCCCACATTGTTTTTGGGGGGAGGAAAGTTCGGCAAATTAAATGATGACTTTTGGCCAGGATTGTAGGCAACAAACGATTTGAACAAACTATAGATCTTTACAAAACCATGATTACTTCAGAAAAATATATAAGTTCGCTGGCTATGAGTGGAGTTGGAAAAGATAGAATGTAGATGTGAAGGAAGGAGATGGAATTAGACAGGAAAAAACAACAGAACGAAGAAGCTGAATACCACTAGACAACGCTTGCGGTTATCGCGGTTATACTGTAATGCATCGATCGGTGCTGCAAACCTGCGATTGATATTATGGATCCAACCTCTGCTGTGAACTCCCCACCAGGCTCAAAGTGAATGTTGCTTAATTTGAGGTGCCGCTCGCCTAAAAAAGAATATAAAATATTATTTATTAATATTACAATATTATTTAGTTTTCAGTTAACAGTTTAATTCCAGCACTGAATTTCAGTTGCTGCATATTTCCAGACTAGGATTATATGTGCATGTTAAGAAAGAAATCGATCGCAAAAATGATTTCTCCTCCCCCACCCTTACAACAATCCACTTTCTGTCAGAAAGAAAACGCCACCAAAAATAGAAAACCTCCCAGCCATAGAATACTGACATATCGAACGTGGCCTATTTCTAACCTGGTTTCAACCAGAATAAATTTGTGGCATCCATCGGTTTTTGTTGTTTCCCATGAGGGAACTTGATTCCTACGGATAGGTGATCGTCGAGTTTTTGTTCTGTCATACAGACCTCAATGTGGTAAAGGCGACATCGAGAAAGGAATATTGGCTTTGAAGTTTGCTTGCTTGGCAACCTGAACAGAAGAAAAAACAAAATGCTATTTAAAGTGATCGCACGGATAATAATAATATTAATAATAATAATAATAATAATAATAATGATAATAGCAATAATCATATTAATAATAATAATATTAACATGAAATGATCCCTTTCTGCACGAAGCTCGCTACTTACCTATCACTCTGATAACGCGCTGATTAGTAAAGGGAAATCAGACGAACGACAGTTGTGCTTGTAAAGAAGATCATTTGGCCAAAGCCATCGATGGTGCAAAATGTTCAAATGAAAATACTAATGCAATTGCTGGTTTTCACGGTCACGAAAATCGTAACCATTCGATAATTAGATTCAAGAATCTTGGATATGATAGTAGTGTAGGAAATGGGGGAACTAGGACATTTCTGGATTTTACGCATCTCAGCGTAGTTAGTGTAAAAATCTGAGTCTAAAATATATGATATAATACACTAAAACAGCGTAGTTATGCGTAGGTAGTGTAAGTAGCGTAGATATCGTAAAAATTAGACATACTATTTTACGCACAAAAATGCCTAAAATGCGTAGGATAGTGTAGGATATAGTAAAATTTAGATTGTTCTCACGATGCTGTTTACGCGTGTCTTATGGCATAAGACAATTTCTTTGTTTTGACTCCCACGCAGTGTCTTATGCCATAAGACAAATTTCTTTGTTTTGACTCCCACGCAGTCATCAGAAACCGTGACTGACTATTTAGTCGCATCATACATCTTTAAATATTTATCAATAATTGGGCTATTGTCAATCACGAAATTGTCAACGTTTGTCATTTGATTAATTAAACTTTCTCGGTTAAGATCACCTGAGCGCATCGCTTCTCGAATCATTATTAACAAATGTTGGTAAGATTGGTAGGCATAGGTACAATTTTGAATTTTTAAGTCTAAACCTTTGTGTTCCATATAGCCTTTAACTAATAATGCCACTGTACTAATCGCTATTAGACTGATACCACCAGTAGCGATAGCACTAGAGTAGTGTAGTAATTGGGGCAGCTACCGCAATTTCTGAATTTTACGCATCTCAGCGTAGTTAGTGTAAAAATCTGAGTCTAAAATATATGATATAATACACTAAAACAGCGTAGTTATGCGTAGGTAGTGTAAGTAGCGTAGATATCGTAAAAATTAGACATACTATTTTACGCACAAAAATGCCTAAAATGCGTAGGATAGTGTAGGATATAGTAAAATTTAGATTGTTCTCACGATGCTGATTTTCAAGATTTGATAAATTTCCAACCAGCACTCTCACCACCTAGATATTCACATATTTTTTCCAAATTTTATCAAGTTCATAGAGTTTTAAACGATCTTTATACAATTTTAGCTTTGGTAAAAATTCATTATATCCAAGTATTTGACAAAATTTATAAATGATATATGAATAGGAAAAGAAATTTCTTCTATTTTTACCTTTAAATAATTCAAATGGCTCCTGAATTTGTAAAAACCTCATTTTCATTTTTTCTTCCATTATAGAAGTCATTTGTAATGGAGGTATTTTTGTTATTCTATACAATATTTGGGTGGTATGATTATAATAATTTAATTTACGATGTTTTTTAAGATATCTTTTAATATCTGATTCAGTTAACTTTTCCAAAGAATTTTCCATCCTTTCACGAATGATTTCTTTGAAAATATTATTAATAACATCTTCTGAGACTTTAAAACTTTCTTTGCCTTGGATATTGGCTAAACAGTCACAAAAATGATTATATCTTTTGTAATCATTTTCTGCAGGTTTTATGGATGCTTTTTCTGGATTTGTTGAGACATTAATGCTTATTCCACAACTTAGACAAGTACTTATCCCTTCATCGATGTTCAATACTCGAAATTTTTCACATGTATAACAATAGTTATCTTCATTTATATTATTTTCACTGTATTGTAGTTCATCAGGGAAGATATTATATTTATACTTTTTATAATAAGAATTATCAACACCATGGACAAATTTTTTTGCTTGATTTTCTGTATGTAAAAAAAGTAAAATAGCATTCTTTAATAAATAACTAGTACGAAGATTTTTGATATCATTTATTTCATTTTCTAGCCTTATTTGTTCAATTTGATCAATTCTAGAATAATCTTTTTTGATGGATAAATTTATAATTTTTTTTTTTAAATCTGGTATTTTTTTTTCTTTTATAACAATTTCTGAAAGTTTTTTACGATGTAGATTGCCAATGGTCTCTTTGTTCATCATAATAATTAATATACTTTATTCTTTAAAGTAGAGTAATCTTCACTCTCACTGCTCGTTGATTCCTCACTGCTCGTCGATTCCTCATCTGAATTAGGATCATAATCACTATCGCTACTATCAGTATCATGAAGTGGGTCTTCAGTCAAGAATTTTTTAAAATTCGGAATTGGCATATATACTATAAATTATTATTTATTTTATGATTCCCATATGCGTAACTACTGATACCATCATCTAAAATATATCTTTTATCATCAAAAGGTGATAATGATACTTTATTAATTTGGTAACTAGATATCTGATGATACTCTGACCGGATAGTTCGCATCTTATGCCTCATAGTATTACATTTTTGTAAGGTATCACGATAATCAGAGAGAGATAATTCACTCTTAATGACATTCTTCTTGACACCTTTAGCAGTCTTGTTTTCCTTGTTTTCTGTCTTGTAACTATACATTTTACTTTTTAGACCAACAAATTCAGTGATTGGATCACCAGCTGCTTCATCTTTGAATTTACCAATTACTTTTTTATTTTCTGCAAAAAAGAACTCTGACGATTTGGGATAATCACTATTGTCAAACCTTTCCTTATCTTTATATAAATCACTATAAAGATCTTCTGCTTTTATATGGTAAAATAAAGAATCAGTATCAGTAAAAAGTAACTTTGCATCAGGGTATTTTTTTCTGATATAGTTGTAATGGAAGTCATACATTAATGTTTTACTTAGATCTAGAATAGAGAATCCAACATAAGAGGGTTTATCTAAGACTAGTCTAGCCTTTTTCATTTGTACCCCAACTAAATTTTCATCAAATATTTTACTAGAAACGTACATTGGTTGCCTTGTCAAGTTCAATAAATGATCTGGATCAGTTTCTAATTTGATATTAGATCTTTTTCTAATGTTTTCCATGGTTTTACCAAACACAGAGTTATTCATCAGCTTAAAGAAGTCTTTCTCAAAACTATTCTTAGCCATTGTTCTCTTTTCAGTGTTAAAATCAATGTATCTTTTCATCCAAGGCTTCTGTGTAAATTCCAATACTCTGTGAATCTTCTTTAACTTCATACCAAGAGATAAATAAAGCTGCAAATTTCTGTAATGTAATACATACTTTTCTTTATTCCTTAGATTAGGAACCAACTTGTGAACTCTACCACTGCTAATATTTTCTTTCTCTTTTAAATCTTTGCAATACTTTGACAACATATCATCAGTGATTAAAATCTTTTCTGGTGCTAATGGATAATCATTATGCAAATCGTGTAGCTCTTCCGGATATTCTAAATCTACCTCTAAAATAACACCTTTTCTAGTATCATTTGTGTAATTTTCTAAGATGAAATCTTCAGAGGGAATCCATCGGAAATCTCCAGTTGGAAGTGACTGTGACATAGCCCATCCATAAAGATTATTTGCATCCAAATACATTAAATAACTACTTTCCAACTCTGGATTGTAACCCTTCATATACTTGTTGTTTGCTACAGCATGTCTGTGTGTAATAGTACTAATACCACCTCTCATACCCTTTTCAATGAATAGTTGTTGATCTATATCTGAAATTAAATCCAGATTTACATTAGTCATTTTCAGTAATGCATCCCAAGATAACCCAGGCGCTGAATAATAATGACAAGGATCTAGCCCATAGTCCTTCAAACATATAGTTCTGAAATTTTCAAATACATCCGCTAAGAGTAGAACATCAGTCCGCAAATATAAATCATGATAATCACCTAAGTCTTTAATTTGGAAGGCACTCCATACTCGTTTTGCGTGCTCATAGTCACTCTCTGAAATATTTGTATCATTCAAAATACTATAAAAATCTTCTCTTGCGGGTAAAGACTTCTCACTGAATCGCTGGAATGAGTCCATGTAATCATAAGGGTAAACACCTTTTCGCTTTATTAATCTAAATTGATCATCATTTGGAAAAGCTTTCTTTGAATAAAAGAATGCATTATCACTTAAATTACTGCTTAGTCGATCTAAACTCTGACTCATAAATGAAAAACTGTCAATGAAAGTCAAATGATTACCTAGTCTAAAGCCAATATATTTCTCAAAATTACTTGCTATAACACCAACATCAATATTAACATCTTGTCTTACTAAATGACCAATCTTTTGCATGATAAAATGGCAGTCATAGCCTTTAAGATTATGAAAGATTACAGGAATTTTTAACTTTTCTGCACTAATAGCCCATTTAAGATTACAATCACTATGAGCAGCGCCACGATATTTACCAGTAATATGGCAATGATCTCTAACTTTTTGTTTTGAAGGTTTTTGCTCATTAAATATTCTCGCACAAATATGACATTTAGTAGAATTTTGGAAATCTCTTTCATTTTTCTCTGTCATAACTAATGGTTTCTGGAATTGTTCGCTAACTATTCTTTGACAATCTTTTACTTCGATACAATCTTCTCCACGGTAAATTTCTACTGGTTTGGAATATCTCTTATCATATCTACAGACTAATTTATATCCGTAACTACAGGCCTTATGACTCTGATAAGTACTCGTGTAAGATTGACCATCACTAGGTTGGCAACCGTCTATTTTTTCTGTGATTGCTTCAAAATCAGCGTAAATTACAAAAGGCGCAGGTAACATTTTCTTGTGATTTTTGAAATAAATTTTTGATCCTGCCTCAGGCATCTTGATCGCTTGAGTACCATTAAGGAGCAGGCAGTCTTGCTTGTGATCTTCTAGGACACTAGCAGAACTACAACAATGTAGACAACGCAAACAAAAATATTTCTTTTCTTTGTGATCATTGAATGAAAACATAAATCGATCGAAATCCTTGATGAGCACATAGTGGCTCTTGTCTCCTTCTTCAATCCATAGTAATTCTAAGTGGTCTGTAAAATTAGTTTCTGATATTCTGATAGGATAAGCTTCTCCATCATAACCAAATACACAGATATTAATCTTATTTTGCTTTTCAATCTTAAAAATATCTTTTACAGTGACTGGAAAAGTGATACCGGTATAATCTAAACGTTTAACTGATTCTCTATCTGCCTTAGTTATTCTTTGAGGGTCTTTTATTAATGGATTTAGGTGCCTGTTATGACACCATAAGAAACATTTATTGTCTGTATTTTTGAGATTGATTAAACCCTTCATAGGGTTACGTATTTCTTCAGGTAGTTCAATATATGATGATCCTCTTAATGGAAAGTAAGAGACAATATTAATGATATGTAATTTTACTGATTCAAATACCCAACCAGAACCTTCAGATAGCCAAACAGCTATTAACTCTAAAATTCTTTCAATACTATTATGTATAGACTCTTCTATATCTAGTCTATTTGTAACAGTAAAGGGGCCAGCGTTAAAATAAGGTTCTCTGTAAATGACACCATCTTCAGTACTTTTTGATAATCGAACCCTTAGTGTAGTATTGTATTTGAATCCCCTTTTGACTGTTAATAATTTCATTAAAATATCAAATATTGCTCGTTTAGTACTACTTAACTGTACCCCTGGGTCATAACTATTAACAATTGGCACTTCATAAGATTTGACATTACCTCTTAATGCATTGGATCGCTCAGTAATAGTGATGTCTTTAGGTATAAATTTCAAATTTCTTCTGAATTCTCTTATAGTTTCAGGCCTATAATATGGAGCGATTTGATCAATCACATTTTTAACCTTTCTTTGAAGTCTTGTAGGTACAGGTTTTATAGGTCTTATTATTTTTAGCCTCGGTAAAGGCACTGGAGCGGTTGGTGGTTTTGTACGTGGTTTTGGTACTGGGGCAGGTGGTCTATATTCAGTAGGTCTTAATGGTTCTGGTAAATTGACTGAGGGACTTATCTGATCATCTATTAAAGTACCTCCAAGGTATGAGTCTCTTAGTCTCCTTTCTGCAATTGATCGGATTAGTCGATTTTCAACATAATCTCCATGTTTCTTAGATCTTAGTGGTTGTGGGTTGACAGGTGGGACTGGTAGTGGCTGACCTTGCGGACCTTTTTTTGCTTCATTAAGCTTATGAAAATCTGTCTTTAAATGCTGATATTTTCCCCCTTTTGAATATTTTTTCTTGCATGTATTACAATACCAATGAGATGGTTTTGGTAATGTGTCCACAGATATCTTTTTGGGTTTAATTTTAACTTTAAAATCCATCTATATATAATAATATATGTCTAATTTTTTTTTAAATTCTTAATTTTTTATTTATTATAAATCAATTAGTGTACCAGTAACTGGATTAGTGTATTTTAGAATGTTACGCTCATGTTTCTTTGTCTTTAGATGCATATATTTTCCTCTATAAGTGTAATTTTTTCCATTTCCACATACATCACAGTACCATTCAGTATTTTTCAGTCTCTCATTTGTAATTTTGTTCCATTTTTCTCGTTTCAATTGTTCTTCTGTTTTTTCCATCTATATAATTATTTATAATATTCTAATTTTTTTAAATAATTTTTATAAATTTTTTAAATCCCCAGCTGGCACCCAACTGTTAAATTCGTCTGGGTAACCTTTCCATTTGACTAATGCTTTTCCTTTTGACTTTCTGATAATTTTCTCTATTCTATAGACCTCCTGATCTGTCTTTTGTAACTCTTCTCTGTAGAAAGTACCCTTAATCACTTCACCATTTAAGTCTTTTATCTTATAAGTAATAGGATTAGTGAATCTAATTTCGTCTATGATGAAAACTTCTTCAGTCCAATTAGGAGTATAGCCTTTATCAAAGGTCACCCTTTTGTATTTGCTTATTCGGACTCTATCACCTACTCTAAATTCGGGTTTTCTATTTGTTTTTGTTTTTTTGATTTCTCTCGCTAAATCACCATATAAATTAAAATAAACTTTTCCATAGTTTTCAGGTTTTCTAGCTTGGATAGGCGTCATTCCTATTGATCTATGTCGGCTGTTGTTATAAGAGGCGAGTATTTTCGGAAGGATGTCAACGTAGACTGTATTGTTTTGCATAGTGAATCTCTTATACATTTTATCTTTGATAGTTCTATTCCATCTCTCACAAACTGATGATTTCTCTTCATTTTCAGTGGAATAGACCTTTATCTTATCTTTAGCTAAGAGATCCAACACATTTTTGTTATAATATTCTTTTCCTTTGTCTACCCATAACATTTTAGGCTTATTAGAGAAAAATAAGCTTTCAAACGCTTTAGCGACTTCTAAGCCAGTTTTTGTCTTTAGAGGTACTATCCAACCATATTTACTGAAAAGGTCTAAGACCATTAGTAGATATTTATAACCTCGGTTCCATTTGCTAAGCTTTTGCATATCAACTAAGTCTGAACACCAGATATCATCTACATTATGTGAAATGACTCTTCGCTTGGTAAAATTTCGTTTTATAGGTTTGTGTAACTCATTAGCCAGACCTTCCCATGTGTCTAAATTTTTAGCGTTTTTTTTTTACTCCTAAACCAAGTTTTTGCTTTGTATTAATAGTGTTTCTAGCTAACCAATGGCCCCACTGTCTCTCATTCCAGGGAATTGCATCTAAAGCTCGGACCATTTTCTTGTCAGCAACATTTTTACATGATTTTACATTACCTCCCTTATCAGCACATACTGAGTAATCAACATCGTGTTGCATGGCTATGGCATCTGTCTTACCTGTTGGCTGATCATAGATTTCATAGATTTGCCCAGTATCACGATCCCATTTTACTTGTCGTTCTAAATCATTGTAAGGACCAGTATATTTGTGACCTGGAAGAGTCCAACCAGCTTTCGGTTTAGGTAACTTACCTGTTGCTTTATGAATATCAAGACCCCTTCCCCTTCCCCTTCCACTGATTTTTTTAGAAAGATCATCTGCCAGTGAGTCAATTGCTCTATTCAAATACCTTTTACCAATGCCTTTAACTTTGTCTTTTACATAGTCAGATTTTATTGCTCGACTAGCTCCCCTTCTACCTAGGTTGTACAATCCTTTTGCACCAGCAGCCAACCCTTTGACAATTAGTTCATCAAAACCGCTTCCTTGCATTTCCGCTTTAGATATAAAACGAAATTTTGTAATTCCACATTCAGCACAAATACATCGCATTGCATTTCTACCATTTTTTGTAATTACAAAAGTTTCAGAATTAGGTACACATTCTGTCCTTTTTCTTTGTCGAACGCAATAAGATAACATATATTAATTAATATTATAATAAATATATGTTAATCTATTGTTAACAAAGTTCCTTTACTATAATATAGCTCCTATGAGGGGAATTCCCTTAAATGGACTGTTTTTACCCAGTAATAGCCCTTTTCCTTTTCTACCTCTTCCTGCCGTACCTGACTTAACAAATTTAGTTTTTGTTATCCCACATTCTGCGCATTTACATTTCATCATGGCACGACCATTTCTTGTCTGTACAACCCTTTCTGAACCAGGAACGCACTCTGTCTGTTTTCGTTGTTTTACACAATAGCTTTTCATCTATATTATAATTATTTTTTTTATTATTATATAATGGAAGAAATTGAAATTGACAATGAAATACGTAGAATAGAAGCGATGTATAAACATTACAAACTTCTTTATAGAAAAATTGCCTTTTTATGTTGTTCTGGAGAAACTAAAAGAGTGAGAAATCTGAGAAATAGTTTGAAAAAAGATTTTAAAAAAATCCGACAAATCAAACAAATCCAACAAAATATAACTCCTTTCGCGCACCTGACGTTGCAGAAGTCCTCAAAGCAATAGTTTAAAATAGTTTTCTATGAATTTTTCATTCTCTTCTGTGTCAAAGCTAAAAACTTGCAATAAATCGAAATAATCTACTCCTTTATGCATTTCATTCAAGAAATACAAGCAAAAATAGCCACAGGTTGTAGTATAGAGATTCTGTATTTGATGGTTTTGGTGTAATAAATTTAAGTTTTTCTCTTTTGCATGGTTTACCAACTCTTGAAAAGGTGGCATACCAAAAGAGTCAAAGTAATTTATTGTTCCATCACGAACATAGGTTGTAACCCAATGACTACCACTCATATAATGAGGTTCTAAATTATAAATAAAAAGCGCTAACTTATGATTATGAGGTACAGTCTGATCTCTGCTTAGGACATTTTTGATAGGTATCTTCAAGTATTTACACCAATCTAAAAGATCAAAATTACTCATTGGGATATCTTTATGGAATTTAGGCTTTTTTACCTTTTTTTTTTTTTTTTCCTCCCCTGCCCCATGTCCCAATAAAAGGTGGTGGAGCCATAGGCATTCCCATACGAGGACCTCCTCCTCCATCCGATTTCCCCATTCTAGGACCTCCTCTTCCTTTTATACTTCCTCCTTTTAATGCATCAAGAATCATTGGAATACCAATACTAGCTATTAACGTTCCAATACCATTACCTACTTGTCGTTGTGTCAGTCGGAAAAGTAAGTCTTCTCCACCTTTATGAGCTCGGGCTAAATCTCCTATTTGTCCTTTAGTCAGTAGATCACCCAATTGAGCTAACATAAATAGTTTATTATTTGGTACTTGATACATTTGTCCGCCACTAATTTTCTTAACTATTTGACTAGCACCTTCAGAAGCTAACCCTGCTAGAGCAGACAATCCTAGTGTTTTACCGATAGTTGGTGCTACATTCTTTAATACTGGCAATATTGAGCTAAAGATACCAGACCCAGATTGACGCCTTATATTATACTTTGATATAGTAATTACCATTCCTCGATTAGCTGTTTTGGCCTTAGCGAGTCTCTTAACAGTATTCATTGGCACCATAAGAACATCGGAACCACTTAACGCATTTTTACTAAAGCGTAAACTTATTTCTTCTCTGTGTCTGTAAGCCTTAGTTAGTTTTCGTTTTTGCCCTTCAGAAAGTTTGACAGAAATTTGATGTAGTTCAGTCATTATATATTATTTAGGGACTTTTTTAAATTCCTAAATAATATTTATTCTATGACTTTGGAATAGTTCTTATAAATCAGATCCAATAGATAGAACATCTTCTTCTTCATCATCTAAGATGAAGTTATCGAAAATATCTTCTACTTCTCGATATGATACTTGCATTAATTTTGGTTTTAGAGTAGCTCCAAAAGTTCCTGTTGTAATTGAAAACCAGGAAGCAATAAATTTCACTTTACTTTTTGGACCAATTTTTACTGAATCATATCCTAAATTTTCCCCATCCCATGTAAAAAATTTTGTAGCTATTCGATCATTTCTAAAAAATAGTGAAAACTCCATCTTTGATGGGTAATCTTGATATACTCTTTCTTCATCAACAATTTTATACGGTTTTTTACAGATTCTTTTCCAAGAACCACCTTGACCGTGTTCATCATATCCCGCTACAGCTTCTCTATGTATTTTTTTATTGTTCTTTAAAGAATATAAATAATCAATAAAAAATTCGTCTAATTCTTTGGCTTTTTCTAGATATTCCCCATCACAATTAATTTGCATGCTAGTACCTTGGTAATTACCATCTTTATCATAGTTTTCTTTTAAACCGAACGGAGTATATCCTTTATATTTAACAAATAATGTCCTTCCATTGTATAATATTCCAATCTGTGTTCCATTGTGCTTATTTGGCTTTGGTTTTCGAAAAGTTATCTTTGAAGTGTCAATATGGAGAAAATCGACTATTTCTTCTTTGTTCTGACTTTCGTTCTGACTCTCTTTAACTCTCATATATATTATATTAAAATATTTTTTCTAAATATATTTTTTTTTTTATTTTTTTTTAGACAATAACTAATTGATCTCCCACTTTATCAACAACAACATCTTCTTCATAGAGAACAATTGCATGCACTCGGAAATCAGCAGCTGCTGCTTGTGAGAGGCGAAATCTTACGTTAAGTTGCTTTGGATCTCTGCTTACCTGTTCTGTTTGATAAGTCAGGTCAAAATATAACATTGGGTAAAGACTCGAAAAATTAGTGATATTGAGCTGAGTACCTGTATTATAATCATTCTTTTTCCATGAATAATTCATTAAATCATAATAGATTCTTGTTTTACTTTCTGTATCATATTCAAGTTCTGGATAGAAGACACCATTACCATATTCAAGACGACATGTGCTAAGATGACTATTATTGTTAGCAGCATTAAGTTTAAAAGTATCAAAAATATAAGGGTTTGCTGACATATCATTTGTCTTAAGTCTCTGGAAGTAGAGGAAAACATGCTGTACTTTATCAATACTAGCTGAGATTCTGAAATCACCACTGTTTCTAGTAGTATCTGAACTTTGGTACATTTCTTTGAGGTATTTCCATTTACTGGGTTTTTGGTATTCACTGATGAATTTAGTCATCAGAGCATCTTTTGGTTCTAGTCGGGGTACCCATAGATAAAAACGATCAATTACTAATCTCAATGTATCAACTGCCCCATATAATACTTCAGCGTCCGGTGTAAGTTCTATTTCAAATTGGAGATCCATTGGAGGTAACAATCGTCCTTCTAATTCTTCGAAAAAAGAATACCTATTTAATGGAATACTTGTATTAACATGAGCTCTGTTAGCTGTTAATAAACGCCTACTTTCCAAACCAGTGTTTGTATCATCTGAAGTGGCATCTGTATCTAAATACCATAAGCTATTTTTGGCCGTACTACGCCCAAAATCATCTGAATATTCTAAAAGATTTTTTGCAAAAGTTACAAGATGAAGATTATCAGTGTCATAGACGATTTTTCCTGCACTCTTTATTACCATATGCTTAATTAATGAATGCGATCCATTAATAATTGTTGTTCTGGCGTCTGCATTGTCTCCACCATTTGCTCGAAGGTCTAATCTGAATCGCACTTCAAAAAAGGCGTTAAACCAATCAAGCATAATACCCCGATCAGTAACATGAAATTTGTATCCTTTCTTATTTTGCTCTTGAGTATTGGCAGGAGCTCTTATAGCATCTTGAAGACGAAATTGCACTAGTTCGTTTCTCTGTACGTACTCTGGTGATCTAAATGCCATTATATATTTTTTATCAGATTTTTTTTTTCTTTAAGAGCGTGCTATTAGATTATTAATCAGTGTATAAACTTCCTCCTGCGTTTTTGGCTTTGCTCTACCTGGCTTTGACTTTGTTGACTTTGTTGACTTTGTCGCTTTTTTAGACCCTGAGGATAGCCTTTTTCGGATAAGCTCACCAGATCGCTTTATAACTTTATCAGCAGCCTTTTTACCAACTCGTTCTCCCGCATGAGCGACACCAGCTTGTATTGCTTTTTTAGCAAATGGTTTTAAAACCTGTCCAGTTAAAGCACTAGCTACCTTTTTTAGTGGTTTCATAAGATTATCTACTATAATTCCATTGCCACGGTGTTTGTAGACATATCGTCCCATTCTTGGGTGATAAATCTTTTTGAACTCTCTTGACTTCATATATAATTAAAATGGAACTTTTTTTAAGATTAATGAAAATGCAGTGTCAGCATGATTTAAATAGACTGGTCTTCTTAAGCCATCAGTTACATAGATTCGAACGCTTGAAACTCTTGTTTTATTGATAGGATTGTATATAACACGACGCGGTTCAAGGGTAAAATTGTAAGAAGGTCTGAGCGTTCCTGTACCAAAACTAAAAACAATATCTGATTCTACCCCATCTACTAATGAATCAGAGACTAAATCACAGTGAATATTTAGGACATCTGTATCTTCTGATAGGTTAGGTACTTTGGGGCTAACGTTTCTCTCATCTCTTAAGATCACCTTATCGAATCCTATTAGTTTACCAAAATTAGATTTACGCAGGTCAAGCTGATAGTTAGCGTCTAAAGTCACTAAGACTCTAAAAGTTGGTTCATCAAAAGTCACCGTGATTGGAAATTCTTCATCACCATCACCGCCGACTATTTTAGTCTTTTCCTTAATGTAATTATCAATATCAGTGTAATCCCAAACTCCTTTTGGAAAATCAATATCTGTAAATGTTTTCCCACCGTCTTTACTGTAAGCTATCTTTTGATTGTCGTAACCAGAATTTATATTTGTCCATGTAAAAGCCATTGAAATAATTTTATTAAAACCAATATACCAAATCCCATCACTGTGTTCATAGTCTAGCGTTCTAGAAAACCTTGTAGTAAAATCACCAGGTCGATTACCAGCTTCATCTTTAACTGCAAAACTGCTTAATGAGATTTCTCTCTCCATATATCACACCCTGAAATATTTTTTCACTAACTTTTGATATTGCGACTTATTGATTGATTTTGTTCTTAATAGAGTGTCTAAGATAGTTTGACCCATATTTCTCATCTTGACACTTGTATTGCCTGCTTCCACTTCACCAATAATTAGTGTTAATTTCTTTAGTAATTCTTGAGCATCATTATAGAAATAGACTCCTCTGCCTCTCCTGACGCCACTTCCCTTTGTACTTTTCTTTTTCTGTACTTTTAGATAGTCTCTATATTCTTGAATAGGTTTTAGTCTACTATCAGCAAATTTATGAGCCATATCTTTTTCTCGCTCTAGCTTTTCTATTACATCTTTTGGCAATCCTTTTTTTATGGCTTGTTTTAGTCTATTAGTTGTATTTGTCTTAAATTTACTTGTAATACTGCTTATTTCAGAATTTGCTCTTTTTATGTTACTCTCGAGATATTTACTACGTTTAACTGGTGTCATTTCTGGTTGGGATAATCTCATTTCAACATCATCATAGTTAGGAAGATTTGCACTATCTAAAATTCTATTAATATCTCCTCTATCTAAATCTTCATCATCATCATCATCAAGTGGTGATTCAATTGCTAAAGGTCCTTCTTCCACAAAAGAATATTCTGGTGGTAAAGATTCATCTCCTCCTAGATTCCAAAAACTAGGATCCATTTCATATTTTGGTGGCGCGCCTTTAGGTATTATTTGTTTTTCTGCCTGGGGCGCTACGTAATCTTGGAGATCTAATAATCCTTCTACATCCATATCTTCATATGGATCTACTTCTGGTGCATAATCAATCGCTTCTGGTTTACCCGCTGGGGCAGGACGTATTCTCATTTGCGGTCTATTCTTAGGCTTTTGTGCCTTTAACCCATCTATGATTTCATCTAGTCTAAATGATTTTGTTATCCGCTGGTCAGAAGTCTTACTCTTTATCTTCTCTTCAGTGATCTCATCATAAAGCTGATTCTTCATCCTTCCAGTCTCAGTCCGTTTCTGAGCTAATCGTTTCCAATTTGAGAGACTCATATAATATTTATATTTTTTATATTATGTGGCATAATATGAGTCATTTATTAAAAAAATATTAATTATATAGATGAAAATTCCTAATTATGATTCAGCTTCTAATAATGACAGCAATTTCAAACGACTGCTACCTTATATGCCTTCAGACAATTTTCGAATGTTAATTTGTGGACCAAGCGGTTGTGGTAAAACTAACGTTCTCATGCATATGCTTTGTAATCCTCTACTCTACTATGATAAGATTTACTTGTTTTCAAAAAATCTTGAGCAACCAAAGTACAGACAACTATTAGAAACATTTCAACCCATTTCAGAAGAGGTTGGTTATGATGTCATAGAAGAGAGTAATGGTGATGTCATTCCTCTGGAAAGCCTAGACCACGATAATCAAAAAATAGTTATCTTTGATGACTTTGCTTGTGAACGAAACCAAAAACCTCTCATTGAATATTTTATTGGTGGCCGTCATAAAAATTGCAGTGTAATCTATTTAAGTCAATCTTATTATCTCACTCCCAAAGACATCAGGTTGAATTGCTCTCATTTTTGTATTTTTGACTCTCCAAGTAATGCAGAGACAGCAAGAATGTGTAAAGAAGTCAATGTACCTAAGAAGCGATTCGAGAGTGCGACTAGTGAGCCTTATAGTTTTGCGTACATTGATAAGACAAAAAAGACAATCAGAAAAAATTTCAATGAAAATATATAGGATGGATAGAATTAGTTTGCCGAGAAGATTAACACACGAAATATTTAATGTGTTTAATGAGATAAATTTTTTATTAGAGAATCTTACTAGTAAACTAGAATGTTTAAAAGAAGTTGAAAAAAAATACAACGAATCTATTTCTGATGAAATATTATTATTAATTAAAAATCTCAAAATGTTAGATTCTGATTACTTAAGAGATCGAGAAGAAGAAGAAGAAGAAGAAGAAATTTAATTTAGTATATTATATATGGGTTTTAGCAATGGACAACTTGAATCAACATCAGCAACAGGAAGAGGTGAAAAAGGTGATCCTGGTTTACCTGGAATTGGATTTAGTCTAACTGATGATGGTAATTTTGATATTGATAGTAAGCGATTAACTGAAGTAGCCCTTCCTATCGATAATAATGATGCAGCAACAAAAGAGTATGTAGATAATAACCTACCAGCTATTGATTTGTCACCTTATCTGAAAAGAGATGGAACAACTTCAATGACTGGTCATTTAAATATGAATAATCATAAGATTAGTGATTTAGAAGATGCTACGGATGATAATGATGCTGTACCTCTAAAACAATTAAAGGAGATGACAACAGATCATAGGACAAATTATCATTTGCAACCTAGTTTTACTTTTTATAAAGATTTTGGTGATAAAGCAGAATGTACTAAAGGATCTATACCTATTCCTGGGCACACTGATCATTTTGAACTATTAGAAGCGCCTCGAGAAGGGGCGCAATCTGGTTATGCTTATTCTACTGTTCGACTAGTGAACAATTTAGAAATAGATCCTAATTATTCTATCGTTTTTGAAATATTTGGATATGATGGAACAAATATAGTTACAGATGGTGATTCAGATAGGCTATTATTTACAAATGTCACTGGTAATGCAAACATAATTGATTTTAGTCATGATTGGTTTAGCAATTACGCAAAAGCTTACATAATATTTAATAGTTCTAAAAGAGATGTGAACATCCGTTTACAATTTCGATATTATGGTTCCAGTAACTCTAATTTTAAATTTCTATTTTTTAGTAGATGTGTCAAAGGAATACAAAGGACTAGTTTTGATCATAGATTATTTAATGTTAAAAGTACTGATTTTTCAGGAACAATATTAAATTTTGAACCGATCAATATGAATAATGAAAAGATAATCAATATTGGTAATCCTACTGACTCTAAAGATGCAACAAGCAAAGAATATGTTGACGATGAAGACGCTAAACAGGATATTGCTATTAATGATTTATCTTCTAGAAAAGCAGATAGGTCAGAAGTATTACTCCTAAACGGAAGCCAAAACATGACTGGTAATCTTTCTATGAATGGAAATAGGATTTTTAGCTTACCTATTCCAACTGGGCCGCAGCAACCTGTGACAAAGACTTATTTAGAAAGTCAAATTGCTTCCATACCACAGTCTGATTTAAGTCTTTATCTCAAAGTAGATGGTTCTCGTGCTATGACTGGAAATCTCAAGATGAATGACAATAAAATAACAGATTTAGAGACTCAAGATGATGTCCCAATCATTGATTACCCTAATTATGTAAAAGATTCTAAAATGGCTGTTAATAAACTTTATGTCAATGAAAACTTTTTAAAATTAAAAGGTGATGACTATGACTTAAAAGGTAAACGGATAAGAAATACTGAACCATATGGTGTCAATACTTTTGATACAAATGATTTGGTCTCCAAGGCATTTGTCTTAGCAGAAATAAGTAAGCTACCTACAGATGTATTAAAATTGGATGGTTCACGTGCTATGACAGGTACTCTCCAAATGGGTGATAATGCTATCACTGGAATTAGGAGTAGTTCAGCAGACGATGCAGCCCTAACTGTTGGAGGAGCTAAGTCTACATATCTGCCCCTTACTGGTGATCGAGGGATGCAAGGAAATCTCGATATGGGAGGAAATTCTATTAGAAATATTAAACCTTTTGTTGAAGATGACTCAAGTCAAGCAGCACAAAATGCTCAATCCAATGATGTTATTAACTTTGGGTATTTTCACGGACAGAGAGGTCAACTAAAAAGACAAATAAATGATGTCGCTGCAGCAGCTCTTAACAGGAAAAATCCTTATCCCATGGAAGGAGATCTCGATATGGCCAATCATAGCATTATCCGTTTGAAAGATCCAAATTCATCAGATAGCTTTCACGCTTCCAATGTTAACTATGTTAATAGGACAATTAGTGATAATAACGCTGTTATTAACTCTTTGATAGAAGATAAAGTGAGTGAAGCAGAAGCACTTAATATTAAAGCAAACCGACAAGAGAATGAATTCTCTTTTGTTATGGATGATGACCTATTTAAAGAAGATGATGATGATATTACTAAAGCTGGAAAAAAAGATAGAGATTTTTATCAAATTAAACGAGAGACTTATCGATTTAAAATTAAGTATGATGATTCCATCCATTATTATAGTACTCGATTAACTATTGATTTAAAATCATTAGATTTAGGTGAGTATACATTAGCTTTTGAAATGTATTATGGTAATAAAGTGGATAAAGATGAAGTGGTTGTTAACGCTGTATCCGAAACTTTGAATGTATCACGTAATAATACAAATACTTTTTCTGATCATAGTAGAACAATTATCAATTTTCATAAATATGGAAACATTGGGATTATTGATTTAGATATTGATTTAACTTTAAAGTACAGGAGTGGTGAAACTTATGATTTTTTCACAAACATCTTTGTAGTTGTTTATGGTGTAAGTGGTCATCAGAATGACGTTGACCCACGAATTTGGGATAGATTCTATACCATCAGAAACAAAGTTATTAATTATGAAGCACCTATAGATATGGGTAATCGTCAGATAAAAGGATTATCTGATGGGAATGAAAACGGTGATGCTGTTAATGTGAAACAACTGAATGAAACAGAAGATAATGTTGTAAAATATGTTGATGGTGAAATTGCAAAAGTAAATAGTGAAATTGCAAAAGAAAATCCTACTATTAATGAAAATAAAAATGTTATAGAATTAATAGTAAAATATATATTAAGTAATGATTCAAAGATTTCTTTAATAAAAGATTTGTATTTTTCTGATAGTAATGAAGGTAGAACACCAAATACATATGCGTTTGTAACTACTGGTGATAACACAGGTGATTTTACTTTTTATTATGTCTTCCAGCATAGTGCAATTACTAATAATGTAATGGCTGTACATTTTGATATTAAGAATACAAGAGGTGTATTTATTTTTGTTGATAAAAGCAAAGTAGTAATTTCACGTAATCCTACAATAGATGAACCATCTTTAAGATCATTTAATATTCCAAATAATTCTTTAGGAAAGCAAGTCCTATTTTGGATTTGGGTAAAAGGCACAGTTATGAATATAATTTTTAGTGGAATTAGTGCTCCAATTAATGTGGGTAATGCTTTTGTAGATACTACTATAAGAAGAGTAAATGTAGAAGATAATCCTTTCACTAAGGTGAGAGGATTAATAACTAAAAATATTTATGATAATACCAGTCAAGCTTATCAGTTAATAAAAGAATTTGAGAAGAGCGAAGGAACTATTATATAATATAAATATATATGGGATTTACAAATGGGCAACATGAAAAACCATCAACGACAGGAAAAGTAGAAAAGGTTAAAAAAGGAATAGGCTTAAAATTAACTCCAGACAACCATTTCCATTTACAAAACAAGAGATTAACTAACATTTCCGCTCCAATAAATGATCACGACGCAACCACTAAACGTTTCGTATCTGATTTATTAAAGACAAAAGCAGCAACTACATACGTTAACAATGAACTAGCTAAAAAGACTAACTCATCAGCTTTAAAGGATTACGCTTTAATTACTGATTTAGGAACTTTAGCAATCGAATTCAATGATGCATTAAAAAGCAAAGTCGATTACAATGATTTAGAGACTAAGACGCAAAGTACAAATACCTCTGTCCACCCGTTCATCACAGTCTATGCAGAAGAGAATGGACCACTGATTAAAAGTACACTCCAATGGAGTTTCGGTAATGGATGTGAGCGAAATAAGCAATATGGTTGGCCTAGTCCTGTAGACGGTAAAATAGTTCGTGGCAGCATTTGTGTTTGCGCGGGCAATAGGCAAGCATCTGAAGTGATCGTCGGCTTAGTACACAATGGTGCTGATAAAGATTTAAAAATTATCAAACCTGCGGATGAGTGGTCAAAGATGACTATTTTCAGCGATCCGATTACGATACGAGCCGGTGACACGATCAATTTTCGAAGCAAAACATCGAATTCATCTGTAACACACGCGATGGTAAACTTATTGATCGAAATTGATGTCTAGTATGAAAATATATGAAGCGTGTCTGATGCAAATGAGTTTCAGACACGTCAGATATTTGAAACGCTTCATCCACCCACGCTAAATTAATGGCTTGCCTGATGCGCATGGGTGGATGAACCGTGTCTTATATGTGAAGCGTGGGTGGATGGAAAAAAGTGCACCACATGCTCGAGAAAACCGGGTTGGTGCAATATAAATATTCCAATTGAATTGAGTAGAGAAACAGCGAGCAAATGGTGGTGCTTTTGGAGGTGGGGAATGGCCGCCCCTGAATCCTGATACGGCACGTGCAGGCGCTTGTTAGGGATAGTAGGGTGAGACCGTCTACGGTGATAACCCTCGGGTGAACCCGTCCCGGCCCAGTAGATAACTGGGGGTGCTCAGAGGTCTTTCGGGATCTCAAACACGCGAGCGACAGCCGCCTTGTCAGCGGCGCGAAAGTCCTAGCCGAGACTAGGCAAGTAACAGCCACCGAGCACCCCCGACCAGGGTTTTGTCATTTTTTGTCACGCATTTTAGAAAAATTTATCTTATCCAAAGAATAGATGGATATCAAAAGTTTATCTTCTTTGATAGATGAAAGTAGAAAGTTTATTAAAATTTCTCTCGAAAAGAGGGGAAAAAAATCAATCACATCTTTTGAAAAGTTTGAAGGTTTCAATTTAAAAGATTGGAAGAAAAAGTTAGCGTGTAACGGTTTTATTAGAGACCAAACTGTAAACCTTCAAGGTGATCAAACTGAAAAAATATATGATGAATTAATCCAAATGGGCTATGATAGTGATCAAATTGTTTTTAATTTATAAATATAATAAAAATAATATAATGGTGGCTAAAAAGAATATTTTCGATTGGAATCATATTTCAGACAAATTATCGACTGATGAAGTAGACGAACTAAAGTCTTATTATCTAAGCTATCATAGGAAATGTTGGGCTTTCAAAATGGCTTACAAAAGATTCAAATTGCTCAAATTCATTGGTAATTCACTCTCTGTTCTGACCGCTTCAGGTGGAATTGCTAGCGCTATTGCTACTGGTGGTATCAGTCTCATAGCGATTAGTACAGTGGCATTATTAGTTAAAGGATATATGGAACACAAAGGTTTAGACTTAAAAATTCAAAATTGTACCTATGCCTATCAAAGTTACCAGCATTTGTTAATAATGATTCGAGAAGCGATGCGCTCAGGTGATCTTAACCGAGAAAGTTTAATTAATCAAATGACAAGTGTTGACAATTTTGTGATTGATAATAGTCCAATTGTTGATAAATATTTAAAGATGTATGACGCTAAAATGTCTTAAAAATCAGCATCGTGAGAACAATCTAAATTTTACTATATCCTACACTATCCTACGCATTTTAGGCATTTTTGTGCGTAAAATAGTATGTCTAATTTTTACGATATCTACGCTACTTACACTACCTACGCATAACTACGCTGTTTTAGTGTATTATATCATATATTTTAGACTCAGATTTTTACACTAACTACGCTGAGATGCGTAAAATTCAGAAATTGCGGTAGCTGCCCCAATTACTACACTACTCACTAGCAATCCCACCTGAAGCGGTCAGAACAGAGAGTGAATTACCAATGAATTTGAGCAATTTAAATCTTTTGTAAGCCTTTTTGAAAGCCCAACATTTCCTATGATAGCTTAGATAATAAGACTTTAGTTCGTCTACTTCATCAGTCGATAATTTGTCTGAAATATGATTCCAATCGAAAATATTCTTTTTAGCCACCATTATATTATTTTATTATATTTATAAATTAAAAATAATTTGATCACTATCATAGCCCATTTGGATTAATTCATCATATACTTTTTCAGTTTGATCACCTTGTAGGTTTACAGTTTGGTCTCTAATAAAACCGTTACACGCTAACTTTTTCTTCCAATCTTTTAAATTAAAGCCTTCAATCTTTTCAAATGAGGTGATTGATTTTTTTCCCCTCTTTTCGAGAGAAATTTTAATAAACTTTCTACTTTCATCTATCAAAGAAGATAAACTTTTAATATCCATCTATTCTTTGGATAAGATAAATTTTTCTAAAATGCGTTGAGTTGTATTGTCTAGATGAAACGCGTTTCCGGGAATCCCCTGTAGACATGAGTCATCAATTATTTTAGCTAACCATAGCTAGATGAAACGCGTTTCCGGGAATCCCCTGTAGACATATGTCATCAATTATTTTAATCAACCATAGCTTTTAATCAACCATAGCTTTTAATCAACCGTAGCTTTTATTGTCTGGATGAAACGCGTTTCATAAACTAATTTGCATATTATCTAGACATCAATTTGAATCAATAAGTTTACCATCGCGTGTGTTACAGATGAATTCGATGTTTTGCTTCGAAAATTGATCCTGTCGCCGGCTCGTATCGTAATCGGATCGCTGAAAATAGTCATCTTTGACCATTCATCCACAGGTTTGACAATTTTTAAATCTTTATCCGTGCCATTAAGAACTAAGCCAACGATCACTTCAGATGCTTTATGATTGCCCGCGCAAACACAAATGCTGCCACGAACTATTTTACCGTCTACAGGACTAGGCCAACCATATTGCTTATTTCGCTCACATCCATTGCCGAAACTCCATTGGAGACTGCTTTTAATCAGTGGTCCATTTTCTTCTGCATAGACGGTGATGAAAGGGTTTGTTTTTTGCGTATTAGCTGCTAAATTATTATCTTGCGTCTTAGTCTCTAAATCATTGTAATCGACTTTGCTTTTTAATGCATCATTGAATTCGATTGCTAAAGTTCCTAAATCACTAACTAAAGCGTAATCCTTTAAAGCAGATGAGTTAGTCTTTTTAGCTAGTTCATTGTTAACGTATGTAGTTGCTGCTTTTGTCTTTAATAAATCAGATACGAAACGTTTAGTGGTTGCGTCGTGATCATCCATTGGAGCGGAAATGTTAGTTAATCTCTTGTTTTGTAAATGGAAATGGTTGTCTGGAGTTAATTTTATGCCTATTCCTTTTTTAACCTTTTCTACTTTTCCTGTCGTTGATGGTTTGTCATGTTGTCCATTAGTAAACCCCATATATATATATATTTATTTATATAATAGTTCCTTGACTGTTTTCAAATTCTTTCACATTTTCAAATGCTGTACTATTATTATCCCAAACATTCTTTGTTACCAATCCTCTCACCTTAGTGAGAGGATTATCGTCTACATTTATTCTTCTTATAGTTGGCAGTCCACTACTATCAGTAAAAAAATTATTAATAATAATTGGAGCACTAATTCCACTAAAAATTAGTTTCATATGAGTGTCTTTTACCCAAATCCAAAATAGGACTTGCTTTCCTAAAGCGTTATTTGGAATATTAAATGTTCTTAAAGATGGTTCATCTATTGTAGGATTACGTGAAATTACGACTTTGCTTTTATCAACATGAATATGTTCAAAGCCAAGTAAGTTCTTATATCTAATACTTATAGTCATTACACTATTTGTAGTTGTGCTATGTTGAAATACATAATAAAAAGTTAAATCACCTTTGTTATCACCAGTAGTTACAAATGCATATGTATTTGGTGTTTTACCTTCATTACTATCAGAAAAATACAAATCTTTTATTAAAGAAATCTTTGAATCATTACTTAATATATATTTTACTATTAATTCTACTAAATTTTTATTTTCATTAATAGTAGGATTTTCTTTTGCTATTTCACTATTTACTTTTACAATTTCACCATCAACATATTTTACAACATTATCTTCTGTTTCATTTAGTTGTTTCACATTAACAGCATCACCGTTTTCATTCCCATCAGATAATCCTTTTATCTGACGATTACCCATATCTATAGATGCTTCATAATAGACGATTTTGTTTCTGATGGTATAGAATCTATCCCAAATTCTCGAGTCAACGTCATTCTGATGACCACTGACACCATAAAGGACTACAAAGATGTCGGTTTCTGCATCATAAGTGTTACCACTCTTGTACTTTAAAGTTAAATCAATATCTAAATCAATAATCCCAATGTTTCCATATTTGTGAAAATTCACTATTGTTCTACTGTGATCGGAAAAAGTATTTGTATTATTACGTGAAACATTCAAAGTTTCAGATACAGCGTTAACAACCACTTCGTCATGATCTACTTTATCATTGTAATACATTTCAAAAGCTAATGTATACTCACCTAAATCTAACGATTTTAAATCAATAGTTAATCGGGTGCTATAATAACCGATAGCAGAGTCATACTTAATTTTAAATTGATAAGTAGCTTTGTTGATATCATAGTAATCTTTGTCGACTTTTCTTACTTTGGTAATATCATCATCATCTTCCTTAAATAAATCATCATCCATGACAAAAGAGAATTCATTATCTTGTCGGTTTGCTTTAATATTCAGTTCTTCAAATTCACTAACTTTGTATTCAATAAAAGATCTAAGTACTGAGTTATTATCAGTAACTCTCCTATTAACATAGTTAACATTAGTTGCATGTGTGTTATCTGATGAATTTGGATCTTTCAAGCGGATAATGCTATGATTAGCCATATCAAGATTTCCTTCCATGTCTCTATCTCCTAAAAGTGGTAGATAAGTAGATTTTGCATCACCAACTGTTAGGGCTGCGTCGTCTACAGAACTACTACTAATTCCAGTGATAGCATGATCACCCATTTGGAGACTTCCTGTCATTGATCTGGAACCATTTAAAGGTAAATTCAAATTATCTCCATTGTCAACATAAGTTTTATTAACAGCATCATCACCACTAACTGGATTTGGTAAACCATAAAGATAACTATTATTCATATTAATTGGACTATTACCATCAGCAACCATGGTTAATCTACCACAATTTGTAATGAGATTATTATTCATGTTTAGATCACCTGTCATGGGCCTTGAACCATCCAATTTTAATACATCTGTAGGTAGCTTACTTATTTCTGCTAAGACAAATGCCTTGGAGACCAAATCATTTGTATCAAAAGTATTGACACCATATGGTTCAGTATTTCTTATCCGTTTACCTTTTAAGTCATAGTCATCACCTTTTAATTTTAAAAAGTTTTCATTGACATAAAGTTTATTAACAGCCATTTTAGAATCTTTTAAAGCATTAGGGTAATCACTGATTGGGACATCATCTTGAGTCTCTAAATCTGTTATTTTTTTACTACCAATATTGAGATCTCCTGTCATAGCGCGTGAACCATCTACTTTGAGATAAAGACTTAAATCAGGCTGTGGTATGGAAGCAATTTGACTTTCTAAATAAGTCTTTGTCACAGGTTGCTGAGCCCCAGTTGGAATAGGTAAGCTAAAAATCCTATTTCCATTCATAGAAAGATTACCAGTCATGTTTTGGCTTCCGTTTAGGAGTAATACTTCTGACCTATCTGATTTTCTAGAAGATAAATCATTAATAGCAATATCCTGTTTAGCGTCTTCATCGTCAACATATTCTTTGGTTGTTGCATCTTTAGGGCCAGTAGGATTACCAATATTGATTATCTTTTCATTATTCATATTGATCGGTTCAAAATTTAATATTGTTCCTGAAAAATCAGTACTTTTAACATTAAATAATCTATGATCAAAACTAGTCCTTTGTATTCCTTTGACACATCTACTAAAAAATAGAAATTTAAAATTAGAGTTACTGGAACCATAATATCGAAATTGTAAACGGATGTTCACATCTCTTTTAGAACTATTAAATATTATGTAAGCTTTTGCGTAATTGCTAAACCAATCATGACTAAAATCAATTATGTTTGCATTACCAGTGACATTTGTAAATAATAGCCTATCTGAATCACCATCTGTAACTATATTTGTTCCATCATATCCAAATATTTCAAAAACGATAGAATAATTAGGATCTATTTCTAAATTGTTCACTAGTCGAACAGAAGAATAAGCATAACCAGATTGCGCCCCTTCTCGAGGCGCTTCTAATAGTTCAAAATGATCAGTGTGCCCAGGAATAGGTATAGATCCTTTAGTACATTCTGCTTTATCACCAAAATCTTTATAAAAAGTAAAACTAGGTTGCAAATGATAATTTGTCCTATGATCTGTTGTCATCTCCTTTAATTGTTTTAGAGGTACAGCATCATTATCATTAGTAGCATCTTCTAAATCACTAATCTTATGATTATTCATATTTAAATGACCAGTCATTGAAGTTGTTCCATCTCTTTTCAGATAAGGTGACAAATCAATAGCTGATAGGTTATTATCAACATACTCCTTTGTAGCTGCATCATTTTTATCGATAGGAAGGGCTACTTCAGTTAATCGCTTACTATCAATATCAAAATTACCATCATCAGTTAGACTAAATCCAATTCCAGGTAAACCAGGATCACCTTTTTCACCTTTACCAGTTGCTGATGGTGATTCAAGTTGTCCATTAGTAACACCCATATATAATATACTAAATTAAATTTCTTCTTCTTCTACTTCCAGACCCTTAAGACGTAACATTTTCCGATGAATATTAAAATCTTCAGAATCTTCAGATTCAGATGTGTCTCTCAAATAATCGATATGTAAGCTATAAAGACTTTTAGTTAACGACAATATTCTATCGTCAATAACTTCGTTGTACTTTTCCTCAATTGATTTTAGTTTTAGTAGCATAGCACTAATATTTTCATAATAAAAATCCATTTCTGACAAATCAACTATTATTGAATTTGTTAGTCTCTTACATTCTTCTTTATCATTTACTTTTTCATTAACATTACCATTACCATTGCCATTGTCATTACCATTTCCATTATCCATCCTATATATTTTCATTGAAATTTTTTCTGATTGTCTTTTTTGTCTTATCAATGTACGCAAAACTATAAGGCTCACTAGTCGCACTCTCGAATCGCTTCTTAGGTACATTGACTTCTTTACACATTCTTGCTGTCTCTGCATTACTTGGAGAGTCAAAAATACAAAAATGAGAGCAATTCAACCTGATGTCTTTGGGAGTGAGATAATAAGATTGACTTAAATAGATTACACTACAATTTTTATGACGACCACCAACAAAATATTCAATGAGTGGTTTTTGGTTTCTTTCACAAGCGTAGTCATCAAAGATAACTATTTTTTGGTTATCATTATCTAGGCTTTCTAGAGGAATGACATCACTATTGCTCTCTTCTATAACATCATAACCAGCCTCTTCTGAAATGGGTCGAAATGTTTCTAATAGTTGTCTGTACTTCGGTTGCTCGAGATTTTTAGAAAACAAGTAAATCTTATCATAGTAGAGTAGATTATAAAGCATATGCATAAGAACGTTAGTTTTACCACAACCGCTTGGTCCACAAATTAACATTCGAAAAGTGTCTGAAGGCATATAAGGTAGCAGTCGTTTGAAATTGCGGTCATTATTAGAAGCTGAATCATAATTAGGAATTTTCATCTATATAATTAATATTTTTTTAATAAATGTTGCATATTATTTCACATAATATAAAAAATATAAATATTATATGAGTCTCTCAAATTGGAAACGATTAGCTCAGAAGCGGACAGAGACTGGAAAGATGAAGAATCAGCTATATGATGAGATCACTGAAGAGAAGATAAAGAGTAAGACCTCTGACGCAAGGATAACAAAATCTTTTAGACTTGATGAAATCATAGAGGGTTTAAGGGCACAAAAGCCTAAGAATAGACCGCAAATGAGAATACGTCCTGCCCCCGCAGGTAAACCAGATGAAATTGATTATGCACCTGAAGTAGATCCATATGAAGATATGGATGTGGAAGGATTATTAGATCTCCAAGATTACGTAGCGCCCCAGGCAGAAAAACAAATAATACCTAAAGGCGCGCCACCAAAATATGAAATGGATCCTAGTTTTTGGAGAGGAGATGAATCTTTACCACCAGAATATTCTTTTGTGGAAGAAGGACCTTTAGCAATTGAATCACCACCTGATGATGATGAAGATTTAGATAGAGGAGATATTAATAGAATTTTAGATAGTGCAAATCTTCCTAACTATGATGATGTTGAAATGAGATTATCCCAACCAGAAATGACACCAGTTAAACGTAGTAAATATCTCGAGAGTAACATAAAAAGAGCAAATTCTGAAATAAGCAGTATTACAAGTAAATTTAAGACAAATTCAACTAATAGACTAAAACAAGCCATAAAAAAAGGATTGCCAAAAGATGTAATAGAAAAGCTAGAGCGAGAAAAGGATATGGCTCATAAATTTGCTGATAGTAGACTAAAACCTATTCAAGAATATAGAGACTATCTAAAAGTACAGAAAAAGAAAAGTACAAAGGGAAGTGGCGTCAAGAGGGGAAGTGGTGTCTATTTCTATAATGATGCTCAAGAATTACTAAAGAAATTAACACTAATTATTGGCGAAATGGAAGCAGGCAATACAAGTGTCAAGATGAGAAATATGGGTCAAACTATCTTAGACGCTCTATTAAGAACAAAATCAATAAATAAGTCGCAATATCAAAAGTTAGTCAAAAAATATTTTGCTATTTAGCATTATCAAAAAATATTTCGGGGTTTAGTAAATATTATTTACATTAGTATATGGAGAGAGAAATCTCATTAAGCAGTTTTGCAGTTAAAGATGAACCTGGTAATCGACCTGGTGATTTTACTACAAGGTTTTCTAGAACGCTGGAATATGAACACAGTGATGGGATTTGGTATATTGGTTTTAATAAAATTATTTCAATGGCTTTTACATGGACAAATATAAATTCTGGTTATAGCAATCAAAAGATAGCTTACAGTAAAGACGGAGGGAAAACATTTACAGATATTGATTTTCCAAAAGGAGTTTGGGATTACACTGATATTGATAATTACATTAAGGAAAAGACTAAAACAGTCCGCGGTGATGGTGATGAAGAATTTCCAATTACGGTGACTTTTGATGAACCAACTTTTAGAGTCTTAGTGACTTTAGACGCTAACTATCAGCTTGACCTGCGTAAATCTAATTTTGGTAAACTAATAGGATTCGATAAGGTGATCTTAAGAGATGAGAGAAACGTTAGTACTAAGATACCTAACCTATCAGAAGATACAGATGTCTTAAATATTCATTGTGATTTAGTCTCTGATTCATTAGTAGATGGGAGAGAATCAGATATTGTTTTTAGTTTTGGTACAGGAACGCTGAGACCTTCTTACAATTTTACACTTGAACCGCGTCGTGTTATATTTAATCCTATCAATAAAACAAGAGTTTCAAGCGTTCGAATCTATTTAACTGATGGTTTAAGAAGACCAGTCTATTTAAATCATGCTGACACAGCATTTTCATTAATCTTAAAAAAAGTTCCATTCTAATTAATTTTATTAATACTAATATATAATGAAGTCAAGAGAGTTCAAAAAGATTTATCACCCAAGAACGGGACGATATGTCTACAAACACCGCGGCAATGGAATTATAGTAGACAATCTTATGAAACCACTAAAAAAGGTAGCTAGTGCTTTAACTGGACAGGTTTTAAAACCATTTGCTAAAAAAGCAATACAAGCTGGTGTCGCTCATGCGGGAGAACGAGTTGGTAAAAAGGCAGCTGATAAAGTTATAGAGCGATCAGGTGAGCTTATCCGAAAAAGGCAATTCCTCAGGATCTAAAAAAGCAACAAAGTCAACAAAGTCAACAAAGTCAACAAAGTCAACAAAGTCAACAAAGTCAAAGCCAGGTAGAGCAAAGCCAAAAACGCAGGAGGAAGTTTATACACTGATTAATAATCTTATAGCGCGATCTTAAAGAAAAAAAAATCTGATAAAAAATATATAATGGCATTTAGATCACCAGAGAATGTTCAGAGAAACGAACTAGTTCAATTTCGTCTTCAAGACGCTATAAGAGCTCCTGCCAATACTCAAGAGCAAAATAAGAAAGGATACAAATTTCATGTTACTGATCGTGGTATTATGCTTGATTGGTTTAACGCCTTTTTTGAAGTGCGATTCAAATTAGACCTTCGAGCAAATGGTGGAGACAATGCAGACGCCAGAACAACAATTATTAATGGATCGCATTCATTAATTAAGCATATGGTAATAAAGAGTGCAGGAAAAATCGTCTATGACACTGATAATCTTCATCTTGTAACTTTTGCAAAAAATCTTTTAGAATATTCAGATGATTTTGGGCGTAGTACAGCCAAAAATAGCTTATGGTATTTAGATACAGATGCCACTTCAGATGATACAAACACTGGTTTGGAAAGTAGGCGTTTATTAACAGCTAACAGAGCTCATGTTAATACAAGTATACCATTAAATAGGTATTCTTTTTTCGAAGAATTAGAAGGACGATTGTTACCTCCAATGGATCTCCAATTTGAAATAGAACTGACACCAGACGCTGAAGTCTTATATGGGGCAGTTGATACATTGAGATTAGTAATTGATCGTTTTTATCTATGGGTACCACGACTAGAACCAAAAGATGCTCTTATGACTAAATTCATCAGTGAATACCAAAAACCCAGTAAATGGAAATACCTCAAAGAAATGTACCAAACTTCAGATACTACCAGAAACAGTGGTGATTTCAGAATCTCAGCTAGTATTGATAAAGTACAACATGTTTTCCTCTACTTCCAGAGACTTAAGACAAATGATATGTCAGCAAATCCTTATATTTTTGATACTTTTAAACTTAATGCTGCTAACAATAATAGTCATCTTAGCACATGTCGTCTTGAATATGGTAATGGTGTCTTCTATCCAGAACTTGAATATGATACAGAAAGTAAAACAAGAATCTATTATGATTTAATGAATTATTCATGGAAAAAGAATGATTATAATACAGGTACTCAGCTCAATATCAGTAATTTTTCGAGTCTTTACCCAATGTTATATTTTGATTTAACTTATCAAACAGAACAGGTAAGCAGAGATCCAAAGCAACTTAACATAAGATTTCGCCTCTCACAAGCCGCAGCTGCTGATTTCCGAGTGCATGCAATTGTTCTCTATGAAGAAGATGTTGTTGTTGATAAGGTGGGAGATCAATTAGTTATTGTATAGTCTAAAAAAAAATAAAAAAAAAATATATTTAGAAAAAAAATATTTTAATATAATATATATGAGAGTTAAAGAGAGTCAGAATGAAAGAGCAGAAAAAGAACAAATAGTCGATTTTCTTCATATTGACCCTTCAAAGATAACTTTTACAAAACCAAAACCAAATAAGCATAATGGAGCACAGATAGGAATATTATACAATCGAAAGCCATTGTTTGTTAAATATGAAGGATTTACACAATTCGGTTCAAGAGAAAAATATGATGAAGATGGTAAGTACCAAGGTACTAGTATGCAAATTAATTGTGAGGGTGAATATCTAAAAAAAGCTAAAGAATTAGACCAATTCTTCATTGATTATATTCATTCTTTTAATGATGAAGAAATACCAAGAGAGGTTGTAGAGGGATATGATGAATATGGACAAGGAGGTTCTTGGAAAAGAATTTGTAGAAAACCATATATAATTGTTAATGAAAAAAGAATGTATACAGATTACCCATCAAAGATGGAGTTTAATTTTTTTTATCGCAATGACAAACTATTTACAACATTTTTTACATGGGATAAAGAAAAGATTGAAACAGAAGAAATAGGTCCGCGAAATACAGTTAAATTTATTGCTGCCTGGTTTTCTATAACAACTGGAAATTTTGGAGCTACTTTAAAACCAAAAATAATGCAAGTAGCATTTCTAGAGGAAGAAAATATTTTCGATAAGTTTCTCTTAGATGATGATGAAGAAGAAGATGAAGAAGTTGACTATTGGATCTGATTAATAACAACTATTCCAAAGTCATAGACTATTCCAAAGTCATAGAATAAATATTATTTATGAATTTTAAAAAAAGTCCATAAATAATATATAATGACTGAACTACATCAAATTTCTATAAAACTTTCTGAAGGCCAAAAACGAAAACTATCTAAGGCTTACAGAAACAGAGAAGAAATAAGTTTACGCTTAAGTAAAAATGCGTTAAGTGGTTCCGATGTTCTTATGGTACCAATGAATACTGTTAAGAGACTAGCTAAGGCACAAGCAATGGATCGAGGAATGGTAATTACTATATCAAAGTATAATATCAGGCGTCAATCTGGGTCTGGTATCTTTAGCTCAATATTGCCAGTATTAAAGAATGTAGCACCAACTATCGGTAAAACACTAGGATTGTCTGCCCTAGCAGGGTTAGCTTCTGAAGGTGCTAGCCAAATAGTTAAGAAAATAAGTGGTGGACAAATGTTTCAAGTACCAAATAATAAACTATTTATGTTAGCTCAATTGGGTGATCTACTAACTAAAGGACAAATAGGAGATTTAGCCCGAGCTCATAAATTAGGAGAAGACTTACTTTTCAAAATGACACAACGACAAGTAGGTAATGGTATTGGAACGTTAATAGCTAGTATTGGTATTCCAATGCTTATTGATGCATTAAAAGGAGGAAGTATAAAAGGTGGAGCTCCTAGAATGGGCAGTCCAAGATCAAATGGAGGAGGAGGTCCTCGTATGGGAATGCCTATGGCTCCACCACCTTTTATTGGTACTTGGGGCAGGGGGAAAAAAAAAAAAAAAGGTAAAAAAGCCTAAATTCCATAAAGATATCCCAATGAGTAATTTTGATCTTTTAGATTGGTGTAAATACTTAGAGATACCTATCAAGAATGTTTTAAGTAGAGATCAGACTGTACCACATCAGCATAAGTTAGCGCTTTTTATCTATAATTTAGAACCTCATTATATGAGTGGTAGTCATTGGGTTACAACCTATGTTCGTGATGGTACAATAAATTACTTTGACTCTTTTGGTATGCCACCTTTTCAAGAGTTGGTAAACCATGCAAAAGAGAAAAACTTAAATTTATTACACCAAAACCATCAAATACAGAATCTCTATACTACAACCTGTGGCTATTTTTGCTTGTATTTCTTGAATGAAATGCATAAAGGAATCTCTTATTTCGATTTATTGCAAGTTTTTAGCTTTGACACAGAAGAGAATGAAAAATTCATAGAAAAATACATTAAACGATTGCTTAGGTAGTTTTTTGGATTTGTCGGAGCTTATTTAAATCTCGTTTCAAACTATTTCTCAGATTTCTCACTCTTTTAGCTTCTCCAGAACAACATAAAAAGGCAAGTTTTCTATAAAGAAGTTTGTAATGTTTATACATCGCTTCTATTCTACGTATTTCTTTTTCAATGACAATTTGTTCCATTATATAATATATTAAAATAAATAAAAAAAATAATAAAAATTATTATATAGATGAAAAGCTATTGTGTAAAACAACGAAAACAGACAGAGTGCGTTCCTGGTTCAGAAAGGGTTGTACAGGCAAGAAATGGTCGTGCCATGATGAAATGTAAATGCGCAGAATGTGGGATAACAAAAACTAAATTTGTCCCTTCAGGTACGGTAGGAAGAGGTAGAAAAGGAAAAGGGCTATTACTGGGTAAAAACAGTCCATTTAAGGGAATTCCCCTCATAGGAGCTATATTATAGTAAAGTAACTTTGTTAACAATAGATTAACATATATTTATTATAATATTAATTAATATATGTTATCTTATTGCGTTCGACAAAGAAAAAGGACAGAATGTATACCTAATTCTGAAACTTTTGTAATTACAAAAAATGGTAGAAATGCAATGCGATGTATTTGTGCTGAATGTGGAATTACAAAATTTCGTTTTATATCTAAAGCGGAAATGCAAGGAAGCGGTTTTGATGAACTAATTGTCAAAGGGTTGGCTGCTGGTGCAAAAGGATTGTACAACCTAGGTAAAAGGGGAGCTAGTAGAGCAATAAAATCTGACTATGTAAAAGGCAAAGTTAAAGGCATTGGTAAAAGGTATTTGAATAGAGCAATTGACTCACTGGCAGATGATCTTTCTAAAAAAATCAGTGGAAGGGGAAGGGGAAGGGGTCTTGATATTCATAAAGCAATAGGTAAGTTACCTAAACCGAAAGCTGGTTGGACTCTTCCAGGTCACAAATATACTGGTCCTTACAATGATTTAGAACGACAAGTAAAATGGGATCGTGATACTGGGCAAATCTATGAAATCTATGATCAACCAACAGGTAAGACAGATGCTATAGCCATGCAACACGATGTTGATTACTCAGTATGTGCTGATAAGGGAGGTAATGTAAAATCATGTAAAAATGTTGCTGACAAGAAAATGGTCCGAGCTTTAGATGCAATTCCCTGGAATGAGAGACAGTGGGGCCATTGGTTAGCTAGAAACACTATTAATACAAAGCAAAAACTTGGTTTAGGAGTAAAAAAAAAACGCTAAAAATTTAGACACATGGGAAGGTCTGGCTAATGAGTTACACAAACCTATAAAACGAAATTTTACCAAGCGAAGAGTCATTTCACATAATGTAGATGATATCTGGTGTTCAGACTTAGTTGATATGCAAAAGCTTAGCAAATGGAACCGAGGTTATAAATATCTACTAATGGTCTTAGACCTTTTCAGTAAATATGGTTGGATAGTACCTCTAAAGACAAAAACAGGTTTAGAAGTTGCTAAAGCGTTTGAAAGCTTATTTTTCTCTAATAAGCCTAAAATGTTATGGGTAGACAAAGGAAAAGAATATTATAACAAAAATGTGTTGGATCTCTTAGCTAAAGATAAGATAAAGGTCTATTCCACTGAAAATGAAGAGAAATCATCAGTTTGTGAGAGATGGAATAGAACTATCAAAGATAAAATGTATAAGAGATTCACTATGCAAAACAATACAGTCTACGTTGACATCCTTCCGAAAATACTCGCCTCTTATAACAACAGCCGACATAGATCAATAGGAATGACGCCTATCCAAGCTAGAAAACCTGAAAACTATGGAAAAGTTTATTTTAATTTATATGGTGATTTAGCGAGAGAAATCAAAAAAACAAAAACAAATAGAAAACCCGAATTTAGAGTAGGTGATAGAGTCCGAATAAGCAAATACAAAAGGGTGACCTTTGATAAAGGCTATACTCCTAATTGGACTGAAGAAGTTTTCATCATAGACGAAATTAGATTCACTAATCCTATTACTTATAAGATAAAAGACTTAAATGGAGAAGTGATTAAGGGTACTTTCTACAGAGAAGAGTTACAAAAGACAGATCAGGAGGTCTATAGAATAGAGAAAATTATCAGAAAGTCAAAAGGAAAAGCATTAGTCAAATGGAAAGGTTACCCAGACGAATTTAACAGTTGGGTGCCAGCTGGGGATTTAAAAAATTTATAAAAATTATTTAAAAAAATTAGAATATTATAAATAATTATATAGATGGAAAAAACAGAAGAACAATTGAAACGAGAAAAATGGAACAAAATTACAAATGAGAGACTTAAAAATACTGAATGGTACTGTGATGTATGTGGAAATGGAAAAAATTACACTTATAGAGGAAAATATATGCATCTAAAGACAAAGAAACATGAGCGTAACATTCTAAAATACACTAATCCAGTTACTGGTACACTAATTGATTTATAATAAATAAAAAATTAAGAATTTAAAAAAAAATTAGACATATATTATTATATATAGATGGATTTTAAAGTTAAAATTAAACCCAAAAAGATATCTGTGGACACATTACCAAAACCATCTCATTGGTATTGTAATACATGCAAGAAAAAATATTCAAAAGGGGGAAAATATCAGCATTTAAAGACAGATTTTCATAAGCTTAATGAAGCAAAAAAAGGTCCGCAAGGTCAGCCACTACCAGTCCCACCTGTCAACCCACAACCACTAAGATCTAAGAAACATGGAGATTATGTTGAAAATCGACTAATCCGATCAATTGCAGAAAGGAGACTAAGAGACTCATACCTTGGAGGTACTTTAATAGATGATCAGATAAGTCCCTCAGTCAATTTACCAGAACCATTAAGACCTACTGAATATAGACCACCTGCCCCAGTACCAAAACCACGTACAAAACCACCAACCGCTCCAGTGCCTTTACCGAGGCTAAAAATAATAAGACCTATAAAACCTGTACCTACAAGACTTCAAAGAAAGGTTAAAAATGTGATTGATCAAATCGCTCCATATTATAGGCCTGAAACTATAAGAGAATTCAGAAGAAATTTGAAATTTATACCTAAAGACATCACTATTACTGAGCGATCCAATGCATTAAGAGGTAATGTCAAATCTTATGAAGTGCCAATTATTAATACTTATGACCCAGGGGTACAGTTAAATAGTACTAAACGAGCAATATTTGATCTTTTAATGAAATTATTAACAGTCAAAAGGGGATTCAAATACAATACTACACTAAGGGTTCGATTATCAAAGAGTACTGAGGATGGTGTCATTTACAGAGAACCTTATTTTAACGCTGGCCCTTTTACGGTGACCAATAGACTAGATATAGAAGAGTCTATCGATAATGGTATTGAAAGAATTTTAGAGTTAATAGCTGTTTGGCTATCTGAAGGTTCTGGTTGGGTATTTGAATCAGTAAAATTACATATCATTAATATTGTCTCTTACTTTCCATTAAGAGGATCATCATATATTGAACTACCTGAAGAACTACGTAACCCTATGAAGGGTTTAATCAATCTCAAAAATACAGACAATAAATGTTTCCTATGGTGTCATAATAGGCATTTAAATCCACTTATAGTTCATCCGGAAAGAATAACCAAGGCAGATCGAGAATCTGTCAAACGGTTAGATTACACTGGTATCACTTTTCCAGTCACTGTAAAAGATATTTATAAGATTGAAAAGCAAAATAAGATTAATATCTGTGTATTTGGTTATGATGGAGAAGCTTATCCTATCAGAATATCAGAAACTAATTTTACAGACCACTTGGAATTACTATGGATTGAAGAAGGAGACAAGAGCCACTATGTGCTCATCAAGGATTTCGATCGATTTATGTTTTCATTCAATGATCACAAAGAAAAGAAATATTTTTGTTTGCGTTGTCTACATTGTTGTAGTTCTGCTAGTGTCCTAGAAGATCACAAGCAAGATTGCCTGCTCCTTAATGGAGCTCAAGCGATAAAGATGCCCGAGGCAGGATCAAAAATTTATTTTAAAAATCACAAAAAAATGTTACCTGCACCTTTCGTAATTTACGCTGATTTTGAATCAATCACAGAAAAAATAGACGGTTGCCTACCTAGTGATGATAAATCTTACACTAGTACTTATCAAAGTCATAAGGCTTGTAGTTACGGATATAAATTAGTCTGTAGATATGATAATAGTTATTCCAAACCAGTAGAAATATACCGTGGAGAAGATTGTATCGAAAAATTTATCATGAAAATGTTGAGTGAAGTAAAAGATTGTATAAAAATAGTTATAGAACATTTCCAGAAACCATTAGTTATGACTGATAAAAATGAAACACATTTCCAAAATTCTACTATATGTCATATTTGTGAGAGAAAATTTAATGAAGAAAAAGATAAAGATAAACCTTCAAAACAAAAAGTTAGAGATCACTGCCATATTACAGGTAAATATCGTGGTGCTGCTCATAGTAATTGTAATCTTAAATGGTCTATTAGTGCAGAAAATTTAAAAATTCCAGTAATATTTCATAATCTTAAAGGTTATGACTGCCATTTTATCATGCAAAATATTGGTCATTTAATAAGACAAGATTTTAATATTAATGTTGATGTTATAGCAAGTAATTTTGAGAAATATATTGGCTTTAGACTAGGTAATTATTTGACTTTCATTGACAGTTTTTCATTTATGAGTCAGAGTTTAGATCGACTAAGCAGTAATTTAAGTGATAATGCATTCTTTTATTCAAAGAAAGCTTTTCCAAATGATGATCAATTTAGATTAATAAAGCGAAAAGGTGTTTACCCTTATGATTACATGGACTCATTCCAGCGATTCAGTGAGAAGTCTTTACCAGCAAGAGAAGATTTTTATAGTATTTTGAATGATACAAATATTTCAGAGAGTGACTATGAGCACGCAAAACAAGTATGGAGTGAATTCCAAATTAAAGACTTAGGTGATTATCATGATTTATATTTGCGTACAGATGTTCTACTATTAGCAGATGTATTTGAAAGCTTTAGAAAGACTTGTCTGGAGTATTATAGGTTAGATCCCTGTCATTATTACTCTGCACCTGGGTTATCATGGGATGCATTACTCCGAATGACAAAAATAAATCTAGACTTAATTTCAGATTTAGATCAACAACTATTCATTGAAAAGGGAATGAGAGGTGGTATTAGTAATATTACTCATAGACATGCTGTTGCAAACAACAAGTATATGAAGTGTTATAATCCAGAAGATGAAAGTAGTTATTTAATGTATTTAGATGCAAATAATCTTTATGGATGGGCTATGTCACAGTCACTTCCAACTAAAGATTTTAAATGGATTAACTCTGAAGATTTCATCTTAGAAAATTACAAAAATAATACAAAAAAAGGTGCCATTTTAGAAGTAGATTTAGAATATCCAGAAGAGCTACACGATTTGCATAATGATTATCCATTAGCACCAGAAAAGATTTTAATCACTGATAGTATGTTATCAAAGTATTGCAAAGATTTAAAAGAAAAAGAAAATATTAGCAGTGGTAGAGTTCACAAGTTGGTTCCTAATCTAAAGAATAAAGAAAAGTATGTATTACATTACAAAAATTTACAGCTTTATTTATCTCTTGGTATGAAGTTGAAAAAGGTTCACAGAGTCTTAGAATTTACTCAGAAACCTTGGATGAAACCTTATATTGATTTTAACACAAAAAAAAGAACAAATGCTAAGAATAGTTTTGAAAAAGACTTCTTTAAACTAATGAATAATTCAGTTTTTGGCAAAACCATGGAAAACCTAAGAAAAAGATCTAATATCAAATTAGAAACTGATCCGGATCATTTATTGAAATTGACAAGGCAACCAATGTATGTTTCTAGTAAAATATTTGATGAAAATTTAGTTGGGGTACAAATGAAAAAGGCTAGACTAGTCTTAGATAAACCCTCTTATGTTGGATTCTCTATTCTAGATCTAAGTAAAACATTAATGTATGACTTCCATTACAACTATATCAGAAAAAAATACCCTGTTGCAAAGTTACTTTTTACTGATACTGATTCTTTATTTTACCATATAAAAGCAGAAGATCTTTATAGTGATTTATATAAAGATAAAGAAAGGTTTGACAATAGTGATTATCCCAAATCGTCAGAGTTCTTTTTTGCAGAAAATAAAAAAGTAATTGGTAAATTCAAAGATGAAGCAGCTGGTGATCCAATCACTGAATTTGTTGGTCTAAAAAGTAAAATGTATAGTTACAAGACAGAAAACAAGGAAAACAAGACTGCTAAAGGTGTCAAGAAGAATGTCATTAAGAGTGAATTATCTCTCTCTGATTATCGTGATACCTTACAAAAATGTAATACTATGAGGCATAACATGCGAACTATCCGGTCAGAGTATCATCAGATATCTAGTTACCAAATTAATAAAGTATCATTATCACCTTTTGATGATAAAAGATATATTTTAGATGATGGTATCAGTAGTTATGCATATGGAAATTTTAATATTTCATAATATATATGCCTGTCCCTAATTTTAAAAAATTTTTAACTGAAGACCCACTTCATGATACTGATAGTAGTGACAGTGATTATAATCCTGATTCAGATGAGGAATCGACGAGCAGTGAGGAATCAACGAGCAGTGAGGAATCAACGAGCAGTGAGAGTGAAGATTACTCTACTTTAAAGAATAAAGTATATTAATTATTATGATGAATAAAGAGACCATTGGCAATCTACATCGTAAAAAAATTTCAGAAATTGTTCTCAAAGAAAAAAAAATACCAGATTTAAAAAAAAAAATTCTAAATTTATCCATCAAAAAAGATTATTCTAGAATTGATCAAATTGAACAAATAAGGTTAGAAAATGAAATAAATGATATCAAAAATCTTCGTACTAGTTATTTATTAAAGAATGCTATTTTACTTTTTTTACATACAGAAAATAGAGCAAAACATTTTGTTGTTGATAATTCTTATTATAAAAGGTATAAATATAATATCTTCCCTGATGAACTACAATACAGTGAAAATAATATAAATGAAGATAACTATTGTTATACATGTGAAAAATTTCGAGTATTGAACGTCGATGAAGGGATAAGTACTTGTCTAAGTTGTGGAATAAGCATAAATGTCTCAACAAATCCAGAAAAATCATCTATAAAAACCGCAGAAAATGATTACAAAAGATATAATCATTTTTGTGACTGTTTAGCCAATATCCAAGGCAAAGAAAGTTTTAAAGTCTCAGAAGATGTTATTAATAATATTTTCAAAGAAATCATTCGTGAAAGGATGGAAAATTCTTTGGAAAAGTTAACTGAATCAGATATCAAAAGACATCTTAAAAAACATCGTAAATTAAATTATTATAATCATACCACCCAAATATTGTATAGAATAACAAAAATACCTCCATTACAAATGACTTCTATAATGGAAGAAAAAATGAAAATGAGGTTTTTACAAATTCAGGAGCCATTTGAATTATTTAAAGGTAAAAATAGAAGAAATTTCTTTTCCTATTCATATATCATTTATAAATTTTGTCAAATACTTGGATATAATGAATTTTTACCAAAGCTCAAATTGTATAAAGATCGTTTAAAACTCTATGAACATGATAAAATTTGGAAAAAAATCTGTGAACATCTAGGTGGTGAGAACGCTGGTTGGAAATTTATCAAGTCTTAAAAAATTACGCATCGTGAGAACAATCTAAATTTTACTATATCCTACACTATCCTACGCATTTTAGGCATTTTTGTGCGTAAAATAGTATGTCTAATTTTTACGATATCTACGCTACTTACACTACCTACGCATAACTACGCTGTTTTAGTGTATTATATCATATATTTTAGACTCAGATTTTTACACTAACTACGCTGAGATGCGTAAAATCCAGAAATGTCCTAGTTCCCCCATTTCCTACACTACTTATGATACATGATTGGTGTCAAGATTTAGGTCACTGCGGTTTTTCATTTGCGCGTTATTCCGAGAAATGTTTCACCCAAATTGATAGCGCTTTTTTATAATGAGGCCATGTTGGTATTGGAGTCCCTGGTGGCGGCCGTTACGTAACAGAAACATTTGTCATTAAATTTAACTATTAAAACGCGAATGTATTACTCTAGAGCTCCTACACATAAAATTTAATACTTCGTCCAGTCCAAAGACTGATCAGACTTAAGCGATATCCCATATTTTGACTTAAGGTGGCTCAAAACAGTTTCCAGCACTTATATTTGCATGGGTCGTTATAACCATTCTTTATCACTTGATGCTACAATCATGGTATCAAAAAACTGCCCGATCATTGGTGAAGACGTTGGTGCCATTTTCGTGACACAATACGTTACCATAGCAACAGTATAACCTCCTAAAAACACCCTTAATTGCAGCTTTAGGGGCTTATAATTCAAAAACGGCACGGTGAAATTTTTTTATATTATCAACTTTTGATAAGCATGATAAGATGCAACTTTTGGCAAAGTTTAAAAAACTTCTGTACATGGGGTTCAGAGCCACCTTAAATTTTCGAAAAATTAAGGTGGCTCTGAACCCCATGTACAGAATTTTTTTAAACTTTGCCAAAAGTTGCATCTTATCATGCTTATCAAAAGTTGATAATATAAAAAAATTTCACCGTGCCGTTTTTGAATTATAAGCCCCTAAAGCTGCAATTAAGGGTGTTTTTAGGAGGTTATACTGTTGCTATGGTAACGTATTGTGTCACGAAAATGATACCAATGTGTTTACCAATGATTGCTCAGGTTTTTGATACCATGATTGTAGCATCAAGTGATAAAGAATGGTTATAATGACCCATCCAAATCTAAGTGTTGCAAACTGTTTTGAGCCACCTTAAACGACAACCTTCTCGCGCTGCCATTTTTATTGAACACAACGGAATAGCTTGGAAATTCAAAAGTGCTTTATCATAAACCAGTCCTGTCGAGCAAAAAGTTAGTAAAACGTCAAGTTCTTAGATTGTCTTATATCTGATTAAGGTAAAACCTCAGAAGGATAGGCAAGTTTTATGCTGAAATATTTTTACAATCATTCCGCTCTTTGGTAGCCGCCCGATGAATCGCAAATTATCTGATTTTAAGCTCTCGTTGCTCGGAATGGAACTCATGCCGTCAGAGTCCATCAGGGATCTTGGGATAACATTCGACCCTACCTTGTCATTTAACAAACACATCTCAGTGACAGTTTCATCTTGTACAGTATGAGTAAATTAGCTCAGATCAGTCGGGCAAAACACGCACTTAACCTCGACCTATTGGTGATCATCATAAATGCGCTTGTTTTTAGTAAACTATACTACTGCTCTTCAGTCTGGTCTAACACCTCTGCCAGTAATATGCAAAAATTACAACTCGTTCAGAACTTCGCAGCTCGGATAATTAGTGGTGCAACGAAATTTGAACACATAACTCCATCACTCAAGAACTTGGGGTGGCTCCCCGTAAAAAGCAGGTTTATCTCCGGGATGCTATTTTTGCATTCAAGTGCATGACGGGCTGTGCCCCGACTTACCTGACGTCACAGTTTGCCACAAGAAGGCAGATATCTGACCGAATAACAAGAAACTCACAACAACTTAACATTCCTTTATTTAAAACCGCTACTGGCCAGAGATCATTCCACTATAGGATAGTAAACTTATGGAAGTCATTAGACAAAGATTTAAAACTGTGTAAAGACCTCGCAAACTTCAAGAAAACTCTTAAGTCAAGGATGTTGAATGAGTTTTTAAAACAAAAATAGTTTTAACTCATAGTTTTATACATTTAACTGTACATATATATTTTCTTATTGTACTCATTTATTGTACTGTTCACTGAAAAACCTATTCGGGAGTGTTCAATAAAGTTAAACGTAAACCTTTAAATATGAGGGCAAAACAACGTTCAGTTTACCTTTCCCACTCCAGTCGCGGCAATTTCAGCTTGTTTCTTAACGTTATTAACATTTTACTTTCAAACCGGTCGCCTCTCGAATCCTGAAGATCACCAATGTCCTGAATCCATAACTCACATTCTTCATCACAGGTCATATAGAATGTGTGATAGCCACTAGCAATGACCTTGAGAGAAAATGTACAAGAACATTCCACCGCAAAGTTGGGTTCTGTAATACTTTAAGTAACAGCAACCTCTCGCTAAGTAGTGGTTTTCTTTTCTTAATGTAAAAATGGCGGATAATTTGTTTTATCAAATTCCTATAATTGATATTAATGAAGTGACTGATTCCTGAATTTCTTTACAATCGACCAACACATTTCAGTTATATCACATTTCCACAATAAATTCTAAAGTTTACTAACGAACATTTCAAATCAGAGTTAAGCTGGTAAGCCGGCAAGTTTGCCTGACTTCGTAAAGGCTTTATCTTTTCCTTCTTTGGTCGAGGATCACGTAGAATAAGGAATCTTTAATAGGCCATTTCCGAGTTCCCTCGAGCCTCTGTTTCAAAACGAGTCTAAGTGCGAAACCATTTAAATGGCAATGAGTTTGATTTGCATGAGAATGAACCTGTAGGCGGAACTCATTTTCATATGAATGGTTTCGCACTTAGACTCGTTTTGACACGGAGGCAGAAGGGAACTCGGAAATGGCCTATATGATTACAATATTTGCCTCATTAGCAAAAGCGATTCTGCTTTTATCGAGTTACAAAAAAAAAAAGTTCTGAATGTTGAAAGGGCATTTTGAAAGCACGGCTAACACCGATGTATTGAATCTCTTGTGCGAAGCGGGTTTAAAAAACTCTAAATTTTTCCAAAAAAAATGCATGACCTAATTAGCGCTTTTGCTGCCCCTAAATTTTGCAGTTTCCACTTGAATGCTACACCCAAAGAGCCAAAAATTCTCACAAGATCTTTAAACGTTAGGAGTCAATTCGTATCTAGTATGATGCATTCTGTACGCAAAGTCGCAAGGAAATTGGGAAAAATGTAAACATTGACGTCAGCAACGATCACTCTATAGATGTTCCTAAAAGAATCTATTACTCTAATCGGCTTTTTACCTTCATAAAGGCACTGAGTTTCTGTGCATAGTTGTCTCCAAAGTTGGTTGGTACATCCATCATTTGAATTACATTCCAAAATCTGCTTTGAAGCCTGAAAACACTATATTCTCGAAGGGTGTCAGGGATTTCATTGTCTTCTTCTCCGGTATCCCAGCATTCTCGAAGTATTCCTTTGGCGCTTGTTTGTGATTCTGATAAATAAGTGAATTTCAGTGCAGAGCATTGATATGTCAATCAATCAATGTAACGGACTGGTAGCCAGCCGCAAGTGTAACTGAAGGGCTTTCGAATGACCCTTTTTAAAAATTATCTGTCATCAATAAAAAAATAAGATTGTTATAATAAAATAAAGATGAAAACGAGGGAAAAGTACTGAGTTCTGGGTATAATGTATGGTAATATGCATTCTTCTGATAATACGTAATATTTTAAACATTTTCACGTGTTGGCCTTTTTGCAAACGTTCTACAGGTATATTGATATTTTTACCAACTATCTGTTTTGTACAGTGTTTGCAACAAATAAATGTATTATTAAAAAATAAATAAATAAATAAAAAATAATAGAACTTTTCCAAACAGACAACCTTAAAAAAACGAACACCAAAAAAAAAAACAAGCCACAAATAGGGGTACAAATAAATAAATCATTTAATTAGTGTATAGAATACACTAAGGAGTAACTTTTCTAGTTTACTAATTCCTTTCGAAATAGGTAATCATTCAAAAGCACCAAAACGTACCCAAGGCTAAAACAGTGACATGACACAAAACCAATGTGGTGTTGACGGTTGGCCCCTTGATGTACAAAACGTCACCTTTCACTGGGGGAAGGCATTGGTATTCCAAATGTGGAGACTGCTGCTTCTCTGTGCACTCAGAACCGGGAATGACATCAGGTTGATTGTGAGACAAAATCGACAATGCGAGAGGTCTGTCATTACTTGTGTTCTTGGCATTTTCTATTGTCACTTTGTAGATAAAGAACTCTTTGGCAAGTTTTATTTTGAGCCATGGACTCGCCTCCTACCCACAAACATTAAGATAAGCATTAATAAGCGCTATACGTTAAATGTGTACCCATTCTAGTTTCCTTTACTTTTCAAAGATGACAGGACGTAAAGTTCTCGTCGCAAACGAATTTATGTTATCTCCATAGCACTCACCCTAGGGACAAAAGTTAATAGTCGTTGAAGAGTTCGTGCTCTTGTTGAGAGGTGGACGAAAAAAGTGTTTGTGCATGCTCTATGGCTACGTGTTCAATTGAATGATTCGGTTTTTAGAGGTATCTTTTCTTTTTTTCGAATTTATTCCTGATTTAAATAATAATTATATGAGCTGTGAGCGCACATTATTAATGTTTTTAGAAAGATTTCTAAATAAAAGTTTCTTTATTTTATTTTACTCATTTCCTGTGGCATTAACAAGGTTGTGAGAAACCATACTCATGAAGTATTATTCTAGTTCCTTAAAATCTCGTTCCTCAAGTCTTCGTTCCTTACCGCGCAAGCTCGACAAAACGAGCGACTCTCGAGAGTTTGGTTAGAGGTTCTAATTTGATTTGTTTTAAGAACAATGGAAATGTTCGGAAGTTAAACACTGCTCACTCGATTGATCCACGTGTCTGTCAGGGGAAGCGCAATTCAACCGGAAATCCGATATTTTCAGACTTCTAGAAAGAACTTTCCAGGGTCGCTTGTTTCCCAACCGCTGGTCAGGGGGAACGAAGACTCCGAGAACGAGGTAGAACTCCTTGAATAACATCATTGTTATTTCAATGTATATCTTTACACTGTTACCTTTTGAGAGATAAAACAGGTTGCAAGGTTGTTATCGACGGCAAATGATGAGTTGCTTCCTGTAGCCAGACTTGAGAAGTGAGTCAAACTTCTGTGAGCAACGTTAGCTTTGGCAGCTAAAACAAGTCAAACATTCGTAAGATACTAGCTAATGCAAATGGGAAGGGGTGGGGCCGGTAGACTAACGCATGGTAAGAGCTATGGAGTTGTGATTTTTTTCCTCGTGTATTAATTTCACTATCCACTTTTTCATCATTATCCGTACTTATAGCCCCATGGGCTCTTAACACTCATAAAGGCCCAAAAATAGAACACGGATATAATAACAGTACATCTCTCTTTTACGATATCTCACCTTGAGCACTTTGGCAGGCATAGCCAGGTAAATCATCACACGGCACGTTAATAATCACTGGATAGTACTCATCAAATGCAATACAAGTCTCGCCTGGCTCTATTAGGGGATATCCCGCTTCAAAAAATGCGGTGTCGACAGAAGTTCCATCCAGCCATGACCAACTACCCAGATCCCTGACCAAACCAACGTGAAAGATATAGGGCCACTGTACCAATCGCAAAAGTGGCACAATTCCTTGGAGTTTTTCGTAGGTGTCGATAATTGCCAGGTAACCACTTTTGCTTAAGCACTCTGACCAAGCATCCTCCCAAACAAGGCGAGGACTGGTGTGTATCTTGTAGCAGTGATCCCCGATTGATTCATAACCTTGTTGACAAGTCCTGTTCACTAAAGAGAAATTACGCTAATTACTATGTATACAATAAGTTAAGGTTTTATATTTTATAATATACATTTGTTTAAATAATTAACAGGTGGTCGTTAAATTTACACCTGTTGTCAAATCCTAAAGTACATTCCCACTTCACCTAAGGTAGATGCTTATAAGATGTGACAATGAATTAATATTTTATCGAAATATATCACTGGAACTAATACAAGAGCTCGTCTAACCTATAAAAATACGTGTTCTAGTCCTTAAACAACAACCCATTCTAGACAGACTATTGAAACTACTTCGAATTAATTTGATTTCGCAAAAACATTCCTGTCAGCATTTTAAGGGAGTTCAGAGCTTTGACGAAATTTTTTTTTTAATAGTTGTTTGTATGACGTGGATTGTTTAGTCACTTATCCCCCGTGATTCATTACGTAAGAAACAGAAAACATTTTCAGTTTCTATCAATTTATAAAAACACGAGTGCAGGAAAAAGAAATGCTGTCGAAACACGAGCAACAAGCGAGTGTTACAGCAGTTTTGAGGTCTCCCAAACTTTCGCGAGTGTTTTGTTACAATTCTTATAGCTTGATGAAACACAGAGAAATGTTTCCGGTTTCTTTTTAGAAAAATGTGCGAGAAAAAGAAAGGAAAATTACTCACTAATTTCCGCTATAAAAATGTAAATTCTCCTTGCTCGTGTCAAAACGTCGCGCTGGCTCTGTGTTCTCTCGAGTTATGTGGTATTTTCTAAATAACTGTTTAGTTATCTCATCTTCCTTTTACTCGACATAGTAAAATATTCGTTATTTGCTTGTGATATGCGATCATTGCGTCATCAGTTCGGGGTAGCTACGGGTTTCAACAAAGTTTAGAAGAACGGTTTCAACTTATTTTATGTACTATTCCTTTGCTTTCTATGAACCTTAACGTTCATCAAGAAAGTTACTTATCCAAAACTCAATTGAATGAAACAAGTCTTCGGGCGAAATCAAGCACGAAATTTTAAAGAGGTCTCTAGGGATTGCAAGAACTACGCCATTTGAAATAATTGATCGTCATTGAGCAATGCTTTTAAAAATTCTTTGAAAGAACTTTAAGGCATGCGAGTCTACTAAGACAAGAGGGGTAGGAGAGTGCTTTTATAGCTCCAAAGACTCACCCGGTCTGGCCTCGCAAATGAATGCTCTCGCATTCCTGCAGCCCCTCGCGGCTAGCCACCAACCACAGCCTCTATCAAACATTCTTCTCTCAAAGTTCTCAATCACTCCACACCTTCCATATTTGGCCGTATTTGGTTCTCCTGGTCCCCACAGAGCAGGATCAACCACCCCTCCATAACGCCATTCCCAACGCAAGTTGAAATTTTCTCGTGATCCAAGAAACAAGGGTCTGCGGCGAAAAACTCCCTCAGTGAAGTACATGGATAAGAGCCCGTTTAAGTCTTCCAGATCCCGCACTACCATGAGGTTCGCACCTTTCTCGTTACATGCCTTAAGTGCGCTTGTCCAGCTGTTAACGCCATTGCCACGGTAATGATAATAATACGATGGCGTCGTCTTTATGAATACACAACTGGTTTTTAGATGAAACCATCCTGGAGGACACCAGCTTTGCTGCACTGTCATGAGAGAAAAGGGACGATTTAAGATTGAAAAAAGCTTATCATATGTCCATCAAATACATAATTATAGCAGGTAGCTTAGAAAAAATGGAACGCCTGGAAATGTTCGGAATCCTCGAAATGATAATAAA
>OZ026603.1:15526597-15534097 GCA_964020085.1 Micromussa lordhowensis
CAATACTGGTGAATTAAAATTGCGTGTGTTAACAAAAGCAACAACATTGATTCTGTTCAGTGCACGCGATGATAAAATGTTTAGAAATATATCATTGACAAGAAAAATGATAGTGGATTTATCAACAACATTAGGTCTGTTATGACAAAGAACTAAACATAAGCATTGACTGTTCTCTATTCATTATAATTCATGCAGATGCCGTACAAAAAGCATTGAATAATATAAGAAAAATTTTCTCTGTGTTTCCATAAAAGTGGGTGTAGGCAGATTGAGAAAGGCTGCAAAAAAAACTAGCCTACGGCTCATGTTCCGCACCTGTTTCCAATTATTTACCATGGCTATGGTTAATGTTTACTTCCTCTAGAAATAACAGCGAATTTCTAGACAAACTTAATTCGGTTTCATGACAAAAATAGCTTTGGTTGTTTGTATTTTACTCAGTATTTTGCATAATTCCCGGGCACAAAACATTCTTCGTGTAAAGTTGCGTGTGTAAAAAGTAAAAATAAGTACTGCTATATTATGTCGCCAAAAACACTGTTTTAAAGGTCTTCTGTTTTCTGCTCAACAATTCTTTAGTGTTTCAGCATTTTCTAACTTGCTTTATGAAAGAACAAAGTACATTAAGGGGGACCAGAATAATTTAACTTTTTATTTGCCTAATAAAGAATTTGCACTGTGTCAGTTTCCAAATAAGTCTTCATTTAGACACCCATGCTGTCTTCTTTAATAAATTACACAAACTTTCAACTACTTGAAACATACATCTTAAAATGAATCTTAAATCTGAGTTCAGAGCTACATCCAGGAGCTCTTTTTCGGGAAAAAGAGTTATCCTGTTTAGTAAAAATGTTTCCTTTCTCTGTTTACATCGTTATTCAAACGAAGTGTTACATTTTAACGTTTTCGACTGACTTTGAATCATCTGCACGTAGAGAACAGAAAACAAAAACATCAAGCATGGAAACGGTATGAAGTTCTTTTGTTTGCGTTATGAAATGAGTTTTTTTTAAGTGCTGAGTCATGCTGCTATTGAACATATTTTGCAGTGAACCATAAGGATAATGTAGAATAGCATCAAAGAGTTGGCAACCTAGCATTTTTAAAGACAATAGGTTAAGAAGGATTGTGCACGACGAAAAAAAAATAAGAATTTTAGGATAAGTCTCTCGATTTTCACACCGTGACTCCGCTCAATGATGTCAGTCAACAAATTGAGCTGAATTCAGTTTTTTTTGGTGTTATATGAATTTTCAATACTACTGGCCTGTTATTCACAATATAAAATTGTGTCATGACATTCTCAAAGTGGCTGTATACCTATGAGGCGGAGCCAAATTAGTTCGCAAAGAAAGGTAATAGGATCAAGTGTAGACTTAAGACGGGAGAAATCACGAAACAGCCGAATTTTAGTTAGCAAAAGCAATGCCTAGCATCATGGGGTAACTGCACTTCAAATTACGCAAAGCAACTCAAAAACAAACTCTGGAAAGACAACTTCTGAGATTAACCTTAATTCCGGGATTATTCCCGAGTTCACTCCTCACGTATCAGCATCCTCGGCAAACTTCGAGAAAAACGCGCTATTGGTTTTATCGTTTGTATGAAACGCACCAACAACAGTTGTTTGACGTAGATAAGTTTATTTGTCGACGACTTGAACTCTTAACTTCATATCATTTCCAGTGGTTTCTAGAACAAAATAGTACAAACATGTTGCATGAAGAGCGAAAATAGCTACATACAATATTGGAAATACGCGACACAAACGATAAAAGGCGACATTTACCGACTTCTAGGATATGGCGAGGAACAGCATGAACGAATGATACTTGCTCAAACGTGAACGAACCTTTTATTTGACAAATTTACACTACCCGAAAGAAAACAATTCGAACAGAACAGCCTGGGCAACCGACAACGGATTGGTTCCCACAACGTTGAATGCAAATCTCGTGTTCCAAATTAAAAGGAGATTTCGAATTATTCTTCCTTTAAAGAACTGACGACGATCGCCAACCAAACGGCGAGAATCTTTAAGATCAGCGATCAATAGCATAATCCATGGGCTCTACCCAAAAACAAAAACAACAACAAAGTGATGGTCCCAAACCTGTCATTTGTAAATTTGTCAGGCGGCTGGCGAAAGAAAAAGTTATGGAAGTTCGTAATCGAGCGGCTGAAGTTAACCCCACAAAGCATCGGTTTGTCTGCTGATACCGAGCTCAGAGGCGTAAGAATCTTTGATCATCTTACTCCCAAAAAGCAGAAGTTACTCTTTGAAGCCAAGAAACTCAAAGAACGTGATCACTACCGCTTGTGCTTGGCCAAGAACTCTGTTATTTAGCTCAAGAAGGATGAGGGTTCCCCCGCGATCAAAATAACAGACATGGATTGCCTTCAAAGATTAGCCGTGGAAACTTGATTTCCCAACACTGATAAGTATTGTTCTCTTCTCTTCTTTTTTGTGTAGTCATACCGCGGATATGAATAGTCGAAAAGACGTTCTTTATTTCACGAACTACCATACCATACCAATTATTTTATCCTGTCATCTGCCCTCCAAAAAAATACCTGGAAACCCACTGTAGCATCTATGACCTAGATTTATTTAGTCTAAATACCGGTGAAGTCCAAACTCCTGATTTTAACCTTAATAATCACCGCATACAGAGTCGTTATTTTTCTCCACATAGCTTCAATATATATTGAAACACAAATTTCGTAACTCATGTTTCTCCTTGCTCCATAATAATGTCAGTAAGTCTTAAGCGTAATCTTGAAAACTTTCAGGTTCATCTATTAGATGAATTGGATTATGACTTTAGCTTTATTGGAGTTTCTGAAACGAAAATTTACAGCTTAAAGGGTGTGGATTTTGATCCTAGCATACCTGGCTACGTTTTTGAACATGTTCCGACACCTCTAGCCTCTGGAGGTGTTGGTTTGTATATTAATGACTCTCTGAAGTATACAGTTATTGAAAAAACGTCCGAGGAGGCTTTCCAGGCGCTTTGAATTGAAATCCAATTCTCACGGAAAAGTAACATCATTGTGGTATAATACATAGGCAACATAACTCCCCCCAACGTTTTCAGGAGTATTTTGAACACACACTTGAGAAGTTAATTAGCTCGAATAAATCAGTTTACATTATGGGCGATTTCAACATAAACCTCCTTCATGCCGAGACTTCCCGCTATGCTTATTATTTCCTACTTTCTCTGCAAAGTTTTTCGCTTATTCCAACTATTGACAAACCCACGCGTGTTTACAATAACTCAGCCACACTAATCAACAATATTTTAACCAACAAAGTTGATATCAAAATTACCAGTGGAAACATTATTTCTGACATCAGTGATCATTACTCACAGTTCTATGTCTTTCATACTTCTCTCGAGATTTCCGTCAAAATCGAGAGGGAAACGCTTCAGAGATTTTTCTGGTTTCTCTGAAGATACGTTTAACTTTGAACTCTACAATCTACCTTCTAATCAAATCAACCATAGCGACTTATTTGATGTTGATAAAGCTTTTTCCCACTTTTATGACTCTTTTATGAACTTGTAAATAAACACGCTCCCTTAAAAGCGGTCTCGAATCGTATGCGCAAGCAGTTTTATAAGCCCTGGATAATTGTATCACCCTGATTTGTAATAAACAACAGGATTTGTAATATCAACCGGATTTGTAATAAAAATCAACCGGATATGTAATAACAACAAGATTTGTTATTAAAATCAACCGGATATGTAATAAAATGACTAACCGGATTTGTAATAAACTTTCAACCGGATTTGTAATAACATACTTAACCAGATTTGTAATAACCTATGAACAGGATTTGTAATAACACTGCGAAAGGTGAGTCACATACTCAATGTATTGTCATAAAGATATCCATACCCTCTGCTCTCCCACTTATGGAAGGGTTTGGATATTCCAGAAGGTTGGGAGTCGTAGACGGCGCCAAATATAGAGGAGTTTAGGAGAGGGGTGTGGGGTTAACATATTCTACATATCAGACAGACAGACATGTTTATTTGGGGTCTCATACAACAAATGGTATATCGACCACAATTTCCAAATAACTAAAAAGTACAAACAACAAAAATGTACATGGCTAAAAAGTTATTAATTAATTACGTCCTAGAGTATTTACTTTTTGCCGTCTTCCCCATTCCTTTTTTCAAAGCATTCGAATATATGTTTTGCTATTAGTTTTTGTATTTTAACATTTCCGCTAGGGGGATTTATTAGAAACACGAATATTCTGTTAGGTGACATTCTGCTTATTTTTATTCTGCATTCCTTTTCCAAATAATCTAGTAACGAACATCGTTACATATATGACCCCCCCCCCCCCCCTCCCCTTCCATATTTAATACCTCTGACGATCGAACGTAAAACGGAAGGCACTCGCCACATAAGGAAAGTACTGTAGAAACCATTCAATGGGATTTTGGTCAAATTTATGCGTACAGAAAGTTCTTTAGGAAACTTGCAGCGATTCTCTAACCATCGAAATTGTCATTTGCATGCAAAGCTCGTCTTTCATCGCATTGGAAAATAAAGGGAAATTAGGACTATGACTATCTTAAGAATACAGGATTTTGATTTATTTATTTGTTTATCATTTTGTTTCTTTCAAATTTAATATGAAATTTTTGATGCGTTGCGATGCGATGCGTTCTTACCGCGAAACCTTTTCAATGACCCTTCTAAAAGTACGCGTTTACTTTCACAAAAGCCATTTGTTATTCTTCCTAGTTTAAACCACTAGTTGAAACAAGATGTCTTACAATGTTTGCGGAGTCACTCGCGAAGTTTCGTCGGGCATTGATGTTCTGCCTGACCATATGGGTCGCGTACTAACTTAACAATCTGTCATTGCATTGCATTATGAAATTTAATGTCTGTCTTGTTTGTTTGGTCCGACGTCCGACGAAAAGTTGGTGAGTGACTAGGCAAATTTTGTACAGCTTCGTATATTTTTATTCGGCCCAAACTTTAAACTTGATATTTTGAACAACTTAGCGCATTCGATTTTTACTTTTGAGGAATTCAAAAGTTACTAGCAAATGTGTTGTTTTCGAATCACAACAACGTTTCCGCGAGTACAATTTAGAGCGAATGCACTCCGCTTATCATTATTACTAGCTTATAGAACGACGAAGAAAGCCAGAATCGAGTGGAATGTCTGCCTGCTTTGTTTGTGATTGACTGGCGAACTACTGAATGGCTTCAATGTCTAAGATAAACCTCGTAAGCTGGTGGATCATTAGGGACGGATCATTTTTCTGCAGAATGTTCTTTTCCTCTGCCTGGATTTTTTTAGACAAGTTTCCCTTGCAGGAATTTTTTTGGGGAATTATCACCCCCCTCCCGCGCTTTGCTTTTTTCGAATGGTCTGTCCCTTAGCAGTTTCAGAAGAAGAAAAGAAAATCTCCTAAGGTCAGATTGCTAACTAAAAATAAACGTTCTACAGACGCCAGACCTAGTTCAAAACATCACGTCTTAAAAGATGCATCTAGACAACCTAGACAGCTCTAGAAAAGTGTTGCCAATCTCATTTTGCTATCACGTGTTTGTTTGTTTTTTTTCGGGTGACTGTGCATTCGTTTCATCATGTGTTGGTCTCAAGTTATTCTCGTAGTTCTCCTAGTTGATATATCGGCATTTGCTTATGCCGTCAAAAAGCAAACTTGTCCTGTAGACGATGACACCTATGAGACGCTGCATAAGCGATGCGAGGATAGTTTTGACGTTCCAGTCAGAGAAAGAACTAGGGCACAAAAAGCTGCGTTTGTGAGGTTTTGGAGAAACAGGGAAGCATTAAGCGTCCAAAGGGTCAACGGAAAAAATTGTTTTGTTTCAATGGCAAAGAAGTGCTGAAAACAAGTGCGCTTCGTGATGTCATAGTAATGGAATTAATGCATTGTAAAGATGTTGGTGCGAGGAAATTGAAGTATCGCCTTCGACAGCGATTTGAAGGCATAAGCGAGCAACGTGTCCAGAGTGTATTGTCTGGAAGCAAGCTGAATCAAATGGTGAATGCCAAATTCCGGAACAGAGCGATTGGCCGACCAATTCGAGCGAGTTCAGTTCAAGTAAGTATCCTGTAAGACGGAGTCACTTTTAAATTTTTGATAGCCGAGCTCCATTTAAGAATTACACTATACGAGTTCAAGTTTTTTATAAATTTATAATAGCGATTACTTGCTTTTCAAAATTACCGTGAATGGTGTATATTTACAGAAATAAGGCTTAGTTTTCTTTGCTAAATAGAAATCGGTATGCTTTGTTTAGATTCGCTATCAAGTGGACCTTGTGGACATGCGAAAGCAAGCTGTGTCATGCAGTGGACAGAGATACCAATACATCCTTACTATTCAAGATGTTTTTAGTAGATACCTGTGGCTGCGGCCACTTACCTACAAAACAAGCAAGGTAGTTTCCAGGGCATTGGGCGATCTCTATATAGAAGTTGGACCTCCCAAAGTGTTGCAGTCCGACAGAGGAGGAGAGTTTAAAAAATGGGTAAAGAAATTGCGCAAGAATTTAAATGTGAAGATGATTAAAATTAGACCATACCACCCACAGTCCCAGGGAAAAGTCGAGAGGTCACATCGCGCTCTTCGAAAAACAATCGCCTTTGACTTTGGCCACCTACGTAAAAGTGGAGTAAACTGGGCAAAACAACTAAAGGAATATAAGAAGCTTCAAAACAAAGAATCCATGGAGGTACTGGGGAACAAATCCCCTTTCGAAGTTTTCTACGGTATACCAGGTGGACGATGCGTAAGGGAGTGTACCTCCGTTAAGGTTCAGTCACCTAAATCCACCGACTACGCACAGAACAAGAAGAAGCTCGACGCGATCCGTTCACGTGCTAAAAAGGCAAGCAATGTCTGGGACAAACGCTATATAAACCGCCGAATGAAAAGCAATCCTCCATCAACCTATGAACTTAACGAAAACGTTTTGATTCGGTATCCTTTCAGCCGCACCAGTAAAACTGCTCCAAAGTGTCGATTTGTTACAACTGCTCAGGTCTTGAAACGGAAATGTAAAAACTTCCGCTATAAAGTCAGTTATCGGCATCCAGAGACAGGCGATAAAACTACATCTTGGATTTCTGTAGAGGACATAACAAGTGAGACAGTAGAGAAAGAAAACAGTAAAAGAAAGGACGCCAGGAAAGAGTTACCAAGTAAGCATACATCAACAAAAAAGCAACCGTTGCCCCGCGAGAGACGTGAAAATGCCAGAAGCAAATCCTACAAACCAATGACTGTAGAGGATGTCTATGAGGATAATGTTGTCTTCAACCCTGATGGAAATGGGGATTGCCAGTTCAGCACAATAGCGCATCACCTTGCCGGCATCGGTATATTTCGCTCGGAAAGGACAATAGGAGACGAAATTTGTCAATATCTGGAACAAAATCCGAGTGACACTGACGGTTTTCCGTTAGAGCTGTTTGTAGGTGTT
>OZ026603.1:15544297-15592297 GCA_964020085.1 Micromussa lordhowensis
GAGAGCCTCGCATGCAAAACCACATCATTCTTCCGTCTTTAAAACACTCAGATATTTTTGTGCAATGTTTAAATGTGTACTGGGTTGATTTGGGGAAATGCTGCGCTATTTTTTGGTTGCAAAACAATTAAATTTCGAAGACATGTATTTCTTTCACTTAAAAGCACTTCGTAAGAATCATTGATTTTCGCCATGTGCGAATCCTTCAAATGGATTATGCTTCTGGTGGTTGAATCGTAAAAGGATGGTCTACAGAACCCTGTAAAAATTTATTTGGGCAAATGATTGTGAGCGACGCGAGAGCTTTTCAAAGTACGTTAAAAATGCAAATATTCAACCTTCCGTCGTCTAACTTCAATTTACGGGTTCGACACATATTTTAGCATGCGCCACATGTCTTGACGTATATTAAGCTCAAATAGACACAGAGCTGATAAATTCGAAATGTTCTAACCTTATTTGCTGCAAAAGGCACGTCCAAAGCCAATTTAACGTGTTTCTCTCACCATTCGTCGAGATAAAGCAAAGTTCCCTTCTGTTTACACAAGGTCTGATGAACATCACCAACTGTCATCGTATTTAGAGGTCGAATACCATGAATCTGTGACCATCTTTCGGCGCATATGATCGCCACTGCGTCTAAGTCAACAACGACTAAATAATTTGTAATAAATAGTTGCTTGTCTTGCGCTACACCTACTGTTACATTTGAACGATGGCTGCTCAGTGAATCGCAGTTCGTTATTTGTTCGTCACGCAATGCAGTCGTTCCATTTTAGGGGGTAGGGGTAGGGCAATTTCTACCCGGATACCCAACCACTTGGAGCACACAATCATGTTGAGTAGGAAGAGGGTAAATAAAGGAAAAGAAAGAATAACTAGTTTACCTTTGTCTCCTGAGTCGTCTCCTGTTGTCATCATCTACCTGCATTGCGTAACGCTGTGGCCCTAAACTCGTACCTACAATTGTAGGTCTTTTCGCGCCGTGCCAATTTTTTTTGGTTACTTTTCTTAAACATTGCGAACTCAATCCGAAAATTCACCCTGTTGCGTTACTAACCAACGATATTGGACTTTAAACTTGCGAATTGGACTCTGGACTTTAAACTTGCCTCAGGGCCGCAATGCCACATGGATTGACGTATTATTTTACAATAGCACGTTTTTAGTCATGTCGCGCCGAGCAAACGTGTGCCTAATATAATTATGTATGGTTTTGGTTTCTCAATGTCTGCGAGTTTATAACTCTATGTTTTTTAACAAGGTTGGACAAATGTAAGTGTCATCCTGTTGAATCGCCAGATATTTCATTTTGTACCAAAAGAATTAGTAGGTAATGTTATGTGATTTCATAATTTGCAGCTTCAGATTACATCAATAAATCCTGAAAATTCCAAGCCTTGTTACTTCATTTACCCATCGGCCAATCATCTGAAGATTTTCTGGTTCTAAAAGTTGCTGGTGGGAATAGCCCACTTTCGATATGTTTGCGCGGTCTGCTTATGAAGAGCCTGGAACCAAATTTAGTGCACCGGAACGAGGCTCGTGGGAATAAGTTCAAGTTCAACACCCGCGAAATTCGTAATGAAAATAAACACTCCAGCTAGGGCTTTCCCCCGACAGATTTTTGTTTTAATTCAAGGTCAGTTTACGCTTTGAGGCTCTATGGTTCACTACTGTGCCGTACAGTGCTGCAATAACGGTACACATAATCGAAAAGACTTGGCTTTCTTCAGTTTTCCGAAGAATCGTTCACTTAGAAAGAAGTGGAGCGACTTCTGCTGTCGTGGTGACAAAAAATTCAAGGCTTTGAATAATCCGAAAATACGTTCGCTTCATTTCAAGCCAAAAGACATCAGAAATACATTGAATGGTATTCGATTTGTAAAGGATGGGCAAAGACCATGTATTTTTGATCCAAAGCCCAAAAAGGAGCCAACTGCACGTGAAATCCGAGCTAAAAAACGCAAGCTCCTCAAGCCGAGTGAGGAAAATTCTGACGCAGAGGAGGACATTTCCGAAACAGTGGAGGAAATGGAGTACGAGAACGAATGTGCTAGCATAATCAAATACTCTGCTGCCTTGGAACATTCCTATTGCAAGGAAGAATGCTCCGAAACGGAGCAAAACACTCAACCAGACGAGATTGAATGTAAAGTTGTCCCCTATCTAGTAGACAGGGAGTGTCAGACAGACATTTCGATGGTTGATATTGAAGCGCTTGAGCATGAGAGGGAAAGAATTTACAATGAAAATAAAGAGTATCAAGGGCAACTTTCTGATAGGAGCGCTCTTAAACGAAAAATACTAACCGAAGATATTCCACGAGATGACGAATCCGTAAGGTTTTACACGGAGTTACCCGATTTGGCACATTTCAATGTGGTTTTTGGCGCCATAGCTCCAAGTGCACAGGACATAAAATATTGGGACAAGCAAAAGTCTGACACCTCTCACTACCAGAAGGATGAAACAAAAAGAAAACCTGGGAGAAAACGGATTCTTACCATGAAGGAGGAGTTTTTAATCGTATTGTGCAGGCTTCGTTTGGGAGTTCTGAATAGACATTTGGCAGATATGTTTGGTGTATCAGAACCTGCTATCAGCAAAATAGTTGCCACATGGGTTTGCATGTTGGACAAAGTGTTTGAAAACACACTTGTTCGCTGGCCATCGAAAGAGGAGCTGGCAAGAAAAGTGCCCAGATGTTTCAAAAAATACCCCCAAACCAGAATTATCATAGATGCCACAGAATTGTTTATTGAGAAACCCACCTCCCCCAGTGCTCAAAAGGCCACATGGAGCGAGTACAAACACCACAATACCCTAAAACTACTGGTTGGCATTTCCCCAAGTGGTGCTTTCACATTTGTGTCAGAGCTGTGGACAGGTAGCACTAGTGATCGCAAAATAACTCAAGAGAGTGGGCTTGTTGATTTGCTATGTTATGGCAGTCAGGGAGTTTAACATCCGAGATCTCCTTACAAAGAAAACAGTTCATCTTAACATCACTCCATACAGCAAAGGTATTAAACCCTCATAATATTCCATGTGCAGTAAAACTGGATGTCAGATCTTTCAACAGCTATCCATGTTGATTGATTGATGCATATCAAAATCTGACATTGAGTCTCACCAGGTTAGTGTTTATAAATAATATCACAATTAGGGTTGAGAAATGACCCCCCCAAGCCCTCTGGAATTGCCAAATCAGGGGGTTTTCTGTGACCCCCACTCCTCTGGAATTCCCTGTGCCTTTGACCCCCATCCCCTGGAATTTCTAATCCCTTCTGGAGGGGGGGGGAGGATGGATATTTTCTAGTGGATGCCATGTACAGGTGATTTACTCACTTCTAGAGCAGATTTTCAAATTTTAAACAAAAAAGCACAATCACTAGGCAATCAGAAGTGGAAGTGCATTTACTTTTAGTTTACAATTTCATTGGTCCAAATACAATGGAGCTTGCTGTCGACCAGAAAATGCAAGTATGTCTATGACTCACTTTCTACAGTCATCTGAAATCAACTCTGATAATAGAAGCCTAAGTAAGGGAACATTTATTTACCCTATGATATTTCTTTAAGGAAAACAACTGTCAAAGAAAGCAAGAGCCAGCACAGCTAACATTGCCAGTGTCCGCATCCATGTGGAACGGGCCATAGAAAGACTCAAGAATGTTCGGATCTTTGAAGGCCATCTGCCCTTATCCATGGTTAATATTGCAGACCCAATGGTGAGGGTTTGCGCTGGACTATGCAATTTGCTGCCACCATTAGCTAAATAGGCAGTTTTCTATTATACAGTAGTATAAAAAATTGTATAGAATGTTCTGAGAAAAGAATGTAACGAACAGATATGTAACAATTATTTCTCAAGCTCAAAATTTGCTCTGAGAACAAAGCCTGTGAGGTCAAATGTGCCATTGACTCAGAGCACATTCAGTCTCAATGAATAATACATGTGCTTTTGTAGCCAAGTCACACTAGTTGGTCAATTTTGTTACAACAAAGAAGTTTTCAATCTTTTTTTTTTTTTTGCCAAGTGTTTGCCTTCAAATCTGACACCATTTGCTACCAGTAGTTGTAGATCCTTGCTGATAGCCTACTAGTAGTCTATCCAATTAGCATGTATAAACATTGATAATAGACCACCAGTGGGATTTCACTTACAGTATATATCATATAGTTATATCTTTCCAGTTATTGTTTGGTAATAACTGTTTAGTTACAATGAAAACTTCCTATGAAAACTTAATGAGTACATAATAAAATTGCTATAAGGGCTAGCCTCAGAAAAGTTTGAATATTATTATTTTTTAATCAATGCTTATGTCCAGTTCTGTTGACTGGAATACTGGCAAGTACATGTAGAAATGGTCTACACCTTTATATGTTCTCATTGACTGAATTTTATGTGGCAATCATGTACATGTAATAACTAGTCAAACTTCATTTTTGAATTACATTAACTCTGTAAAAATGCGTGTTGTGTTTCAGATGCTAAATTTTAGGGAGAGCAAAATCTATAGTAAAAGCTTCTTTACTCTTCCTGTGAGAATCTCAGGAACCATGTAATCTAAATAAAATGAATCCAATTTGGCACGTATATCTGCCCACATTGTCTCATCATATGGAACTCTCACAACTTCAATGCCTTTGTTTGTATATATCAGAAGCCCATCACTAGGAGCTTGCAACTCCAATACTAAGCCTATGTCACGGCATTTTTACAGACCGGTCTATATTTAGACTTCTTTTCCCGCAAAATAGGTCAGTTCCGTTCTACACGAGCGCGCATCGGTAAGGGAAACAATGGCGGCTTTTCCTTTAAATCTTCCAGTAAAAATGCCGACGTCAATTAAAGAATCAAGTCCGTGCTTATGATTTGTCACTGTTTTCCCTGCGGGAGTCTGAATTCGCGGTAAATTCAGGCTAAAAATAGACAGGTCTGTGAAAACGCCGTGACAGGAATATGGGGTAGTTGCTGGCTCCTAGTGATGGGCTCCTGTATATATATAATGAGATCAGCATTTTTCACTTTTGACAAGGCCATTTCTCCTTGAATTTGGTAGTACCAGCGTGCTTTTTTTAGCTTGTAGGCGCCATTTTCCTTATACAGATACTCAGCAGCAGCTATTCTTGGCATCAGAAATCTCTTTGAGTACAGGCTCTTTACTTCAACTACCACCTTTCCACAGCACTTACAGTACCTCATCCTGTCTGTCTGGGCTGGTGCCAAGATGAGAGAGTTCTGGAAGGGGCTTATACATTAGAAGACCCTTGAGAATATTTTCTCTACTTGCACTGTCCCGTAAGTGACAGATTCTGTAAAAGTTGGATACTGTTAAGCGTCCACATCTAAGTTTCAGCCACAAATCAGAGTCTCCTTGCTGTACAGTTTTATCAAAAATCATTAATGCTTGATCCTTGGAAATCTTAATAAAGTCCATAAACTCTGCTACCAGATCACCAGTTACTTCGGAGTCACAATCCAACCCTTTTTCTTTCAGAAATATATCTTTCTTTTCCATCACAGTCAGTAATTCCACTGCTGCCACTACCTCCTCATGGTCAATAGGATCATTCTCCAAAGAACGCCTCAAGTCCTCTTCAGGCACCATAATTGGAGCAGACCGGGGAAGAAGAGGACAGACCACAGCTGCTGACTTAATTTCCTGAAGACCATTTTACAAGGATGCCAAGAATATTTTCGGGTCTTCTTTCTTGAATCTTAGGTCAAAATCAGTAACTCTGGTTGGCTTTCTGTTTTCTTTCCCATACTCAGACTTTTCTATGTTCAGCTGTACCAGACGAGATGCATTTTCATTTGGCCTCGAACGTTTTTTCCAGATACATTGTTGTGATGTAGATGACTGCTGTGCATTAGAATGTGCCGTGAACTCCAAATCAAACAAAGCAGCAGCAATGTGTCTGCATGAGCCATCAGCACTGTGAAAACAAGAATGACAAAATTGTTAATAATTTTCTCAAAGAAACATCAGGATACCTAACAATAATTTTCGGATGGATATCTCTTCGAATAATGCTGGTTAGGTCTAAAAACTTAATGCATCTATCAATGTCAAGCCCAACGGGAGGGGGGTCGGGCAACCCACATGAATTTGACTGTGGCGTATATCCCCAGGGTGGGGATTTTGATCGGACATCATGCAGTTGATCTTTCAATTTTATAGAGTGGAAGAGAAGTAAACCATTCGTTTCTGTTAATTTTGACAATTCTTTTTCTCCCGGGGGTGGGGATTTTGATAATTTTTTTAGGAAATGTCAAAAACCCCACCCTATGTCCGATCCCCCCTCGGGCTTGACACTGATAGGTGCATAAACACTTTGCCCTCAAAATAACCAATTTGTTTACAGTACATTTTCATCACAAATTTACTTTATTATGGTCAGGAATTAGGAATTATTTAGGGGTTCTTACCCTCCTTGGCATTCACAGAAAGCGCCATGAATGCTGCCATTGCTTTTAATTACAGACAGCCCGTTGTAACTGTCCTTTCCCGCTGTAGTTTTGGACTTTTCAGTCGGCTTGACTTTGCACTTCACCATACAGAAGCTTTTTCCGGGAACCTTATGCAATTGTTGATCCAGTACATGTCCATCGCGGAAAAGTCTATAGCCTAAGAGACTTTTAAACGACTTCAGATTTCCTTCCGAGTACTCATCATGGCCGTCGGATTTACCGAGGAGAAAGTTGCATATATCTGGGAATGTCACTTCAGGCATACTGGCAAAATTATGAGTCCAAGTTAAGATCGACTCTGGAAGACGTAGAGCGCCTTATGTCCCCACCCTACTATGTCCGATCCCCCCTCGGGCTTGACACTGATAGGTGCATAAACACTTTGCCCTCAAAATAACCAATTTGTTTACAGTACATTTTCATCACAAATTTACTTTATTATGGTCAGGAATTAGGAATTATTTAGGGGTTCTTACCCTCCTTGGCATTCACAGAAAGCGCCATGAATGCTGCCATTGCTTTTAATTACAGACAGCCCGTTGTAACTGTCCTTTCCCGCTGTAGTTTTGGACTTTTCAGTCGGCTTGACTTTGCACTTCGCCATACAGAAGCTTTTTCCGGGAACCTTATGCAATTGTTGATCCAGTACATGTCCATCGCGGAAAAGTCTATAGCCTAAGAGACTTTTAAACGACTTCAGATTTCCTTCCGAGTACTCATCATGGCCGTCGGATTTACCGCGGAGAAAGTTGCATATATCTGGGAATGTCACTTCAGGCATACTGGCAAAATTATGAGTCCAGGTTAAGATCGACTCTGGAAGAGGTAGAGCGCCTTCAGGGGTGCTGAGAATAACCCTGAGCAGCAAATTTCGGTCTTCGGAATCCCCATCCATGACTTTTGGAAGCTTCATTGCTGTCGCGTTGTATGCAAGGTCGGCCAGTTTGGCTTTTCGCTTGTTTTTCCCATCGCTTGACGACTGTATCCCTTTTTCCTGTAAATATGTACGAAGCCAAGGCTTTAAAACTTTAAGAAAGCAAGAAATTCAGAAGGTACAAGGAAAACAGATACGAGTTGCTTTGTCTCTATTCCCACGAGCCTCGTTCCGGTGTGCTAAATTTGGTCCCAGGGTCTTCATAATCAGACCGCGCAAACATATCGAAAGTGGGCTATTTGGAGTTTACGCCATGGAAAACGAAAAGGCCAAAAATGTTCGTCGAGCGGCGAAAGGAAACCTCACGAGAATGCTCAACGCAGGGAATCAGTTACTCGAAACTAAACGTCAACTTCAAGAAGTCCGTGATGCGTTCCAAAAAGTTAAAGCCGCGCACACTGATTTGGTTGCTAAACATGAAGCGTACACAATGTTTCTAAATGATGAGGAATACACAGAGGCCGAAACTTGGATGGACGATTGCACGCGTAATTACATTGAATTCTCGATGCTGGTTAATGATTACACCAATGACACCGATGACCCCAGTCCACAAATACAAGATGAAGAAAACGAAGATGAAGAAAACGGAGTAGAAGTAGAAGTCCAAAACGTAATCAGTGGCGAGCATGAAAATGAAGGAAATGCGTCAGCCAAAACGGCAGAAGCCTCTGCAAAGCCCGTTGTTTTGAAACACGACAAGCCTAAATTGCCAACCTTCTACGGCGACGTCCGGAAATACTTGATTTTTAGAGAAGATTTCAAGCATGCTGTCGAAAAACGCTGCAACGCCAGAGATACTATCGCGATACTACGTTCCTGTCTTGGACCAGAGCCTGCTAAGCTAATTAAAGGCATTAGCTCCGATTTAAAGGCGGCATGGAGGTATTTGGATCAGAATTACGGAGACCCCCGGGTTATTTCTGACACTGTGACTGCTGACATGGAAAGATTCAAACCTATTTAGCCAGGTGAAGATCATCGTTTTTGCGATCTTGTCAATCTTGTTAGGCGTTCATTTAACATTCTGAAGGAATGCCTACGTTCTGGTGCTGCAATACGCAAAACTGGCGCTTCGTCCCGTTCTTCAGTTCACACGGTTGGATCAAATAGCCGCGTAGAAGAAAAGGAAACCAGTATCACCGACAAACCTGACGACCGCAAATCAAAGCCAAACATATGCTATGTCTGCAAGGGGGATCATTATGTGGATAAATGTTCAAGATTTCTCGCCATGGTTCCAGGCGAACGATGGAAAGTTGTCAAAGAACAACGAGGATGTTTTTCGTGTTTGAAGCACGGTAAAAGCCACACCTCGTTCAACTGTACACGCAGGAAAGCATGCGGGAAGAAATGTCCTGACGGTACAATGTGTAGAAGACCTCATCACGAGCTTCTTCATGAAGAAGGAGGCCCAGATGCTCTGAACATAGCTTTTGTCCAAGACAGCGGCAAGGCCATTCTCCCTGTAATTTCCAGTTTCATCAAAGAAAAACAAAGTGAATTCATTGAAACAAATGTATTCTACGACAGTAGAGCGCAAGTCAGCATGATTCGAAGTGCATGCGCTGAACAATCAGGACTGGACAGCAAGCCCATCAAGATTGTGATCACCAAAGTTGTTGGAGTTAATGAAGAGCTTGACACGAAGTTGTACAAGGTACCATTGTATGCTGATAGCAAGAAGATGATCCAAACAATTCAAGCTGTGGGCATCCTTCATATATCGGAGGAGCCAGCAGTAGTTGATATGAATCACGTATCAAGAGTCTTAGGAATACCCACGGACAAGCTTCATCGAAAGGCCGGTCCCATTGATCTGTTAATTGGAATCAACTACCCTCAGTTTCACGTCGGAGAAACAAAAGTAAAGGATGGTCTTGTGGTTCGAAGAAGTCCCTTGGGTTGGGTCATTTTCGGATCAACTTCGGACGATGCTCTGCCAGAAGCCAAACAAGTCCTTCATGTTCGCCTAGCCGAACCAACTGACCTTACGGATTTTTGGAGGACGGAATCGATGGGCGTGTCTGTCTCCATGCACGTGTGAAGCTGCCAAGATGTCCCTTCAGGAACGCGCGGAGCTGAAACTGCAAGGCAACAAGTGGATTATGAAGTACCCGTGGAGAAAGGACCCAAGTAGTTTACCGGATAATAATGTGCAAGTTCTTAAGAAGCTTGAGTCCACTGAACGACGTCTCATGAAACAGCCAGATCATGCAAGCAGCTATGACATGCAGATTAAAGAAATGGAAGATATGAAGTCCTCACGAAAGTTAACAGAGCAAGAAAAGAGTAAATGGGAGGAACCACTTCATTACATCGCCCACCATGCTGTTCTGCGCCCGGAAAAGAAGACTACCCCAATCAGAATCGTGTTTAACAGCTCTGGGCCATTCAAAGGCCGCACCCTGAATGACTACTGGTACAAAGGACCAGATCTGCTAAATAACCTGTTTGGTATTGTACTTAGATTTTGCGAGAATGCCGTTGCTGTTTGTGGCAACATCGCAAAAATGTATCACATGGTCGCCATCCCTCCAGTGGATCAGCATGTCCATAGATTTTTATGGCGCAATTATGAAACGAATCGTCAACCGGACACTTACGTTAAGACTGTCCTTACATTTGGAGGCCACCCAGCGCCAACAATGGCCATCACAGCAATGCGCAAGACAGCCAAATTAAAGCAGGATGCTAAACCAAAGGCCGCTGAAGCCATCATCAACAATGCCTATGTAGACGACATATGTGACTCTGCTTGCCATGCACATGAGGCCAAAACGCCGATCTCCGATGTTGACGAGGTACTTGAGGCTCACGTGCCTTTTAAAACTGTCTCTAAACGCAGAGCTAAGCAACTTTCTAAACCATGGATTACCAAGGGTATTAGGAAATCAATCAAAATTAAGAACAACTTATACCATTCTAAATTTGAACATCAATATAGGCTTTATAGAAATAAAATTACAACTTTAATTCGACTGAGTAAGAAACTGTATTTTCATGACTATTTTCAACGGAATATCTCCAGTATGAAAAAGACCTGGACGGGTATCAGTGAATTTATTAATCGTGGAAGGAAAAAAATGAAAAAAATTCCTGCCTTACGGGATGAAAGTAATGGTCGTTTAATCCATGATCCGATGAAATTATCCTCCATCCTGAACAAACACTTCGCTTCCTGTGGATCAACTTTAGCTGCTAAACTACCCCACTCGGAACGCCATTTTTCGGAATTTCTTGTTAATAGTCCAATGACTTTTTACTTCGATCCTGTCACTCCTGGTGAAGTGGAATCGGAAATATCGCTATTATCTTTGAACAAGTCTCATGGAGTTTATTCGTGCCCTGTTAACATTTTGAAAGTTGCTAAAAGTTTTGTTAGTCAACCTCTATTGGAAATAATGAATACTTCGATCCTTTAGGGAACCTTTCCTAAGAAATTAAAGCTTGCTAAGGTGGTCCCTGTCTTCAAGAGTGGTGAGGATACCGACCCCAATAATTATCGTCCTATATCCTTGCTCTCTATATTCAATAGAATCTTCGAAAGACTAATATACAAACGCTTAAAATCGTTCTTTGAAATAAATGGTCTGTTTTATGAGTCTCAGTACGGTTTTAGAGAGAAACACTCCACACAGCATGCGTTAATTGATATAGTTAATAGGATCCAAAACAATATGGACAAAGGGTTGTTCTCCTGTGGAGTGTTCATCGATCTAAAAAAGGCGTTTGATACGGTCGATCATGACATTTTGTTAGATAACTTGTACCGCTATGGAATCAGAGGAATTATTCTCGAATGGTTTTCATCCTATCTTAAGGGAAGATCTCAAGTAACCCAAATCGGTGAGCATGTCTCGACTAAGGAACTAAATCCCTGTGGTGTCCCCCAGGGATCTGTGTTGGGTCCTCTCCTATTTCTTATATATATTAATGATATTCATAAATCTTCGGATAAATTATTTTTTTTTCTTTTTGCGGACGACACCACTCTCCTATTTGCCCATAAAAATTTAAAAGTACTCGAGCAAGTAGTTAATTCTGAGCTGAGTAAAGTTTCAGAATGGTTAGTTGTAAACAAGCTTAGTCTAAATATTAAGAAATCCAATTATGTTATCTTTTGTCCAAGCCAGAAGAAGTTTAATATGGAAAATAGCACAAAATGTATGATAACAGTGCTAATAGGTTCTGTTGTCTAGAACGTAAAGATTTTGTCAAATTTCTGGGAATCCTTATTGATTGTAACCTTAAATGGAAGCATCATATCGACTTTATCTCTGAAAATAAGTAAAACTATTGGAATTCTAGCCAGACTAAGACATTTTGTTCCAACTGAAACTCTTTTAATGATTTATCGCTCGCTTATTATGCCATATTTATCCTACGGGATTTGTGTTTGGGATCGCGCACCCAAGTCGTCCATTAGCAAGTTACTTGCCCTCCAGAAACGTGCTCTGCGTCTGATTTATTTTGCTCCAAGAGATACTCATGCTCTTCCGCTTTTTATTAAGTCAAAGATCTTACCTGTTAATATGATCTATTTTGACACGGTTGCGAATCTCATGCATGATATTTGGAAAGGACTAGCCCCTTCGCCTATAAGAGCTCTTTTCACTAAGCCAAATGAAATTCACGGGTACAACACAAGGCATGCCGCTAAAGGTAATTATATTCAGAAAGAAGTTAAGTTGGAAATCTTCAGACGTTCTTTTTCAAGAACTGGAGCAATGTTATGGAATCAAATTTCTCCAAATTGGAGAGATATATCTAAACCAACCTTTAAGAAAAAAATTCGCCAATTTCTATTTCAGGCTCTTTCAGATAGGGATGACTATGTTGAAGTCGACACCCTAATTCAAATTCTTAAATTGTAGTGCCTAATATATTCATATATACTAATCGTCTTACCTCCAGTTTTAGTTCCTTGTATTTTTATTAATGTAGATATTTATTAATGTATATTTTTTTTAATGTACTTGTATAAACAGTTTTGTACGTTTTCTTTTTTTGTGTATTTATGGCCTACTAACATATCCTTATCTCACCTTTCTATTTTATGTAAATACGTATATAGTTGTTTGTAATTAGATCTTGTTTGACTGGCCCGCCTAGATTAGCTTTACCTATCCGCGGGCCAGCCTAAGTTATAATTTGTAATTTACATGTTTTTTAAATAAAGATTGGTGGATTTAAGGTTAAAAAGTGGACATCAAATGCAGAATTGGATTCTAAAGAGCATCCAGAAGAAGTCGTGCTTGGAGGTGAATGTCAAACGGAGAAAGTTTAGGAACTGTCTGGCTTCCAAAGGAAGATAAGTTCTCATTTAAGATTAAATCGACTTGGCCAGTGAGAGGGATCCTGCAATTTTCGTCCCTATAAGGCTAACAAAACGTCAAATTCGCAGGAAGTTGGCAGAGATCTTCGACCCGATTGGAGCTGGTGCAGCTGTTCTCATTAAACCAAAAATCGCCATGCAAGAGTTCTGGCAGCTTGGTCTCGGCTGGGATGATGAAGCGCCACTAGAAGTAAAACGCAAATGGATGGTTCTGTTTGAAGAAATGATTGCCCTTAACAATGTGAAGTTTGAACGCTGTCTTACTCCGCCCAATGCAACTGATAACCCCTCCTTGGTTGTCTTCTGTGATGCTTCAAGACTGGCGTTTGGTGCCTGTGCCTTTATGAAGTGGAAGCTGAACAATGGGCAGTTTGGAACGCGATTTGTTGCTGCCAAAACCAGAGTGGCTCCTCTGAAGGAACTAACCATCCCCCGTCTCGAACTGTAAGCAGCTGTGCTCGCAAGCCATCTGGGAAAGTCTATCTTGCAAGAATCAAGGTTCAACTTTGAAAGAGTACGCTATCTATCTGACAGCCGCGTCGCTCTGGCCTGGATCAAAGGAGAAACACGTAGTTTCAAGCCTTTTGTGTCTTGCCGAGTTGCTGAAATCCAATCCAACTCTTCACCCGAAGATTGGTTCCACTGCCCTACTGAGCTAAATGTCGCCGATGATGTAATCAAGGGAACTGCAGCCTCCGAAGTAAATGGAAGATGGTTGAACGGTCCAAAGTTTCTGCAGTTTTCAGAGGACCACTGGCCCTTGGAGCAGGGTGTACCCGACATGACAGAAGTAAACAGAGAACGAAGAAAGATCCAAATCACATGCGCCGCTGCTGTGTGCCAACCTGTTACGGATTATCGAGTTCTCAACATGGAGACGTCTGTTCAGAGTAACGATTCTTCGCCTTAAGTCAAGCCAGCAAAGTGACAACAATCAAGTGCAAGTTGGTCCGCTTAGCGCAGAAGAGATTAAGGATTCCGAAGAATACTGGACAAAGAAAGCGCAGACTGGACACTTGTCACCCGCGATGCACACAAAGCAGGTCATTAGGTGTAGCCGCAATATTTGCCAAGACCAGAAGAAGATACTGGATAATCAAAGGAAGCAATCTTGCCAAGATGATTAAGGGCCGATGCACCTTCTGTAGAGAGATGGAGGCAAAGGCGGAGACCCAGCTACTGGCAAACTTACCCAGCTGTCGCCTACAGCCGTGCACCCCACCTTTCCTGTACACGTCATGCGATTACTTCGGACCAGTCAAAGTTCAAGTTGGCCGTGCACATGCCTTAACACGAGAGCAATGCACTGCGAACTCGCCACTGATCATACGACCATGGAATTCCTGCAGGTCCTGAGAAGGTTCTTCTCGTATCGTGGTTATGCAAAAGTTCTTATCTCCGACAATGGCTCACAAATGGTAGGAGCGGAGCATGAATTACGCCTCATGATAGAAGGATGGGATAACAACAAGCTTAAAGAATACTGTGCCGACCGAAGTATGAAGTGGCAATTCACCACACCCGATGCCCCGCACCAAAACGGATGTTCAGAGGCTATGGTGAAAACCGTAAAGAAAGCACTTAAAAAAGCCATTGGAGAAGCTGTACTTACCCCATTTGAGCTCTACACCTGTCTTCTCGAAGTAGCAAACTTGGTCAATCAGCGACCCATTGGCAGGATGCCAAACGATCCTGATGATGGTGCATATCTCTGTCCAAATATATCCTGTTAGGAAGAGCAACCAATACAGTTCCTCAAGGCCCATTCCATCATACAGAAAATCCCCGCCATGGGCTCGAATTCTGTCAGAAAATCGTGGATTCCTTCTGGAGAAAATGGTCCAGATATGTTTTGCCGAAATGGAACGCCGAAAAGAGAAATGTAGCAGTTAACGACTTCGTCATTATGGCAGATTCCAAGGCAGTTCGTGGTGGAGCGCGGGCAAAATTGTCCAAGTGTTTCCGGGAGAAGATGGCTTGGTACGAAACGTTTAAGTCAAGACGACATCTGGAACATACTTGCCACCCATCACCAAGATTTGTGTAATTTACCCCGCTGAAGGCTTTAGTCAATAAAATGGGAATTCCTCATTGCGGAAGGGAATGTTGCGTTACTAACCAACGGATTGGACTCTGGACTTTAAACTTGCCTCAGGGCCGCAATGCCCCATGGATTGATGTATTATTTTACAATAGCACGTTTTTAGTCATGTCGCGCCGAGCAAACGTGTGCCTAATATAATTATGTATGGTTTTGGTTTCTTAATGTCTGCGAGTTTATAACTCTACGTTTTTTAACAAGGCTGGAAAACTGTAAGTGTCATCCTGTTGAATCGCCAGATATTTCATTTTGCACAGAAAGAATTAGTAGGTAATGTTATGTGATTTCATGATTTGCAGCTTCAGATTACATCAATAAATCCTGAAAATTCAAGCCTTGTTGCTTCATTTACCCATTGGCCCACACCCGAGTCTCTAAATTTACAAACTTCCAGAAAACCAAACAATGGAAACACTTTACGAAGATCTAAGATTTTTTTATAGCTTGGCTGCATTTGTCTCCGAATTCTTTCGCGGCAGTCGGAGAATTTTAGCGCCTTTGGCAAAGTTTTTTTCTCAAATTGTTTTTTGCAACATGATCGTACCGTTACCTCGGTCTTGCTCGTGCTCGTACTCCCCTCGAGCTCCAAACACGTTTTTTTGACACAACAAATCCTTACACCGACCTCCCCCCTCCCCCAACCGGTCCGCGGTTTTTCTTGCGCGTCCGAAGTCGCGTGATCCCCGCACGGAAACAAAATGTCGCAAATATTTACCTGAAGCGTTTTGTGCGATTCCGCCATAACAACAAAGAGCTGAGTAAGCCACTGACGAAAGACAAAGGATATATTGGGCCAGACCGTGAAGAACTAGCGCGTGGTGGGACTATATACTACTAATGCCCAACTGCACGAAAGTAACGGAACAATTCAGAATTCCGCTTCCGATCTTCAGGGCTACAACCACAAACTCTACCAAGAATAACTTTAAAAGAACAACAGCCCTCCAGTTTCCGTCACAAAACAGAACTGAAAAACATAACAATACACCGCAACTAAGCAAACAAAAGGCACCAAATATTGTGGCATGGCCAGGGTTTCTTTACTCAGGTGACTACTAATTAAATGAGTCTTTTTCTCACTAATTAGTCACGTTGTGATTCGTATTTTATATTTCGCCTAGTTAATTCTTGCTTCTTTGATCTGCAATTTGTTCATAGCGATTCTTTAAAATTGTGGTGAGCACAGGCACTTTATCATCTGCTGGTGGTTTGCTGGGGGGGCGGGAGGGAGGGTGTCTTTTACTGACACCTTCGCTTACCTAGACGTCGAGTTTCCAGTGCCAAATAATCTTGATATTGACTGCATTGCTGTTGGTTCTGCGTTGATTTGGCACCCACGTACATGGGAGACGGGCCCATCCGCTAGCCAGATTTTAAGGCGGGGGTGGGGGGGGGGGGGTGGGTGGTCAGAGCACTTCTGGCCACTGGGTCTGTCTTTAAGCTGTCTGCGGGCATAGTTTTTGCAAATATGGTCAGATATATAAACAGATAGAAACTGAATAAATTGTTTCACTTATCCTAAGAGTGCTCTATACAAAATATGAATGCGAATTTTATATAATATTTATATTTGTTTTCTTTATTATTATTATTAGCATCATCATCATTATTATTATTATCATCATTATTTTATTTTTTTTTATTATATACCTCTACCCGCTAAAATGAGATGCCGTGACAGCATTGGTGACGAGCAAATGACGAACGCAGCAAGATTGTGCTGTGAGCGCCGACACGCTTGCGAGCAATGACCAGCAATCAAATCTAATATTTTGGTGTAGTCCGTACAAAGCAAGCAACTATCCACAAATAAATTTTCACAGGAATCTGTAGACCATCCTTCTGCGATTCAACCACCAGAAGCTTAATCCATTTGAAGGTTTTGCACATGGTGAAAATCAACTATTTTTGCGAAGTACTTTTAAGTGAATGAAATACATGTCTGTGAAATTTTATTATTTTGCAACCAAAAGAACCCGGAACATTCCCTAAAATTATCCAGCACACATTTAAACATTGCACAAAAATATTTGAGTGTTTTAAAAACGGAAGAATGATGTGGTTTTGCATGCGAGGCTCTCAAAGTTGATTAATAAAATGGCGCGTAAAATGACGATTTTGACGGGATTTGGTAATTTGCATGTTTCTTTGAAATAAAAGGATATTTTGCCAAAAAAAACTATCCAGTAGTTTTTGTCATGCCCTAGTCTACCTACCATAAGAATATGAGCGAAATCGAATTTCGACCCTTGCCGAGTTATTTTCCATATTAATGGACAGGGTCTCTTAAGATCAACCACTTCAAGCATGTACGCGGATGACGCTAACGAACTTGTCGTCAAACTAAATTGTGATCTCGCTCATGTCAGCAACTGGCTTATAGAAAACAAACTTCAAATGCACCCCTCTAAATCCAAATTGATGATTATTGGCTCCTCGTATAATTTGAATAATGAGAAAACCGAACAACCCGTTGTGGTAAACAACATACCCGTATCACGAACTGATACACGTAAATGCTTAGGAGTTCAGAGAGATGAAAAACTTAGTTGGGATAGTCATATTGACATGATTTGTAGGAGGCCAGTGCGGGTATTTGAGCAATGAGACGTATTAAGCCCTTTGTTCCTGTAGATACGCTTGAAGAGGTTTATTAGAGCCTGGTACAGCCTTTGAATATTGTTCTCCTCTTTGGGACAACTGCGGGAGTTTACTAAAAGACAAGCTACAAACATTCCAATCTCGTGCTGCTAGCCAGGGTCCTCACTGGTGCCAATTACAATAGGGAGCTTTAGATTCGAGTACGAGTACGAGAACGAGTACGAGTACGAGTTTACTAGCGTGCTCGCATTGCGCATGCGTAGCTCTCCGTGACATTGTCATGGGAGCGGGAAACTCGTTGTCAGCCGCTCGTCGACAACGAGATTTTGACCAGAAGTCATCCTCCAGAGAACGAGTTTCGAAAGGTGAGTATTTTGTATTTTAAACTTATGCTAGTCATTTTCTAAGTCAGCAAAGGCAAACTTAATGCCGTATAAAGAGGTTTTATTGAATTGAATGTTATTACAAACCCTGATTCCATTTTTTTTTTACGTTTTGGTTGGCCTATGTTCACGAAATTCTGAGGTCTTTACATGTAAACAACAAATCGCCAATCGAATAAATTTAAATTGAAAAATGAAGGCCTTAAAAAAGCAGTTTCATTCTTTAAACTCCAAACATGCATGAGGGATATAAACAGTGAGTTGTTGTGATATGGTTGATACTTTCCTGACTTTCTTCGTAGCAATGGCGAAACGAGAACTTTTTATTTGGAAAAAGAAACACGAAGCTATGCTTCTCAGAGAAGTACTGGTTGAAGAGCCCCACAAGTACCGACCAGGTTCAAAAGAGAGAGGTATATCTTGGACGAAAATCGCCGAACATTTGCAAGAGAGTGGAATGAAAGTTACTCAAAGATCAGCAAGAGAGAGGTTTGATAAGTTATACCAAGACTTCAAGAAAAGAGAAAAGGAAGAGAGCAGTGCTAGTGGCGTGGATGTTGAATACGACGAGATACACCAGGCCCTGACCAATATCCATGATCAGATTGTGGATTGGCAGGAGCAGCAACAAGGGAAAGAGAAAAGTGAAAAAGCAACAGCCGAAGAGATGAGGAAAAGAGCAACAGAGAAGTTAAGTGAAACAAAACGAAGAACCAGCACGGACGATGAAGAACACAGAACTCTTGGAACGGAACACGGAACTCTTGGAACGAAGCATTGAGAGAAAAGCCTCTGAACGAGCTGAACAACAGCTCAACAAAAAAAGAGAGCTTCAATTGCATACCGAGGAATTGCGTCAACAACAGCAATTCCAAGCAATGCTGCTTCAGCAACAGCAACAATTCCAGCAGCAAGAACAGCACCTCCAGCAGCAACAACAAGGAATGAACATGGCTATGTTAAATACACTTGCTGAAATAGTCAAAAAGTTCAATTGAACTTTGGAACTAATCCACGGTGAGTGAGGTTTTGAAACTATAGTTTCTTATTTTAACAAATTTTAAGAACTTGGTGTTTGCACTTTGATGAAAAAACTTCAGCAAGTGTATTTAACATAACCATGATTATAGTTTGAGGTTTTCAAACTATAGTTTTCAATTTGCTATTTGAAAGCCTTTAATGAAGATAGTGTTTGCATTGTGATAAAACCTTGAACACTGAAACATTTTATTAGCTTGTCATTAATTATTGTCATATTTAATACCATTATATTTATTGAATCAAAACTAAGGAAGAGTTTGTATTGTAAAAAAATTTGAACACATTTTTTTACATCTTTGTACAAATATATATGTAGCTGCATTATTAAAAAATCAGTTCAGCTCTTTTGAAATTAAAAATTATACATATTTTCAAATTTGACTTTCTCAGGTAAATTTGTTTAGATTTGAAAATTCTCTAGTATGGAAAAAAAAATTGATGGCCATGGATCATCCACATCCCATCGTGATCAATTACTTCATCCTTTCATAGCTAGCTATACAATAGAAATTTACATGCAGAAAATATTATTACATGATTTTGGATCAATTCTTCTCAGGTGAACTTGAAATTTTTTATCTCCTCGTCACTATGCCAAATTGCATTACTTAAATGTAGCCATAGTTAGTACTAACTATGATGTAGCAAGTTAAGAGTTTTAAACCTGAAAATAATCATCTAATGTAGGAGGCTGAACATCAAAATAGGTGCTTGTAGTTGATCCATATAAGCAGGTACGTGCATTCCTAAGCAGAGCACACACTGAATACATTACACCTACTGGACTTTAAGTTCTTCTTAAAATCTAGGAAAGCGAAGTATGTTACTATGTCGCTAAACACCCACTCCACAGCTTCCCTGACTTTACTCATAGAGGAGTTAAATTCTTCTTGGTCAACCGTCAATTTACCACCCTTGTATGGTCCCTGAAGATGAATTCTCAGTGGATAGGCTAGGTCCCCATATATACACAGTGGTTGTCCACTGGTGTCAAATGAATGCTGCTGAGGGTCATGAAGGAAGCCAGACATTCTTAACATACCAGAATCATGCCTTTTACCCTCTGAAAGGAAAATTTATAGAGTAAACATACTTGGATTTATATAGTAGCTGGTGTACGTTATAACACTCTTGTAGCTGCAGGAAAGAGTTGAGTTACAGACAGATTTCATTTTCCGAGTTAATTGACTACAAATCTAATACTACAAGAAGAAAACTTTGCATCCTTTGTTGTCTCAGTACTCGTCCACAAAATGGAGGAGGGGAGGGCGTGCTTATTCAAGGGGGGGGGGAGCGCTTATTTTTAAATTTGGGTCGATAGGAGGGGCGCTTATTCGAAGGGGGTGCTTATTCAAGGAGGGCGCTAATTCGAGGATTTACGGTAGTGACACTTCAATTCAGTTTCAAATTTGGGGGCTTAAATAAAGGGACGCATTACAGTAGAAAGATGCAAATAATCGCATTAGCTTTCCAACTGGTCCATACAAATTGGCTATTAAACCATTTGGCGCAACAACTGATTGAAACTTTAGGGCGTGTACCCTTTTGTGGCCATTGTACATCACACGCTGGTTCTCTCCTGGGCGACAAATTGGGCGAACTGTCCCATCTACAAACCCCCAGCAATTCTCAAGAGCTGCTCCCTTTCCATGGACAGCAAGCGCAAAGTCTTCCAGATGTTGGCTACTCAGCCAGGGTTGATCGAGATTTCTGAGCAAGTATCACCTCGTTTAAGATTAAGCTCAGCTCGGGCACTGAACGACCAAAGTGAGGAATCATATCCGAGAGACGACATGGGTAAGAAAAACGTTCAATACAATCAACAGTCCTTCCGTTCCTGAACATACCGTGCCATTGATGCAAGTAAACATTTCTGGACTTTTAAGTGCCCGAAGAAGGAGAGGCAATTCTGTGATGCCAAACCTGAACTCTGTTTCAAACTCTTCAGGAGAAATGGCGTCCAAACATCGTCAATCCTTTCATACTGCTTGTAAGGGTATTGTATTTTCTTCGTTGCGATTTCATAAATCGCCAGGAATTCTTCTTCCTCAATCTCTTCATCTCAAAGGAGGTAAACGGATGCTTCTAGGTAGCTTTTTTGCTAAACATAGCGAGATTGTTACAACTCCTACTCGGATCGACACATTTGTTTACAATCTAAAGTTACAATTCTCGTCAGCACGACTACGAGTACAAGATACTAGTGCCAGATGTCGCGCGGTCACAACTCGTACTCGTACTCGAATCTAAAGCTCCCTATTATAATTGGCACCAGTGAGGACCCTGGCTAGCAGCACGAGATTGAAATGTTTAAAGCTTGTCTTTTAGTAATTTCCCAGACCCTCTCTTGGGACACACTGATGCGAGGCGGCTTCGTGCTAAATCAACATTGATGTACAAAATATTAAACGACACCGCGCCCAACCTTAGGAACTCCTTTGTTAGAAGGAATGTTGATCAGACTGATTATGGACCTTAAGCATCGACGACGTTGGATGTCAAGGACGTTCGCCGGAAGTTATTTTTCATCTGTCGTCAGCTTTTGCTATGGATACACCGTCCGTCCCTGATGAAACGTCACGTCGACAACGCAGGATCGTTTAGTTTGACGTCCTGGAGAAAACGCAGGAATAAAGGTAGATTTGAGTTTGAAATTGCCGTGCTTCGAAGATGATTCGATGTCATTCACTGCGATAAACTCATTAAATTTCCTCGGCTGTTGTACTTGTTGTCATGTTAAGTTTGCAAGTTCCCGGTGAAGGAGGAAATTACGCTGGTCCAAGCAAATCCTCCAGGTTAGATGTCAGCTTAAATTTTATTCGGACGAAAGTCTCTGAAGTCGTGCAAGTAACTTAGCGTAATGCCTACTTTGAGAAAAAAATTATTAGCCTTAGGTTAAAATTAACTTCGCCACAACAAATAGATATCAACAAGCAGTCGGCAGTTTATATTTTGTTTACCTTTTTTGTCCGGCTCGGCTCAAAGTGCGACACCTATACGAATGTACACACTTTTTTCTCTAGTAATCGTCCTTAAAGGGATATCTGAGATTGGCGGAAATTGAAGAATATAGGTAGCCGTGATACCGTCCAAACTGGTTTGAAAATAAAATGTGTGTTGCATCTAATAAGCTTACGCTTAGACGTAAATAGGCTTTTGAACATTATACTTTTATTTCCCCACTAAAATGCACCATCTTAATTCACCATTTTGTCCACTAAAATCCTCGGTTTCCCCCCAAAAAGCCACTAAAATGCTCGGTTTAAGCTCATACATTTTGATAATTTTAATGTTTCATAACAGTTCAGTGTCCTCGACAGAAACGTATATACTTAGTATTACAAGTTATCAACAACGTATATCATAGTTTTAATACATCAAAACATAATTCCCTAAATGATCTGCTTTTCTGTTAATCCTTTGTCCCCTTTCGGTGATACTTACGTTAAGAGGCTGAACTCCATTTTCTCATAAATTTTTTTTTCTATTTTCTGAGGGAAAAAATCTCAATTTTCCGGGAAAATGCCACTAAAATGCTCGAATAATGCTAATTGCTTTTGCCTCACTAAAATGCTCGATGCAAGCATAATGTACAAAAAAGTGAAGCCTTGGAGCCAAGGCTGGCTCATAGCTGCCGGAGCTTATCCCGGTTTCTGTAGCATTAAGCGGCTAGAAGTATTTCTACTTCCCCTGGACAGGATGCTAGTCCATCGCAGGTCACTTCCCCGCAATTTTGTTAGGTTTCCCCAACAAATAGCAGGTACCCATTTATACACCTGGGTGGAGAGAGGCACTGTGAGAGTAAAGTGTCTTGCTCAAGAACACAACACACTGTCCCCGGCCAGGGCTCGAACCCGGACCGCTCGCTCCGGAGTCGAGCGCACTAACCATGAGGCCACCGTAAAGCATGAGGCCTACTCGTAAAGCACATTTAAGTTTAAGTAATAGAGCACTTTTTCCGTGTTTACATAGCCTGATCTAAACACGAGGTTGGTTGGGAGAATTCAAGACAGTTTGCAACTGTGGTTGTTATAGATTGTTGGCTGACTGGTAGAATACGTATTAATTATTTTACTGACATATTACTATCCTCTGTCTAGAACATTTAAATTAGCCTAAAATAGCTGGGAAACGAAGCATTATCAGCTTAGGTATGAAAAATGTAACTTTGTACCAAAAATAGAGTGTATGCTCGAGAACTAAGTGATGGTATTTTTGGGGGGACTTATATTTACATATGCCATAGAGAAGTTAAACACTGCATTTTTTATCATATCCGATCAACTGGGCATGATGTTTATGCAAGCTAACTGAATACTCGTAGTTAGGTATCTTTTAAAACAGTGGTAAAACGGAATGGAGTGAAAGAAAGACATTCTCTTGTGCCTTGAAGTCTTGCAGGCCGAGCCACACAGGGTAAAAGAGAAGACTGTGGGCAGGGAACAGGCATGGGAGAAAATTGCCAACATTCTCTACCAAAGAGCTGAGTTTAAAGTTAACAAGAGGTCGGTAAGAGATCATTGTATGGTCCTTGTGGAAAAATTTAAAAAGAAGACTTCACAAGAGTTAAAAGCCAGTGGCATCAGTCCCGAGCCAACCGAGCTGGACAGGCTACTGGAAGAAATCATGGAGAGAGCTAAGGTCTGTGAGCAGTCAAGAGATGAGGAGGATGACAAAGCAAGAGAGAAAAAACAGAAAGAACAAGAGCAAGCTAAGGATATCAGGCTCAAAGCCATGGAGTCGTTGAGCGAAACAAACAAACGGTCACTTTCAGATTGGGATGTTGAAAATCAAACCAAGGCCAAAAAGAGGCGATCCAATGGAACTGAAATGGTGGCCTTTTTAAGGGACCGGGCAACTGAAGAGAACAGGCTAAAGGAGAGAGATATAGAAATAAGATCTGTGCAGTTAGAGAAAGAGGCCGAGAGGCAGCAATTGCTTGCAAATGCAAGCCTACATGGCTCAACAGCAACAACAGCAGTATAAGATGCTTATGGCAATATTAGAAAAGAAAAATGGAAAAAAAGAAATGTAAATCTGCAAATATAAGCACTCTCCTATCAACGAAAATTTGAAATAAGCACCCTGTCCGCTTCCCTGGCCCAGATGTGAACATTGATCAATACTTACTTTCAATTCAGCGTCCCTCTTGAATAAACACACTAGTGTTTTAAGTCAAAATTTGAATAAGTACCCTGGGCACCACTTATTTGAAGATTTACAATATTATACCATGAAACATATATTTTATGCCTTTTATTTTTTGTAATATGGTTGGATATCTTGTAACTGGGTCAGATGCTTTCGAGCTACTCTTTTATAACACAATATTTTGACTATGATTGTAGTGGCCCCAACAAAAGCAAAGGGCCGGTACATTTTAACTTCATTGCTCAAACGAATCACCACCTACTTCAGATGGAGTCTGTTAGTGTGATAAAATTGACTGCTTACATATTTTTATGCTTAACATATATTTTATTGCTTGGGTTGTCTTCATCCTTTTTGTATTAATATTTACATAATTTTTTGATGACACAATTTATTCATACCAGTATGTACATTATAATTACTTATCCTCAAAAGGTCTTTTACTGATGAGAAATTAATGCCATGTATAAAACTTACATGACTTGTACCACATAATATAATATAATATATTTCTGGGCGACATAGCTTTGAAACAAAATTTTGATTAAAAACGCTATGAACTTTGCCATACAGTGTAATGAGCATTTATAACATAAGCTCTTATTTTCATTATGGTACAGGAGATTAAGTGATTAGTCAACCACAGTCCCCACAGTTATCAAATGGGATGGCTAAAACATATTATTTTCAAAAGTACATAAGTACATAAACGCATAAGGTGGATTTGAAGATAGCTGTTTACCTCTACATCTTATAAAAACAAGAATGGCAGTAAAAACTCTTTGCCTCTTTGCCATTTGCCTTGTTTGATTCTTGCACCAGATGGTCCAAACAAAATGTTTTTGTCCTTTTATATTGTACTTGAGTGCCCTAAGGTCTACTTACTTCATTTTTAGGATACTCTTACATCATATGGTTCCATCATGTCGATCCATCCTACCTTATGGAATTTTGTGGGGGCTTTTGAATCCCTTCCCCAGCTCCCTCTAGTTCCCCATAGTAATCTTCAATGACCCAGTCCTTGGTGTCAACAAGGTATGACTATTAAGAAATAAGAACGTTACTCTGGTTAAAATTGTATAAAAATATGCACAATGTTTTTAAAAGTCCAAACGTTTCGGATGAACCTTCAACCTTCATCAGGGGAAAGTGAAAAAATAATTCGCAAAAAACACGTTTCTTATAGTGTGCCAAATTCAGATCTATTATTAAGTTCTGTCCCTCAAAGCAAGATTTAGAAATTTGTGCGCAAATGTATGCCATCATCACGATTCAGCTGATTCCTGCAAATATTAATTTCCCAAGCTTCAAGAATGCGTCGATTGCGCCAATTACCACTACTCGATTCCATGCAAAGATTGTGACAAGAGTTATGTCGGGGAAACCAAACGCAAATTTTCTACTCGCCTTAAAGAACACCAGAAAGCGGTGGAACATAAACACTCGCAAAAGTCAGCTTTAGCGAAACATTGTTTACGTTCTGGTCACACTGTCTCTTGGGAGGCATCCAAGATCCTACGCATAAGTGCTAATTGGCGCAAGAGATGGTGGCTCAATGTCAAAGAATGTAGCAGTGGTGTTTCAATACATGCATGTCAATGCATTTCGTAACAATACACAAACCACATAGTGTTTGCCAACGGCACTTAACCCGATTTTAAGACTTTTCTCGAAATCAAGGAATTTAAATGATGCCACAATATCGCCAAAAATCCACTCCACGGACGTTCGTACAGAGCTCATGGACTTATTGAAATGTTCCATGGGAGCAGTGAGTGGAGCTTCTCTGAATGGTTGCTGTAGGTGGAGCCGCAGTGGATATGCTGGGTCGCCATAAATGCACATGGGCTCGCCAGTAACAGGACTGAATGCATTTCGCTCTAAATCGTCTAGTAACCCACAGTCCTTGAGCATTGCTGCATCATGTTTTCTGCCTTCTGTGTAAGTTTAAAACAACAAAATGGGTCGATCAATCAATAAATCAATCTACTCCATCAATCAAAGATTAAACACATACATTTTATTGGAATCCCTGTTAAAGGTCTAATTGAACAATAACAAAAGTAACTAACAACAAACGCGGGAAAACGAAATAAAAACAACAATAAACATGCAACAAGCGTAATCTACAAAACGTGAAACATACATGAGCTATTTGCAATTTAAACGTATGCGACTTAAAGACACTGCACAACGATTTTCACTGCATGTACCTATATACGTGTACCTAAGTTCGATAGATAATTAATTACTGGCTGCTAGTAAATGTATAATCACACTAGTAACTGTATAATCACACTGTATGCAATAGCCAACAAAATTACAGGCACTATTGGCATTTTGGCATGCAGTCTTGTAACAGCACGATAAAAATGATAACAATTTGTCACGTACCTACGGGTCCGTACAGGTGAGCGACGAGTCCATTTGGTAATGAGACTGACTGGAATTTTAAAGCATGTACACGCTTGTGGCCGTTGCAAACTATTTTTTGGTCTTTGCCTGACCTACAAATAGGCCGAACTGTGCCGTCGACAAATCCAAAGCAGTTGGACAGCGCGGCCTCTTTGTCAGCTACGGCATCAGCGTACACTTGCAGTTTGTCTCTACTGAGGAGTTGGTCATTCCACTTAGTGATCTTGGCGTGATGATGGTCGAAAATCCACTTCTCAAAACGTGTCGTGATCATACTTATCTCTGGCACTGCCCGTCCAAATCTGTGGATCATGTCACCCAAACGACATGGGTATGCAAATCTTTTTAGTACCATGCACAGTCCCTCTATGCGGTCGGCCTTCGTCCGTTGGTGGCACCATAGACTCTCAGGCAATCCAAGGGCATCAGCAAGTCTAACAATGTCCATTTTTCTTACTCGAAACTCATGAAAGCACTCTGCTTCGTCCATAGAATCGAGATCAAAACGATCGTAGTCGGCTTGAGGAAATGAAGGATTTTTGGAGAAACTAGCGTCATACAACAACAAAAATTCTTCTTCGGAAATAAAATGATGACTCCATGCTAGAGAAAGCATTTCTCGAGCTTCCTTTAAACTGGACGTCGTCGAGAACACGTAAAGTACTGTAGTATGTGTTTACATTTTCACGGTCGACCGACAACGTCCGTAAATTAGCGTAATTGTTTTGCTTAACGTAATCATGTCACGAACTCCGGTGGCGACAACGTGGTTCCCAGGTTCCCTCTTCTGCCAGCGATCGAACGTCCGTGATATCCAAAGTCATCGACACTTAAGGTCCCTCCCTATACACCGATTGCAAATATGGCGACGATTTCACCAAAGCGAGGCTTCGTTGCTAAGGGCTGGCCAGCTCTGTTTTTCCAGGAATTTTGCAGGCTTTACACTGAGAAATTGGATGCTGAAATCGAAAGGAAGGCCCGTTCAAGGACACATTTCATCGAAATATTGCAAAATACATCTTAGAGGTGTTGTAAAGGTCAGTGTTTTTATTAAAGCAACGTTATTTGGGCGTACATATCGCTATCCAAGGGCGATGTTTTGTTCGCAGTGGCTTTTCGTACGGCACCCGTACGGCGACTTGTATTTGCTCTTCGTACGGGAGTCAGTACATTTTATTGGGTTTTTCTGTGATTGCTGATTCTTGCTTATCCAAATTATCGTATTTACCTTTAGAAGTAGTGCCGTTTTTTTGAGCCACGTTAATTTTCTCTGCTTACGATTCGCACATGTCACGCGATTAGAAGGACCGTACAGCGGCTGGTATATTTATTTGCTAAATTCATACGCGATCCTCTGAGTATCAGTAAAAGTTATCATTAAAATCAATATATACCTGTATTAGGAGATGTTTGATTTTTAAAGTAGACCTTAAGTTACTCCCGTATGAATAGAAAATACAACAAGGAATACGGGAGTCATTGATAAGACCACTACAACAATTGCTAGACTTCGTCCACTTATTCTCTTGCAAAATAAAAGGTAAGCTCTTACCTAAAGATTGAAGCACTACGTTTTCTTACATGAAACAATGTGAGTCACATGCATGGCAAAGATTACCGGCAGCAGCGATCAAAACCGCCAGCTTTTTGAGAGTTGCAGTATTGGAGGCCGGGACTGGAGGAATTCACCCATTGGAGAATGGCATTTCTGTAGAAAATTATGTTGAAGATAACAGAACACATCTGTTCTTCTGGAACAGGTATAAATATTCACCACAATGACTGAAACTGTGCCAACTTTTGAAGGAGGAAAAAGTCCCGTATGAATAGCAAAAATGCGAATAATTCGTACGGGATTACCAACGAGACAGACGAGAGTCCAAATTCATAGAATTTTCACTTACCACTCGATCCAAGCATAGTTGGTAGAGGGAGACCAAGTTAGTGTATTCTAAGTATTTATAAGGTATAAGAAATTCTTTTCGCACATTTTAAACCTACAGTGTACTGCAGCCAGCAAATCTTTGAACAAGAGGTTGCGTGACATGCGCAAGTTTCTGTAGATCGGAAAATATTTGAAGTGTCGCGTGTGGGTCTTTCGTTACCTAAGATTAATCTGGCTCAAAAAAACGGCACTCACTGGAATCGCTAATCCTTCTAAAGGTAAATACGATAATTTGGATAAGCAAGAATCAGCAATCACAGAAAAATCCAATGAAATGTACTGACTCCCGTACGAATAGCAAATTCAAGTCGCCGTTCGGGTGCCGTACGAATAGCCACTGCGAACAAATTCAAAACATCGCCCTTGGATAGCGATATGTATGCCCAAATAACGTTGCTTTAATAAAAACATGAACCTTTACAACACCTCTAAGATGTAGTTTGCAATATTTCGATGAAATTTGTCCTTGAACGGGCCTTCCTTTCGATTTTAGCATCCAATTTCTCATACCCTGCGGGCAGATGGTTTCTCCTGAGAAACCAACTGCTCGCAGGGTATATTTCTCAGTGTAAAGCCTGCAAAATTCCTGGAAAAACAGAGCTGGCCAGCCCTTAGCAACGGTTACTACCGACAAGCCTTGCTTTGGTGAAATCGTCGCCATATTTGCAATCGGTGTATTATCATCTCAGAAACAGCGCTACAGATCTGACACTTCCTAAACCGAAGAGAGAGTTTCTAAAAAGAAGTTTTAAATATAGCGGCGCAATGCTTTGGAACCAACTCCCTAGTGAAGCAAAACTAGCGGAATCGATACACTCATTTAATAAATAGTCAAAACGTAATTGGGTCATTTCATGCCAAACGTACTTAGTTTACAAATGTACTTAGTTTGCTCTAGTTGAAATTTTGTAGTTTTAGATTTACTATATTATTAGTCATGTACTTAGGTTATAATATGTATTTAGTTCATAATAGTTGAATTTTTTATGACTCTAGGCCTAATTAATCTTGTATTATTAGCTTTAGTGTCTTTTATATCTGTACAAACACGCCCCCCATGGAAACCAGCTGAGTGTTGTTGGGGCTAGCGAGTTTCCTTGATATAAATAAAGTATACCAAAGTATACCATACCATATACCATAAACCCATTGAAGATTACATCCAGGAACAGCAGAACAAAATCACTCGAGCAACAACCCGACGAGACGTTTATACCTTGCTAGCAAATTCCTCAAAACATAAGGAAGAGACAATAAAAGTTGAAGAAATCCAGATCTGTGCGAATCTATTTTAAGCGTCAAACGAACAGATGGCAAGGATTACGAACCATCAAGCCTTCGAGGGTTTTCTTCAAGTGTTAACCGGTTTTTGAAAAAATGCAAATATTCCGTAAGCATTATCGACGACAAAGAGTTTGACCAAGCAAGGAAATTTCTGAAAGCTCGAAATAAACAACTTAAAAAAAAAACAAGGAAAAGGAAGAAAAAAAATCAAAGGCAGCTGAAGCATTGACCGATGAAAAGGTTAACATTCTGTACGAAAAACAGGTTTTCGAAGAAGCGATGCATGAAGTGCTTGCACTTTCTGGATAAAAACATAACTTTACTAAGCTTATTATTCTGCTGAATGAAAAAGCAAATAAAGTTTATAGGAACGTTGAAGATTAAAATCTCAGATAAAGTTTATAGGAACGTTGAAGATTAAAATATCAGTAAGTTTGAAGGGAAAAAGTTACAGCCGGGAAAGTGCTTTGTGCGGTATATGTACGTACTCGTTTTTGTATCAGAAAACTCACTCGTTCGCTACGCTCACTCTTTCGTTTTCTGATACATCAACAACTCGTGCTTAAATATCGCACGCGCGCACTCTCCATGAAGAAATATATATATATACGTATTCATTCACATCACGTTACGTTCTTGTCTTTTGTTTGAACAAAGGTCAAATTGAACTCTATTTGTATAATGTAAACATCTTTTCTCACTTCAGCACCTGGAATAGCGCTGGGTCCTTTCCCGAACAGCGGCTGGTAATCGAACTTATTATACACTCGACAAAATATCTTGTTTTTGATTAGTCAATGGCGAATGCATAAATAGGTTATAGAGTGCAATCCAGGTTATAGAGTGCAATCCAGGTTATAGAGTGCAATACGGAAGTTGCTATGGAAACACCGGAGAAGCGCCAAATTTGAACACCAAAGTGAAAAAAAATGGCTGACAGTCGGTTTGCTTTGTCAAACCAAAACATCGTTGAGCAACTTAAAGAAAATGCGAAAAACAAAAACACGTTGAAAGCTACACAGACCTGGTTGAATGTCTTGCAAACATGGGCGACTGAAGAAAACTAAACCCAAAACTGGAAGAATACGAGCACGAACAACTCGATAAAATGTTACAAACCTTCTACACAGAAATAGGTACTAAAGACTGGTTTGAGTACGAACCTAAGAGTTTAAAATCCATGCTGGCAGCCCTCGACCGCTATTTACAAGAGCACGACTACAAGTACTCTATTATACGAGACAGAGAGTTTCACCAGTCGAAGTTTGTACTTGAAGGAAAAGTGAAGTGTCTCCGTCAACAAGGGAAAGGCAAGAGACCCAACGCCGCGAACGCACTGACAACCGAGGAGGAAGAAATGCTATGGAGTAAGCAAAGTCTCGGAAACTGCAGTCCAAGAGTTCTTTCCCAAACTATGTGGTGGATCTTGACTAAATATTTCGGCCTGAGGGGAAGACAGGAGCACCATTCAATGGAAGTCGAGGACTTCCAGTTTTTGTGTGGACGACAGTGGCACTGAGTACGTCACATTTAAAGAAAATACTACAAAGACGAGGCAGGGCGGACTGAACACAAAACATCGTAGTGTTCTGCCAAATATGTTCGCTACTGGCGGTCAGGAATGTCCTGTTGACTTGCTGAAGCAGTACCTTAGCAGACGTCCTCAAGGGCTGCGAGACAAAGGTCCTTTTTACCTTGCCATAATTAAAAACCCTAAAACAAATGTCTGGTACAAGAAACAGCGGCTCGGTGTAAACAGCATCGATACTATGATGAAAGGGGTTATCAAGAACATACCTCTGGAAACAAGCAAGAAGAAATTGACTAACCACAGCGCAAGGAAGACAGTTGTGAAGGAACTCCGAGCAGCAAACGTCGAGAGGCAGTCGATAATCCAAGCGACTGGCCACGCAAGTGAAAAGCGTCTTGACTACGACGAAGGAAGCGAAAAGGAACAGCAACAGCTTTCAAACGTCATCGTTATTTATTTAGTTTAATTTAATTTTTAATTTAATTTTCAGAATGTCCCCATATTAGTAAGGGAGATTTCTCCCTGGCTAGGCGGTCTTTTGACATTGGAATAAAGTTTATTGATTGATTGATTTGATGACTCCACAGTCAGCAGCTTCCAGCAGTTCTCCTGATCTACCAATTTGGCCTTTTCCTCCAACGACTTCAACGTCTGAGCAAGTGAACAAAGCTGTCATGCTTTCACCGTGAACAATTTTCACAACTGTCAAGTCACATTCAACGTGGTTCAGGGGCAATGCAGCTCTCCAAAGTCTGTAAATCACTGAGGCCGATTGAGATTGAAGAATTGAAAACAGATTTGCGGACTTTTGCCGCCTTTAATAACTGATATCGAAATATTTTCTGAATTTTTTCAAAATCCTTCAAAAACTTCACGCTTGATTTGCCTGTCACAACATTATATTATGATTGGTTCAAATAAAACATGTGAGCATACTGGAAACCACTGAAGTGTTTAATGTAGTACGTAACGCGTACAAAGTAGCGCGTTTGAGTAATTTTGTTGACAATATGATAAATAAAAAATAGATGAACCTGCTCGTGCATTTCGTGATTTATGGTCACTCGTGATGTTTTGAAAGTTCTTTGTTGAAAACTGGATGTAGAGTGTCACGTGGATGTTGTGTGTTTTCTACCCCCCACGAATTGAACTTTGAACTCTCGATGAACACTCTTGAGAAAACATGAAAAGGAATGCGTGAAAGCTGTCTTGTGTATTGTTATTCTGAAATACAGTCTTTATTCGAAGTTGTCCTGTTGTATACGTTTTATACATTTGGTGCCGAGACCCGGGAACCGAAAACCGGGATTCTACCGCTCTCAAGAACGTCTTGAATGAAATTGTTGTGAAAGCGAGCTGGAAGCACGTGGGTGACATGTCGCACTCGGAGAAGAAGAAATTGAAGAATCTGAGGAAATTTCGCGACGGTCATCGAAAGTTTGTCCAGAAAACTATCGAAGATGCTAAAGGGTTAATCACTCAAGGTAATCCCATCGAAGTGAAACGGCTGAAATTTCTTCGAACCGCTCTTGAAACGAAGTATTCGGAGCTTCAATCGCTCGACCGCGAAATTGTGGATCTGGTGGATGACGTTAAAGTTATTGATACCGAAGTCTGTGAGAGCTGTGAGCTAATGGGCTCTATTCAGGAGTGTATTGTAGAGTTAGAATCTGTTTTGGAAGCTCAAGAAAGTAAGGAAAAGAGTCAGAAATCCCCTTCTGTGGTGCAACCTGTTTCTCTCGAAAGCGCGGGAAATTCTCAAGTTCACGTTTCGAAGGTTTTCACTCATGCAAAGTTACCCAAGCTTGAGCTCAAGAAATTCCACGGAAATCCCATGCAATGGTATCCTTTCTGGGAATCTTTCGAGTCTGCGGTTCACAAGAACCCAAATCTGTCTTCCGTGGATAAATTCAACTATTTGAAGTCACTTCTCACTGGCACCGCGCAGAGTTCAGTCGCTGGCCTAGCCCTGACGAGTGCTAACTACGAAAAGGCAGTTGATCTACTTAAACAAAGATTCGGGAATCGACAGATGGTGATCTCTAGCCATATCGAAGTGCTCACCAAACTCCCCAAGGTGGAATCGATTGGCGAAGTTAAGAAACTCCGAAGCTTGTACGACACAGTGGAATCTCATGTTCGTGGATTGGAAGGTATGGAAATCTCCTCCGAGATGTATGGTTGCTTCTAAACACCAATAGGTATGCAGAAACTACCGGAAGAATTTCGAATCGCTATCACACGGAATCTGGAATCGGAGACATGGAATCTGAAAGATATTTTGGTTGAATTTCACAAGGAACTGCAACTGAGAGAACAATGTCTTGTCAACAACAAGGAGTTCAAATCCTCAAATCAGAGAGGTGAGTTCCCACTTTCCACATCAGCTTTGTACACTGACAGTTCTAAGGATAAGCAGTCTTCTCGTGTTTGGTGTTCATTTTGCAATCAAAACCATCAGAGCTCTAAGTGTAATGTTGTCACAAGTACCGAATCTAGAAAAGAAGTTCTTAAAAAGAAAGGCAAGTGTTTCCTATGTCTCAAGCAAGGACATTTGGCACGTAACTGTCAAGCTCATATGAAATGCCTTAAATGTCAAGGAGCTCACCATGTAGCAATCTGTGGTGATTCTCAATCAACCCTGGGTGGGCAAGATCAAGATAATGTGGCCAGTATATCTACCAGTATGTATGTGGATCAGTCTAGAGGGTCGGTTTTGTTGCAGACGGCAACCGCTGAAGTTGTGCGTCCAGATAATGACAGTTATTCCCCAAGTGTTCGCCTGGTATTTGACTCATGCAGTCAAAGATCTTACGTAACTAAGGACTTTAAAGACAAACTGAAGTTACCAGTGATTGGTAGAGAGTCACTTCTGATTAAAACTTTTGGCGAGTCTGATGCCAGACTACGAACATGCGAAATTGTTCAAGTGGGTATCAAAACCATGTGTGATGAAATTGTTTACATACAAGCCTATGTGGTGCCAGTCATATGTGGTCCCCTGACCCAACAACCCACAGAGCTTGCTCAGTCTAGCTGCGAACATCTGCATGGCCTATCTTTAGCTGACAGGTGTGGTAGAGGAGATCTGCCTATCAGTATTCTCATTGGTGCCGATCATTATTGGTCGTTGGTCGAAGGAACTGTAGTGAGAGGTGCACCATGGGAACCTGTTACTCTTGCCACTAAACTAGGATATGTCCTCTCCGGCCCCACCATGATTATGTCTCACAATGACAATGGCAACACAGTGAATCTTACTGCAACACATGTTCTGAAAGTGGAAGCGAGTGTTGTCAGTCAGGATGAAATTGCCTCTAAACTTGGAAAATTCTGGGACTATGAATCACTTGGGATTCAAAATGACAGTTTGTCTCTGTATGACAAATTTGTTAGCGAAGTCAAATTTACGGAGGGAAGATATCAAGTACAGCTACCCTTCAAGGAAGACCATGAGCTGCTTCCAGATAATTTTGCATTGTGCAAGTCAAGGCTGATTTCACTGCTGAAACGTCTAAATTTGAAGCCCGAGGTGTTAAAACACTGATGATGATGTCATCCGAGATCAGGAAAAACAGGGAATTGTGGAACCTGTGGTGCAGGGTACTAATAATGGTGTGGGTAAGGTACATTACCTTCCTCATCATGAAGTGATCCGTGTCGACAAGGACACAACTAAGCTGCGTATTGTTTATGATGCCAGTGCTCGATCAGGAAGGAACACACCAAGCCTTAATGACTGTCTGTATGCTGGTCCCCCACTGTCTCCCCTCATCTATGACATCCTCCTGAGGTTCCGGGTTCACAAGGTAGCCCTCATAGGAGACATTGAGAAAGCCTTCCTAAATGTTTCAGTTCACCCGAGGGATCGTGACTATCTTCGTTTCCTGTGGATTGATGAAATCACAAGCAGTCGCCCGAAACTCCAAGTTTATCGATTTGCAAGAGTTGCATTTGGTGTCTCCTCAAGTCCCTTCTTATTAAACGCAACAATTCGTCATCACTTATCCTCTGCTGACATCCCCAGAGAGTTTGCTGAAAGAGTTCTGAAAAGTTTGTATGTGGATGACTTTGTTAGTGGAGATGATTCCGACAGTTCAGTTCTTGAGATGTATGAGAATCTGAAGTCATCTTTCAAGAATGGAGGCTTCAATATGCGAAAGTGGGTCTCCAACTCCGAAGTCCTGCAGGAAAGAATTGAGCAATCTGAAAGTCAGTCTCATCAAGTTTCAAGCAGGTTTGTCAAGGGACACCCGATTCAAGAGGAAGATGAAACCTACTCAAGTTCTCTGTTCGAAACAGCGAAGAACTCCACCACATCAAAACTCAAAGTACTTGGAGTTGGATGGGATAGGGAGAAGATTTGTTGCTCTTGGATCTGAGCTCTCCACTGGAAACTGACAATACTTGTCTGGTTACGAAGAGAGCTATTCTTGGTACAACAAGCAAGCTGTATGACCCCCTGGGTCTACTTAGTCCAGTCATCATTCTACTGAAGATCATCTTCCAATCTATTTGCAAGACAGGGGTTGGTTGGGACGACCCTGTGGATTCATTTATCCATGAACAGTGGTTAAAGTTAATTAATTCAAGATGCTAAGAAGGTGGGAGTGGTACAACTGAAGAGACACTACTTCCATGGTTGGTCAACGGCAGATTTACGAAGTGTTCAAGTGAGAAGGCCTATGGAGCAGTTGTGTATTTACGCATTCAAACAACCACTGGAACTGTCTTCACCCAGCTTGTGTCATCGAAAACCAGAGTTGCCCCGATGAATGGAGAAACCATACCCCGACTGGAGTTAGTAGGCGCTCTCATTCTGGCCCGATTAGTCAATACGGTGTCGGCAGCATTTGATGGAACATTGAAAATTGATTCTGTTCATTGCTGGTTAGATTCTCAAATTGCTCTGTGGTGGATTTGGGGTGTAAGTAGAGAATTCAAGCGATTCATTCAAAACAGAGTGGTTGAGATCCGTCGTCTAACAAAGCCAGCTCAGTGGAATTATTGCCCCACAGAATCCAATCCAGCTGACATCTGTTCACGTGGGTCAATGACCTCAAAATTGATCGCCAATCATTTGTGGTGGCGTGGCCCTGAGTTTCTTACAGGTGAGAGGGAGCAGTGGCCAAGTCTTAAAATGAATTCTGTTGAAGTGACAAGTTATGATTCAGATCCTCGCATAGAACTGAAGAAGGGAAACTGTAACAACAGCAAGAAACAGCATGACAGTTCCGTTCTTGTGAACATTGCCTCTGGAGAGGCGACTTCAGAAAAGCGGCTAAACCTTGATTACGTCATTCCCCTGGAAAAGTTCAGTAGTCTTCAAAGACTGATGCGAGTCACCGCATATGTTTTGCGATTTGTTTCTAATCTCAAGCAAAGTAAAATGAAGAAGGAAATGATTGATGGAGAAGTAACGCAAGGAGAGATTGATCAAGCAAGAGAACTTTGGATCAAGGAGGTGCAGAGATCTGTGCATAATGACAAGAACTTTGACCAGGTTCAGGTCTCGTTATCACTGTTTACGGATGACAAGGGAATCTTGAGGTGTGGTGGTCGTCTTAAAAATGCCCCAATTCCATATGATGCTCGTTTTCCGATATTCCTTCCAAGATGTTCACGATTTACGTACCTGGTTATCAATGACTGTCACTTCAAGGTTCTTCACAATGGTGTGAGGGATACACTCACAGAGCTAAGGTCAAGATTCTGGGTGACGAAAGGGAGGCAAACTGTGAAAACTGCTATCGGAAACTGTTCTGTTTGTAAGAAGTTACAGGGGAGGAGCTATGCGGTTCCTCCTCCCCCTCCTCTTCCCGAATTTCGATTAAGTGATGAGTTTGCATTTACACGTGTCGGAGTGGACTTCGCAGGGCCCATATATGTCAAGGATGTATTTACAAAGAAGGGAGACATGAACAAGTCCTACATAGCTTTGTTCACGTGTGCTGCAACCCGAGCTGTTCATCTGGAACTTGTACCAAATTTAAGTGCAGTAGTAAGAGTTAAGTCTGGTAATTCACCAACTGCAAAATGGAGACGCCCATTGCAGAGGCTCTATCCTTTGGAAGTGAAGTTAGACACTGAAGCTGTCAATCCTGTGCCCCAAGCGGAAAATGTTCCTGTTAGACTAGTGAGGGACGAGGATGTCCCAGTTGTTGTCGTGAATTCTGATTAAGATAGATTTATTAAGTCGACTCTATCACGTTATGATTTTTATCCGTGAGATTAATTGAACATTGAACTCTGAACTTTGATTGATGACATTCAATCAACGCGGGGGAGTGTGTTGAAAACTGGATGTAGAGTGTCACGTGGATGTTGTGTGTTTTCTACCCCCCACGAATTGAACTTTGAACTCTCGATGAACACTCTTGAGAAAACATGAAAAGGAATGCTTGAAAGCTGTCTTGTGTATTGTTATTCTGGAATACAGTCTTTATTCGAAGTTGTCCTGTTGTATACGTTTTATACATTCTTAAATGGCATTCGCCTGCGGCTCGTGCAATTTTTAGAACTTTCAAAACATCACTCGTGCCCATAAATCACGAAATGCACTCGCGTTCATACGATTTCCTATACCTATTCGGCACCCTTACGGACAATAAAAAATTACACAATTAGCGTGAGAACTTTGAACATTTAATAACGGGCAAAGATGAAAAAGAAAGAAAATACCTATAGGGCGCCAGAGCACAAACTTAACGTTCTAGCCAGTTATTTTAATGTATTGTTTTTGTTGTTTCATTTTACATTTTTTTATTTCTTTATTTCTATACATTTACAATTACAATGATATTTACTGGATGCACTAACACTAAAAACACAAAACAAATCAATAGATAAACAAATAACTAAAAAAATACAATAATAGCAAAACACTACAATACATAAATAAATAGATTGATACACTAAAAAAATTGACAAAATAAACAAATGAATAAAGTAGAAGAGACATGCGGAAAAAATCTTTAAATTGATGCTCAATCATTTTTAGTGCTTATGGAGCCTATCGTTTGTTTTAGCAATTTGTTTCTCTATGTGATACACCTATTTGATCTCTTCAAAGAAAACTCTTTATGTTGGTTTAAAGTGCCCCTAACCCCAAAAATTTTTTTTAGCTGCCAAAAAGGTCCTTTTTGTTCTGTTCACATTGGTGAAAAAATTATAGTCGTACGATTTTTCCTCGATTTTCTGTGAATTTTTAAAATCCGAAAAATACGCGCCACTGTGGTTCACGGCCGAGTTACAAGGAGAATGGGCCGAGTCGGTATGTGACGTCAGCCGGGGAAGGCATTTTCGCTTGGAGAGATGATGAGAGAGTGAAGATACTGCAGATCAGGTCACAGAGGGATTGTTCAGAGGAAAAAAATTACTACAGTGCCTTATAGGTGTGTTGCTGCGAATTGCCGTAATGTGGTGGATCTGTCTGAATGTATACTTGTACACAACCAACACACCTTCCTTTGGCGATTAAACAACCATTTCATGAAAATACAACAGGCCAAGTGGGAACCGATTCAAGCAACAGTTTCTCAGGAATATGCCTTGATGGAAACTGTTAACTAATGATCGGAGCGTTATTATTTTTTATCGATCTTGTGATTACATCTCATATCTCCCTTGAACTAGCGAATACAGTCTGGCCGAAACTGGATCGAAACTTGTGTTATATCGCAGTTTTTTGGTTGTCAGCCGCTCTGATTTCATTCAGTTGTTGTCTTCTTGTTTGTTGACACGAGATAAATAAGCGAAGTGAAGCGCTGCAATCACGATCAGCTTCAAAATATTCAGATCCCATACCTTGAGGTGGATAAATATCATTGTACTCAGAACCCTGCGACGAAAAAAACTATAGCTGCGGTTTATTATGTTTAATCTATTTATCCGAAAGACCGCGAAACAAGTAACTTGCCGCTTTGCTATTTAACCGGGCATTTAGAAAACTGTGTTTATTTTCATATCGTTTTTTTTCGCTCTTAGTGGTTGATTGTCAACTTGAAATTCTTGAATTTTTGGTAATCTGTATTGATGTTATTGACAGGCAGAGGAATGCTCGATCTCATCGGAAAATCTAAATTGTTCCTTGCCAGACTCGCTTCTCAAGCGAGGCGAGCGAGTTCTTTGTTTGTCTTGTCGCTTTGTGTGAAATTCTTTATTCAATTTATTTTCGAGCAAACTTCTGAATTCGACGCTAAGTAGGGTTCACCATATTCCGGGACCATATATATTAACACATACAACAAAGTCAGCAGAAAACCGGCAAGATCAAGATAATGTGGCCAGTATATCTACCAGTATGTATGTGGATCAGTCTAGAGGGTCGGTTTTGTTGCAGACGGCAACCGCTGAAGTTGTGCGTCCAGATAATATGTACTTATTGACTGAGTGGGAGGGCCGGACGGGAAAATATTTGGCTCGAGGTCAGGGCGTACGGACCGAGCGCAGCGAGGTCCGTACGTCCTGACCGAGAGCCAAATATTTTCCCGTCCGGCCCGACCTTACTCAGTCAATAAGCATTTTATCATATGACCACTTACTGTTGAAAATTTTGAAAATTCTGTTCGAGCCTAAATAGGACGCGATTACAAAAGATCAGACGGCTGCGCGCGCGGAACAATTACAGGAAAGTTTCTACAACAAAACTTTGTCATTTATCAGTTTCTTCATGTCGAACTGAACAAGAAACTCACAATTCATCGAAAAACACAATTCATGTTCTCTTTTTTGTTCATGCTAAAAAGCCAACAGAAAGTTGACACAAAGCTGTCAAAAATATGTCAAGCCATCAAAAACTTAGCGAGTGACAAAAGGTCGCTTCACGCTTCACTGAAATTGTTTACAAATCTTCATCTGAAGACTCGCGAAAATGTCGGCGTCGTTTCAAGCTATTTGTCGACCTCTTGGATTCTCTAAAACAAGGGACAACCGAGCAACTGAATATTTATGACACATGTTGGCTCCTGCAAACAGTGCCTGGGTTTGCCGACTTTGCTGGTGTAGTGAAAATTACACGGTTAAACGACTTAAACACAAGCGAGTTTTTATACTTATCTGGATGAACTTGTATTCGCATTCAGTTTTGTCTCTTCAAATAAAACTGACGTAGAAACTACAGAGCAGTTTATCCTACTGCACACAAGGTATGTTTGTGATTTTTCTGGTTCAACCAACTTCTCACCAGAAACTCTGAAACTCGAAGAAAACATTTAACCTTATATCGTACTTTGTTTACTTCTTCGGTTTTCTTTCTTTTGACCCACGATTAATTCTTTGATGCCTTTGAAGGAAAGAAGTTTCGCCGACTGTTTGCTTATTGGAAAGGTTAATTATTGGACAGTTTATCCGGAAAAGGTGTTTCCTTGACCGCCTGTTTGCTTGTTGGTTTCTGAGAGAGGTGTGAGCTTCTTCATTTGCGAGGAGTGTTAAATTTCTTTCTTTGCTTTCGGAGTGAGTTGGCGACTGAAGAAGTAGTTCTGCATGAGACAATTCGCCTGGATAGTAAAATTCGCTCTCAGAATGTTCACTTTCATGACTCATTGTGGAGAGAACAAACTTTGACAGCAACAAAGTATTGTTTTTGCCATTAACACGCATCGATTTTGCCGCACTCGTTTCTAGTAGGGCCGTACGCATTTCTAGTAGGGCCGTACGTGTTTTTCCGGCCCTATCACTTCGAGGCGTACGGCCCTCATACGGGACCTTTTCTCTTATGGTTTTGCAAGGAAATTGCGCGCGGGGCCGTACGGGTCATATGATAATGACAGTTATTCCCCAAGTGTTCGCCTGGTATTTGACTCATGCAGTCAAAGATCTTACGTAACTAAGGACCTTAAAGACAAACTGAAGTTACCAGTGATTGGTAGAGAGTCACTTCTGATTAAAACTTTTGGCGAGTCTGATGCCAGACTACGAACATGCGAAATTGTTCAAGTGGGTATCAAAACCATGTGTGATGAAATTGTTTACATACAAGCCTATGTGGTGCCAGTCATATGTGGTCCCCTGACCCAACAACCCACAGAGCTTGCTCAGTCTAGCTGCGAACATCTGCATGGCCTATCTTTAGCTGACAGGTGTGGTAGAGGAGATCTGCCTATCAGTATTTTCATTGGTGCCGATCATTATTGGTCGTTGGTCGAAGGAACTGTAGTGAGAGGTGCACCATGGGAACCTGTTGCTCTTGCCACTAAACTAGGATATGTCCTCTCCGGCCCCACCATGATTATGTCTCACAATGACAATGGCAACACAGTGAATCTTACTGCAACACATGTTCTGAAAGTGGAAGCGAGTGTTGTCAGTCAGGATGAAATTGCCTCTAAACTTGGAAAATTCTGGGACTATGAATCACTTGGGATTCAAAATGACAGTTTGTCTCTGTATGACAAATTTGTTAGCGAAGTCAAATTTACGGAGGGAAGATATCAAGTACAGCTACCCTTCAAGGAAGACCATGAGCTGCTTCCAGATAATTTTGCATTGTGCAAGTCAAGGCTGATTTCACTGCTGAAACGTCTAAATTTGAAGCCCGAGGTGTTAAAACACTGATGATGATGTCATCCGAGATCAGGAAAAACAGGGAATTGTGGAACCTGTGGTGCAGGGTACTAATAATGGTGTGGGTAAGGTACATTACCTTCCTCATCATGAAGTGATCCGTGTCGACAAGGACACAACTAAGCTGCGTATTGTTTATGATGCCAGTGCTCGATCAGGAAGGAACACACCAAGCCTTAATGACTGTCTGTATGCTGGTCCCCCACTGTCTCCCCTCATCTATGACATCCTCCTGAGGTTCCGGGTTCACAAGGTAGCCCTCATAGGAGACATTGAGAAAGCCTTCCTAAATGTTTCAGTTCACCCGAGGGATCGTGACTATCTTCGTTTCCTGTGGATTGATGAAATCACAAGCAGTCGCCCGAAACTCCAAGTTTATCGATTTGCAAGAGTTGCATTTGGTGTCTCCTCAAGTCCCTTCTTATTAAACGCAACAATTCGTCATCACTTATCCTCTGCTGACATCCCCAGAGAGTTTGCTGAAAGAGTTCTGAAAAGTTTGTATGTGGATGACTTTGTTAGTGGAGATGATTCCGACAGTTCAGTTCTTGAGATGTATGAGAATCTGAAGTCATCTTTCAAGAATGGAGGCTTCAATATGCGAAAGTGGGTCTCCAACTCCGAAGTCCTGCAGGAAAGAATTGAGCAATCTGAAAGTCAGTCTCATCAAGTTTCAAGCAGGTTTGTCAAGGGACACCCGATTCAAGAGGAAGATGAAACCTACTCAAGTTCTCTGTTCGAAACAGCGAAGAACTCCACCACATCAAAACTCAAAGTACTTGGAGTTGGATGGGATAGGGAGAAGATTTGTTGCTCTTGGATCTGAGCTCTCCACTGGAAACTGACAATACTTGTCTGGTTACGAAGAGAGCTATTCTTGGTACAACAAGCAAGCTGTATGACCCCCTGGGTCTACTTAGTCCAGTCATCATTCTACTGAAGATCATCTTCCAATCTATTTGCAAGACAGGGGTTGGTTGGGACGACCCTGTGGATTCATTTATCCATGAACAGTGGTTAAAGTTAATTAATTCAAGATGCTAAGAAGGTGGGAGTGGTACAACTGAAGAGACACTACTTCCATGGTTGGTCAACGGCAGATTTACGAAGTGTTCAAGTGAGAAGGCCTATGGAGCAGTTGTGTATTTACGCATTCAAACAACCACTGGAACTGTCTTCACCCAGCTTGTGTCATCGAAAACCAGAGTTGCCCCGATGAATGGAGAAACCATACCCCGACTGGAGTTAGTAGGCGCTCTCATTCTGGCCCGATTAGTCAATACGGTGTCGGCAGCATTTGATGGAACATTGAAAATTGATTCTGTTCATTGCTGGTTAGATTCTCAAATTGCTCTGTGGTGGATTTGGGGTGTAAGTAGAGAATTCAAGCGATTCATTCAAAACAGAGTGGTTGAGATCCGTCGTCTAACAAAGCCAGCTCAGTGGAATTATTGCCCCACAGAATCCAATCCAGCTGACATCTGTTCACGTGGGTCAATGACCTCAAAATTGATCGCCAATCATTTGTGGTGGCGTGGCCCTGAGTTTCTTACAGGTGAGAGGGAGCAGTGGCCAAGTCTTAAAATGAATTCTGTTGAAGTGACAAGTTATGATTCAGATCCTCGCATAGAACTGAAGAAGGGAAACTGTAACAACAGCAAGAAACAGCATGACAGTTCCGTTCTTGTGAACATTGCCTCTGGAGAGGCGACTTCAGAAAAGCGGCTAAACCTTGATTACGTCATTCCCCTGGAAAAGTTCAGTAGTCTTCAAAGACTGATGCGAGTCACCGCATATGTTTTGCGATTTGTTTCTAATCTCAAGCAAAGTAAAATGAAGAAGGAAATGATTGATGGAGAAGTAACGCAAGGAGAGATTGATCAAGCAAGAGAACTTTGGATCAAGGAGGTGCAGAGATCTGTGCATAATGACAAGAACTTTGACCAGGTTCAGGTCTCGTTATCACTGTTTACGGATGACAAGGGAATCTTGAGGTGTGGTGGTCGTCTTAAAAATGCCCCAATTCCATATGATGCTCGTTTTCCGATATTCCTTCCAAGATGTTCACGATTTACGTACCTGGTTATCAATGACTGTCACTTCAAGGTTCTTCACAATGGTGTGAGGGATACACTCACAGAGCTAAGGTCAAGATTCTGGGTGACGAAAGGGAGGCAAACTGTGAAAACTGCTATCGGAAACTGTTCTGTTTGTAAGAAGTTACAGGGGAGGAGCTATGCGGTTCCTCCTCCCCCTCCTCTTCCCGAATTTCGATTAAGTGATGAGTTTGCATTTACACGTGTCGGAGTGGACTTCGCAGGGCCCATATATGTCAAGGATGTATTTACAAAGAAGGGAGACATGAACAAGTCCTACATAGCTTTGTTCACGTGTGCTGCAACCCGAGCTGTTCATCTGGAACTTGTACCAAATTTAAGTGCAGTAGTAAGAGTTAAGTCTGGTAATTCACCAACTGCAAAATGGAGACGCCCATTGCAGAGGCTCTATCCTTTGGAAGTGAAGTTAGACACTGAAGCTGTCAATCCTGTGCCCCAAGCGGAAAATGTTCCTGTTAGACTAGTGAGGGACGAGGATGTCCCAGTTGTTGTCGTGAATTCTGATTAAGATAGATTTATTAAGTCGACTCTATCACGTTATGATTTTTATCCGTGAGATTAATTGAACATTGAACTCTGAACTTTGATTGATGACATTCAATCAACGCGGGGGAGTGTGTTGAAAACTGGATGTAGAGTGTCACGTGGATGTTGTGTGTTTTCTACCCCCCACGAATTGAACTTTGAACTCTCGATGAACACTCTTGAGAAAACATGAAAAGGAATGCTTGAAAGCTGTCTTGTGTATTGTTATTCTGGAATACAGTCTTTATTCGAAGTTGTCCTGTTGTATACGTTTTATACATTCTTAAATGGCATTCGCCTGCGGCTCGTGCAATTTTTAGAACTTTCAAAACATCACTCGTGCCCATAAATCACGAAATGCACTCGCGTTCATACGATTTCCTATACCTATTCGGCACCCTTACGGACAATAAAAAATTACACAATTAGCGTGAGAACTTTGAACATTTAATAACGGGCAAAGATGAAAAAGAAAGAAAATACCTATAGGGCGCCAGAGCACAAACTTAACGTTCTAGCCAGTTATTTTAATGTATTGTTTTTGTTGTTTCATTTTACATTTTTTTATTTCTTTATTTCTATACATTTACAATTACAATGATATTTACTGGATGCACTAACACTAAAAACACAAAACAAATCAATAGATAAACAAATAACTAAAAAAATACAATAATAGCAAAACACTACAATACATAAATAAATAGATTGATACACTAAAAAAATTGACAAAATAAACAAATGAATAAAGTAGAAGAGACATGCGGAAAAAATCTTTAAATTGATGCTCAATCATTTTTAGTGCTTATGGAGCCTATCGTTTGTTTTAGCAATTTGTTTCTCTATGTGATACACCTATTTGATCTCTTCAAAGAAAACTCTTTATGTTGGTTTAAAGTGCCCCTAACCCCAAAAATTTTTTTTAGCTGCCAAAAAGGTCCTTTTTGTTCTGTTCACATTGGTGAAAAAATTATAGTCGTACGATTTTTCCTCGATTTTCTGTGAATTTTTAAAATCCGAAAAATACGCGCCACTGTGGTTCACGGCCGAGTTACAAGGAGAATGGGCCGAGTCGGTATGTGACGTCAGCCGGGGAAGGCATTTTCGCTTGGAGAGATGATGAGAGAGTGAAGATACTGCAGATCAGGTCACAGAGGGATTGTTCAGAGGAAAAAAATTACTACAGTGCCTTATAGGTGTGTTGCTGCGAATTGCCGTAATGTGGTGGATCTGTCTGAATGTATACTTGTACACAACCAACACACCTTCCTTTGGCGATTAAACAACCATTTCATGAAAATACAACAGGCCAAGTGGGAACCGATTCAAGCAACAGTTTCTCAGGAATATGCCTTGATGGAAACTGTTAACTAATGATCGGAGCGTTATTATTTTTTATCGATCTTGTGATTACATCTCATATCTCCCTTGAACTAGCGAATACAGTCTGGCCGAAACTGGATCGAAACTTGTGTTATATCGCAGTTTTTTGGTTGTCAGCCGCTCTGATTTCATTCAGTTGTTGTCTTCTTGTTTGTTGACACGAGATAAATAAGCGAAGTGAAGCGCTGCAATCACGATCAGCTTCAAAATATTCAGATCCCATACCTTGAGGTGGATAAATATCATTGTACTCAGAACCCTGCGACGAAAAAAACTATAGCTGCGGTTTATTATGTTTAATCTATTTATCCGAAAGACCGCGAAACAAGTAACTTGCCGCTTTGCTATTTAACCGGGCATTTAGAAAACTGTGTTTATTTTCATATCGTTTTTTTTCGCTCTTAGTGGTTGATTGTCAACTTGAAATTCTTGAATTTTTGGTAATCTGTATTGATGTTATTGACAGGCAGAGGAATGCTCGATCTCATCGGAAAATCTAAATTGTTCCTTGCCAGACTCGCTTCTCAAGCGAGGCGAGCGAGTTCTTTGTTTGTCTTGTCGCTTTGTGTGAAATTCTTTATTCAATTTATTTTCGAGCAAACTTCTGAATTCGACGCTAAGTAGGGTTCACCATATTCCGGGACCATATATATTAACACATACAACAAAGTCAGCAGAAAACCGGCAAAGATCGAAAAGATATAAACAAAAGCGTGACCTTAGCGCGTCCCGTTTTTTGTACTTTTCAGTATTTGATTTCAAGCTGTAACAAATGTAATTTGATTTTTTTATATATCGATGCCACTGGATATTGGCTGCATCTTGGAGATTTTTATAGCTCTTCCTCTTGCTTGGAGGTATTTCTAATTCACGATGAGCGAAGTAAGCATTTAGTGAAGCCATGAAGGTCACTGAAGCGATGCAAAATAATCACCATGTTTATTCAGGTTTATTTCATCTTATTTCAGTTCGAGGCGTCCATCTACCATCATTCGCTACAACTTTTGGTTTTCCTTGTTCCTTTTCATCTTGTTTTAACAACTCTTCATCAGCCATTGGTTCATAGGTATATAAAGCAAGTTAATCCAGACACATTCTGACAGACTTTCGATTCCTTGCCCTTCCTTGCTTTTACTTGGCGTCACTTCGATGTGTTCGATGCTATTCTCCGGGAGAGAACAGATAGTCAGAGACCTCTGACTCAATCGAATAATCCTAATTTGTATTGTCTGATGCCATTTCTTGGAGGTTTCAATGATTTCGGTGGCTGGGATCAAACTTCACTGGAGCTGAAGGCGAGAAATTTCAGATGGAACCCAGCTGAACACAGGATCGCCTCAAAAGCTAGGAAACCAGCTTCCCCGGCTGACGTCACAAGTGCATTAGCCCCAGATCTCCTATCGCGCGGCCGTGAACCAGAACATCACAACTTTAAACATTCGTAGTTTCACGAGGATTTGATGGATTTACTCAATTCTTTTTTTCATCTTCACCAAATTATGTATTCTTTCTGAAAATAAAAAGAAAAAATTTGGGGTTAGGGGCACTTTAAATTGAGAGTACAGTGGCAATAAAAAGTAACGTTATGAAATAACATGAATGCTTATTTTCTTTGTGTCATACAAACATTTATGCAAAAAATAAATATTTTTAAGGCTTCAAACAGTCCCAAAGTTCCGTCAGAATAAATGATAAACCAGCTTTTTTATCTGGTTAATCCCAGTCTTAAGCCATATCGGCTACTTAAGGCTTACATCCGCTACCATATTTTAATCTATGTTAACGGAAAAAGAGCCTCGCAAAGAGCAGGTTTAATATACCGATTCTTTAATTTTAAACAGTTCCAAATGCTTTCTGGATAAGAACCAGCAAAGACTGGTTGATCTGCTGCTGAGCCTCACTTTGCCCCTGCATTAGCTCTAGAACTCCGCGTTGTTGTTTAGCATTCTCTTCCAGCTCCTTCCTTCTCAATTCCATTTCTTGTTGTCTTTGAGTCTGCTCGCACTTCGTCTTTTCCTTCAAGAAATGTACGACCTCTGTAGCAGTTTTTCGTTTTTTGTTCCCTCCAGCTGCTAAACCTGGATCCAAATCTGAATCTTGACTCGTCTTCCTCTTCGAGTCTTTCATCCTTTCCATTGCCTTCCTCTTAACAGATTCGGCTGCTTCTTTATCCTTTGCTGTGTTTTTCTCTTTCACCTGAAAGC